>JADRCH010000111.1:4572956-4599722 GCA_019843965.1 Rhynchomys soricoides
GAGGAGGAGAGAGAGAGAGAGAGAGAGAGAGAGAGAGAGAGAGAGAGAATATGGGAGATAAAAAGCAGGGGTGTTTCACTACATTGTTTTCTCGACGCCATTAGCCGCCATGCTCGGCTCATGGCACTCCAACACCTGCTCAGGGAAGGCAAAATGCAGCCTATGATGGGGGCTCCAGCCCGAGTTTCTCTTGGTGAGAAACAGTGTAGGCTGGTGCCAAGGCTGGGGTTCCCAAACTCCTGGGCACCCAGGTGCCACTGGGAATCACAAAAAGTTGAGAAGGGGGGCTGCAGACCTGAAATGAGCCATGTCAGAAGTACAGGGGGGCCTTCTAGGCAGAGTGTCTCAGTAACAAAGGCTCAACTGCCTCCACACCCCCTCCCCTGACAGCAACAGTGGTTCTTGACGAAGGAGACAGTCTTTGCTTATCCAAATTGTTTATTCATGGTAGAAAAATGGATGCACATGACTTACTCAGGGTGGACCAGAGATTAAATATCTTTTGCAGGAAGGAATGTCCAGGAAGGGAAGCTTATTAGGTAACCCTCAGGGCCCATCTCATTAGCATGGAGGTATCTGGGTTCTATGCTACTTGACTAGTTGTCATGGTCCTCTTAGTGGAGTGCTGTGGTTATGTGCTTGCTCCAGGACAGGAACTGAGTTGGGAACAGATTCAAACACCTACCCTTTTCAATTATGAGAAATGCTAAGATTCTTTAATCTGCTCAACCTTACCAGTTTTCTGTCTTGTGACACAGTTCCACTTGCCCCACAGGAAAGAGAGAGCACATGATGACCTACTTCTTCCAAGTGGAGCCTACCTCCTAATGTTTCTAACACATAATAACCCATAAGCTGTGAGTCCCTAATGGGGTGAGAGAACTCACAATCTTTTGCCTCCCAAAGGCCAACTCTAACAGTGATGGATTAGACTCAAGATTTCAACAAGAACTATGGGACAATATTTCAGTTCCAAGCACAACAAGACCAGTTGAAGTTTTGTGAAAATTTTGAGCATTTTACATACAGTGGTTCTCAACAAAGGCTAATTATTAAGTGTGTATACAAACACACAGAGACACACGTCCACACGAATACACATACTCATGCATACATACACACACATGCACACATACATACAGAAAGAGAGAAAGAGGAGAAAGAGAGAGAGAGACAGAGAGGGAGAGACAGATGGAGAGAGACAGAGAGAGAGACGGAGAGAGAGAGAATATTTGAGGATGATATCAGTTATCTGTAGATAGCTTTCTGTCTTGAATATAGAAGGAATCTTGTTCATTTTCTCCAAAGTCTAGAAGGTAAAGCTAAATAGGTAAAGCTAAATAGGTGTTTGGGAGATATATTGATTCACAAAACTTTCTATTCCTTTTATTGTCTTGATGAAAACTCAGTCTTTTGGCCTCATAGAGTCACAGGCCTTTCTGGGAATAGTTCCACTGTCCAGCAAGTCATTCACAAGCTTAAACCCAACTCTCATCCATGCCTGCTAGAAGGAGACTAGAGAAAGAAGTGAGCAAGCCCCTGGGACTGCCTACTGTAAGGCTGTGCTTCCTGTTGGAGAGGTTTTGTTTTTACTGAAGGAAATACAACCATTTTCAAAGAAAGCCTGTCTTGTTATGGTTGCGAATGATTCAGTGTGGTATATTATTCCTTCTGTCGACCGTTTAACTCCCTAACCTCTCACTCTGAGTCTCCACATGCTCCAGCACGTGTCACACAAGCTCCTTCACAGAGCCACCAGTGGCTTCAGAGCCTTGAATCACTGTTCACAGAAATAAAACTCCATCCCCATGGGCTTTGTCCAGATCAACGTCAGCAGTGTCCTTTCAAGTAGGCCCTCCCAAGGCTTTTGAGCCTAAGCCTTTCCCTAGGGATGAGGCAGGGTCAGTGGCTAGAGGTAACAGGGCCAAACTCTGGTGACCAGTGAGGTGAGTAGCCCCATATGGTTTTGGGGCTGCTTGTTGGGTTTATTTTATCACATCTAAGGGGACAGACTGTGGTGTCCCACATTGTGGGGCTTTGTCCTCAAAGCTTACAATCACAGAGCTTTGGCTAAGGGAAAGCCTTCCTTCCCTTGTTGACTATTCTTTTGTTTTAAGACTGTTTCAGCATGACTTAGGGCCTTTCACCTGTCCCTGAACAGTAGGGGACTCAGGGTGGGAGATAGTGAAGGAAATAGCATGCAGTATACTCAGGCTCAGGGCCAAGATTCAGAAGTCCAAGTTGGAGAAGTATTTCAGACCAACGGGAGGCTACCACATCTAAATTAATCTTTAATCTCTATAAGGGTAAACATTTTAATGCAATTTTCTTTTAAAGTTCAGCAAGTTTACTAGAAACGGAGTGGCTTCTCTGTCCCCAGGATCATTCAAACATACTACATACCACGCCAGAGAAGTGACAGAAACCATTCAGATGAATGGATGCTAGCGGTAGATGGCCTCGCTTACCCCCTTTGAGTCTCCAAGTGCTCAGTTAGAACATACTCATTTTTCAGGTGGTAAGTGCCTGATACTGTATGAGACCTTGTCATGGGGGGGGAGGGTGCATTAAGAGCATCTTTGTACTTAGCTTCACTTGGCGATTAGGATTGGCTAGTTTGCTAGCTTCAAAAACCTTAAACTATATACAGTTAAATTCCTGCTTAAATACAAACTGTCATAAGTCATAAAAGATGTAAAACTCTTCAAGTCACCCTCCTTTAGGGGCCATCAACGTTTCAATGCTATTGCTGCCTTCGGTTGTTGCTATGGTGGTAAAAGAAGAGAGACATCACACTTCCACTCGAAAGTGACACCTGTTAATTCTGCTCACTTTTGGTGGGCTGAATCATCATGAATTACTTCAGAAGGCACAGAAGTGCTCTTTAGTCTTGCTCAGAAGTGAAACCAGAAATACAGAAGAGTGGTACCAAACCTCTTATGTCACTGACAGATGGTGATTGGATCACAGTATAGTACAACATACACCAGAGCTTGTTGAAGTAAGTGCTACATGAAAAGCTGGCAATTTCATGAACAAACTTATGGGAATGGATGGGAGACCCATGTGAGGTGCAAGAAAATGCAGGATGTGGACATAGTAAAAGGGAAGAGTTAACAGGTAAGAAATAGAGAAAGGAAAAATCTGGAAAAAGTAAGGACAACAGAAAGTGGAAAGGAACTAAAATGCATGCATCGCTCTTGTGTCCTGTGTGCTCTGTAGGCTCCTTTTGCATGATCTGAGCGCCATTTTACAGATGAGACAGAGGCCTGGGAGATCAAGAAGCTTAGTCTCCTACACCTGTGCTTCCAAGAAACGTAGGCAGTACTTGCAGATTAGTGTCCTTGGCTCCAAAGTCTGTGGAATTCTCTGTGCCCACAAGAAGATAATGAGCCTTGTCTCTTCCCAGGACTATGAGGAAGGTGAACCTCTACAGCATCCGCGGGTCCATAGGTATGGAGTCACTGGAGTCTTCCCATTGGGTTTGTAATTGATGAGAAACTGACAATCGCTGCTGTTGCCTCACAAGTGTAGAAAACAGAAATCTTAGTGAAACATTCTCAGCCTTCTAGCAGCTCACATGGACCATTGGAGAAAAATAAAAATTAGTGACACTAATACAAATGAATAAACTACGACTTCTTAGCCAAAACAAAAAATACCAATTGTAAAGAGGGAAGATGCTTTGTCAGCACAGGTGTCAGGGCAAAGAAAAAGGGACAGGAGAATGACAGGGGACATATCCAGAGCCTTAAGTGTAGCTCTGCTGTCCTCAAGCCACATGGGCCAGCACAGGGTTTCACAGAAGGATAGCCCGGCAGGTCCTACCGGTCAAGTTGTTGAGTCACCAGGGTGGGAGTCTACCAGCTTCTCCCTGTATGTTTTGGCTAAATCTTAGGCATTTATTGACCTGCAGAATCAACAATAACAGTAACAATAAAACATCAGGCATGTATAGAACCCGTGCTGTGGGTTAGCCTGATCATTTACTCCTTATACAACCAGGTAAAGACACAAAACAACCATGCCTTTTATCCAAGATCACACAGGTAGTAAATGCTAAGGCCAGGATTAAAAACTGGACCTTGGATGCCCCCTAGCACAGCAGAGAGAGTGAGGGATGATGGTCTTAGAGCACCTTGACTGTTATCAAATTGACTGCCAGGGGAAAAAATTAAAGTATAGAAAGGGTTAAATAAATCAGACTCAAATATTTGAATTCCATTTCTGTGGTGACACTTTGAGACACTTTCTTTTCAAGGGTAAGGGAAACACACTAATGAATTAGGGGAGCTGAAGTAATAAAAGGAAGACTAAGAAATGCAGGCCAGGAAGCAAGATGGGATCTGCTGGCCTCAGTAGTAGGCAGCTCCCCAGGTCACCTACCACAAGGAGCTTTGCACAAAGGCTGGGCCTGAGCAAGGTGGGAGGCATGGCCAGCGAATGAGAATCTGGACTGGGAAGTTGGTGGTACAAAGAAAAACACCACATACCACAGTGTGCAGGTGAAAGACTAGCTTTAAAGGATAAGAAGTGGGGAGCCAAGAGTGACTCCACATTTCCCAGATTATATGAATCTGGCAAGAACTTCTTAACTTCATGATAGTCCAAGAACACATTTTATAAAAATGCCATGTATTCTTATAACTACATATTCTTTCTGAAGAACCTGTATCCAATCAAATGATTCTACCTATCTTACAAATGAGGACTAATTTTATGATTAGAGTCATCACAACATGAAGAACTTTTTAAAGGGTCACACTATAAGGAAGGTTGGGAATCACTGCTGTACAGGGTTGCCTATAGCCCCATCTTATGGAGACATTTTCTCAATCGAGGTTTCCTTCACTCAGATGACTATAGCTCGTGCCAAGTTGATGGAAATCTAGCCAGCACAATGCCCTTAGCCATCTAGTCTCTGTGAACCTCATTAAGAATAAAAACAGTGGTCATAAGACACTGTCAACCTTGAAGCCTTCCTGCTGTGCCCTGCTTTATGGCTTAAAGTATAGGAAGGATGCTGGGTTTGGAGAAACGATGACATGTGACTATGGTGTCTGTTAAAGATGGCACCATTGGGTACCCTTGTTTCTCTTCTGACACCACTTTGAGTTTTTTTCACTTCCAAGGGTGTTGGGACCATAGTCTGGGTTTCAGTCCAATCACATGTCCTCTTAGAGAGTCTGCTGGCTTGTCTTTATTCTATAGGTATTAATCATCCTGAAGGCTACACAGCTTCAATAGAGAGCACAATCATCTGATTCCTTTCTCCAGAACATTTTTCCCCTCCTAAGTTAATGAGCTACACTAGCTGCCTCAATTTTCCAACTAGCTGACTGCACAACAAAACCAGTGAAAGATTGAAGAATGACCAAAGGTGAGACCTTTATAGTCTTAGTCCTCATTTGTAAGATAGGTAGAGTCATTTGATTGGTTACAGGTTCTTCAGAAAGAATATGTAGTTATAAGAATACATGGGATTTTTATAAAATGCTACTTTGTAACTGTAACTTTGCTACTGTTGTGAATTGTAACATGTAAATTTTTGTGTTTTCTGATGGTTTTAGGCAACCCCTATGAAAGAGTCACTCAATCCCTAAAGAAGTTTCAACCTACAGTTGAGAACCTCTGCTGTATAGCATTTTCTTAATTAGTTATTGATGGAGGAGGGCCCAGTCCATTGTTGGTGATACCATCCCTGGGCTGGTGGTTCTCAGTTCTATTAAGAAAGCAAGCTGAGCAAGCCATGATGAGCAAACCAGTTAGCAACAATTCTCCATGGCTTCTGCATAAGCTCCTGCCTCCAGGTTCCTGCTCTGTTTGAATTCCTTTCCTGACTTCCTTTGATGCTCAAAAGTGATATGCACATGCAAGACAAATAAACCCTTTCTTCCTTAACCCTTTTCTTGGTTGTGGTGTCTTATCATAGCCAATAGTAGAGCTAACTAAGAAAGGCATAGTCCCTTCAGAAGGATAATTGCTACCAGAAAAACAAGAAGTGCATTCTTTATTCATCACTATTAAATAAAATACAGGCAATTTTTTCAACTTCTATCATTAGTTCCCCTTTTTTATTTTTGTTTATTGTTTTATCAGTGTAGTTACTTGAATTTTAAAATTAAGATACTTTAAAGGTTCAGTTGGGAACATTTATAAATAAAGCCCTAGAGAATTTGTGGACTACTGATTAATTTGTATCTACTATTTTGGAATTGTTATTCTCAAGTCTGCCTCCTCTATTGGAACAATGCCTTAAAAGCTAGAAGCAATAACAGAATTTGAACATTGAATGAGAGTAGATACCAACTCATCTTTTAAGCATAAATTAACCAAGATTTCTACCTATGGTCGCCTGAAATGGAAACTTAAGGGTTCTTTAAAAAGTTGTTTGGATGGGTGTTTTGCTGGGGCAAACACGTGAAGGAACATTTAGCTGAAGTGGACACAGGTGAAAGGCTAAGGCAGACTCATGAAGGAACGTTTCACTGAAGCAGACACAGGAGAAAGGATGTCCTGCTAAAGCAAATGCGTGGAAGGACACGTGATGAGGGTACTAAGGATGCATGTATTGGTCTGCCTTACATGCATCGTTGAGTCTCACATTGGGCAACACCTGTAACTTAATTTTTTCAAATCTTATTTCTAGTAATGGTTCTTACACACTTTAACCTCCCTTTTAGCCCACCACCCACCAGAGGTAGTGGAAAAGAAAGGATGGGGGGGGGGAGAGTAGACCTGTTTAGAAATGGTTCTTTGGAGCAATTTCCATCTGTTGTCTGGAAATCAGCAATTCAGTTCACATGTCAGCAGTGGCAGTTCAATGCACTCAAAAACACTTCACAGAACTATTAGCAGTCCAGTTCAGTAGAGCTGAGTTAGCAAACATGAATCAGCAGCAGTGGCACTACCTAGTAGAGACAGCCAGGACTCAGCCTCAGCAAGAATCAGCAGGAGGAGGGACTAGGAGGAACACCAGGTGAAGTTCTCGGCTGTGCCTCTCTCAGGGAAGTGAACTTCAGTGAAGACCCAGGACCAACAAGCATTGCACAGATAGCTCTATAAGCAAGCCTAGCTCAACCTCTGTCACTGTTCATCGAATTCTATTTATACACCCTCCAAACATCTCATGTCCTCCATGGGTCTTGTCTCAGCACATGAGTCTGTCTTAGCTGACATCACTCTGCCAATCAGTCTGATTCCACAGAAGTGGCAAGAAACTGCAGCACATCACCAGAAGTTTTTGGTGCATTTCTTTCTATGGAGTCTCAACCAATGGAGCTCAACAGTGCATGTAAGGTGGACCAATATATGCAAAGAATCCTTCATCACGTGTCCTTTCACGGGCTTGCTTTAGCAGAACAGCCTTTCTCCTGTGTCTGCTTCAGTGAAACGTTCCTTCATGAGTCTGCCTTAGGCTTTCACCTGTGTCCAATTCAGCTAAATGCTCCTTCACGTGTTTGCCCCACCAAAACACCATCCAACCAACTTTCCGAAGAACCCTTAAGTTCTTTAGTTGCCTGTTCTTACTCTCCATTCTTGCAAAGCCAAAGAGACAGCAGAAGCCACTGCGCCATCAGGAACTTCATACAATGTCTACTTTGGTTCCCACAAGATGCCTCCTGAAGAATGGAGGCCAAGTGGGGCAGCCCCATTAGCAATGGCTTTGAGATTTATGTAATAGATTTTGTAGGTGACTCTTTCTGTAATGGGAGAGGGAGGTCTCCAATCAAGTGTCGCTTTATACTACAGCACATTAAAGAACACCTGCTTTATTTTATTTTCTCCAAACACAGCTTTGTTTGTGAGGCATGAGCCTCCACACTATGGAAGCACCAGAAGTATGTGAGCTGGGGAGTGAAGTAGAGTGCAGTGGAAAATGTCCTCTCTGTGTCCCACTGTAAGTGTTCAAATGCTCCATCCTCAGTGGGCACACCCTACTTTCTTGTTGCTTTCTTAGCTGTCCTGTCATAGCACCTACTGTAATCGATGCTAGAGTGGGCTAGCATCTTGGTGGGTGCAAAACCAAAACATGCACCACCAAGAAATGAAAGTGAAGAAATATCTATTATTATCTATAGCAGATAACATCACAGGAGTCATTCCCAAAGCAAAACCCTCCTCTGGCCAAGAAAGTGTGAGGAATTTACTACAGAGCTGCTGCATGTTCATAAGGAAAAGCAACCAGACCAGGCACATTCCCACGCATGCTCACTAGTGTGCATTTTGAGTTAACATGCACATTAAAAAACATGCTCAGCTGAAGGTCACAGTTCGAGAAGGAACAACAGCAGACAAGAACACTTCTAGACACGCTTAACTTGTGTCATAAACACATCAAACAGACATATTTCTGGATACACCAAGCTCTTTTCCAAAAATGGCCTTAGCTACAGCCAAAGCAAAGAACACTTTGAAGGTACATTAATATATGAGTTTGTCCCTAGGGGCACCTGCCTTGTTCTGCTGTTAACGTTGTCACATTTCATACTTGCCTGTGTATTTGTGTGATTATTTCACCATTGCCTCTATGTTGATCTGTGAGGATAAACACCTTGTTTTGTCCTACACACATTTCTTCATTCTCTGCCTAGACCAGGCACTCAGCAATGAATAAGTTAATGAAAACTGTTTTTACTCTGAGACTTCAATGCCAAGGGCAAGGGTCAGCACTATGTGGCTTGGCTAAAGGCAAACAACCAAATGTACAGCTGATTCTCTTCATTTATACTTCTGACACCAGGCAGAGCAGTTCTGCAGTTTGCCACAATGGCGAGTAGCATTGGCTTACAGCAAAGAGGAAAACGTAGGAGAACATAAGCTCAAGCACAAGCACAGGAAGCCAGCATCAAGGGCTGAGATGAACCCACAGGATGGAATGAAAAGCTGCTGCATTTTATTCACAGAACTGAATGGAAGCAAGAATGGGGTGGGTTTGACAAGGAGAGAGAAGGAGCCGTCTGAATAGAGGGCTACATACTTAAGAAGTTGTAGACCAAAGCAGTGGTGCTTCCAACCCTGTCATCAATGTTGTGACATGACCAAAAATGTATTACAAAGAGTAGAGGCAGAATTTTTAAAATCCAGGACTCTAGAGAAAGGCATGTCACACCATCAGCTGTGAGGTCCTGTCATGTTCTCTAGAAGGCAATGACTCTTCAGCATCCTTCCTACTGGTTAGTGGACAGAAGAGCAAACAGTTTTGTTATTTCGTAAATTTTCCTCAAAGCCATGCATTGCTGAAGTCTCAGCCCTGCAGAATGGTGTCCTTAAAGAGGACGTTAAGATGATGTCATTTATTAGGGTCTGTCCTAATCCAAGATGATTGGTGTCCTTACAAAGAAGAAAACTAGGACATAGCTATAGAGGGAAAACCATGTGATGACACTAGGAGAAAATGGCCTAAAAACCCAGAGGCCGAGGCCCTGAGGCGGAAAAGTGCTTGCTGTACAAGTATGAACAGTTGAGTTCAGGTCCCCAGAGCCCGTATTAAAAGAGGTGGAACAGGACACATCTGTAATTCCTGCCCTGTGGAGGCATCCTGGAACTCACTCAGCAAGAGGATCCCGGAACTCCTGCACAGCTCATGTAGCCAGTCAGTGAGCTTCAGGTTCAGTGAGAAAGACTGTCTCAACAATTAAATGACAAAGCAGTTGAAGAAGACACTCAGTATGGACCTCCAGCTTCCATATGCATGTCTATATGTGACTGAGTGCCCAAGCATGCACACGCTCTTGAATGCATGCACACACACACACACACCAGAAAAGAATTCAGAAGACAAAACAGTACTCCAGAAGTGAGACAATCAAGTTGTTCTGTTGCTTAAGCTACTTGGTGTACTGTGCTCATTGTAGCTATTCTAAGCAAATCAACACAGATATCTCTCCAGGAAGACCATTCCACAACTCCGGTTGAATACTTTAATCACTAGAGAAATATGAAAATTCCAAAACATTTGTTGAAAAGAGAGACTTCTTTGATGAGGGTCATCTGTGGGTCTCCAAATAAGCTTTAGAATCCAGTTAGAAATCATGTTGGTCTAGAAAAGTGTCAGTAGTAAATGCTCTTCTAAGACCCGTGTCCCCACCAGCTCCAGGGAGTTGGCTAGCTTTCTAGTACCAGACATGGCTTCCCTCCTTGTCTTAGTTAGGCTTTCGTTGCTGTGAAGAGACACCATAACAAAGCAACTCTTACAAAGGCAAACATTTGATTAGGGCTGGCTTACAGTTTCAAAGGTCCAATCCATTATCATCACTGCAGGAAGCGTGGTAGCCTGTAAGCAGACACGGTGCTGGAGAAGGAGCTGAGAGTTCTACATCTTGATCCAAGGTATCCATGAAAAGACTAGCTTCTGCAGGCACCCAGGAAAAGGGTCTCTTCTGAACTGGGCAGAGCTTGAGCATAGAACCACAAAGCCCACCCCCACAGTGATGCACTTCCTCCAACAAGGCCATACTTCCTACTAGTAACACTTCCCATGGGCAAGCATAGTCAAATCTCCTCCTCTTGAGTGGGCCTTCTGTCCAACTAGACAGCTGTTGGCAACAACAGGACTGCCTAAACAAGACCTAAATAATGTTATCACCAATAGACAGGTTTACATGTAATGGGGAAGTCTCATGAGGACCCACTCTAAACGAAGAACTACAGGCTACCAATGATGCTTAAAAGCGGGAGAATTAGCCTTTCCCACAAATGATTCCCCCAATTGGTTATTCAGTACAAAGTAGTCACCCCTGAAATCATATATACCCAAATCACACTAAAAGAACTCCGGAGGTTATATTTATATATTTGTTTGTTGATACATGTGTTGCGGGTAATTTTAAAAGCATGCTACCACCTTTCCCAGGACCGTGGTCTTCTCTCCCGGCGTAGCTTCGAGACCAGATGCCTGCAGTCCTACTCCAGACTTGCCCATTCCTCCCAGCTTAGCTCCGCCAATGGGCAGCTATCGCCTTTCCCAGGAGCTGCAATCACACTCCCAGACCCTCTCAGCTTAGCTTCACCAAGCCGCCATCGATGACCCAGCTTCTATCTCTGCCCACCTTTGCTCCGAGGAAGAAAACCATTTAGACAGCTTTATTATCTTAGAACTTGCCAGATTACACAATTGCGAGGTGCAGAATCTCCTGCCCTAACCTTGTCACTTAGCCTATATCAGCCATTCACCTGTGGCAGAGGCCGCCGGTTCTAGCTACCCCAAGATTTTACATGGTTGTTTCATGCTTCTCATTCCAAAGCCTGGCCCAAAAGCCCTTTCACTTTCCTCACATCTCTTCTTCCTCTTGGGACCCGGAAGTGCCACCTTTACCTTTCACCCAGTAATTGGCTCCTGCCTTCTTTATTGACCAAATCAAGAACCAGTTAGGGAACCAACGTTAGTATCAGCACCTCCCTCCACGTGCATGTAACAATAATAACCAAGGAAAAAGGGGCCATCGATTTGAGAAGGATAAGGCTGAGAGACATGAGAGAGGTTAAGGGAAGGGATAAATGAAAGGTTGAAGGAGGGAGGGAAGGGAACAAGTGGTGTAATGATGTTTAGTTTTTAAATTTAAAAGTAAAAATACAGAGGACCAGGAGAAAAATAATCCAAGACAAAACAGTACCTCTGAAGATGTTCTTAACTATTGAGATATTTTCATATCCTCTATGATTCTATCATTGAGCCAGGGCTGAGGATCACAAGCCCCAGATGGCTTTGAATATATGGATTCACTGCTTCTTTACATATTTTGTTAGTTGGTGTCTTGGTTGGGATTACTATTTCTGTGATGAAACACCATGACCAAAAGCAAGTTGGGGAGGAAAGGGTTTATTGGGCTTACACTTCCACATTGTAGACCCTCACTGAAGAAGCCAGGGCAGGAACTCAATCAGGGCAGGAACCTGGCGGCAGGAGTTTATACAGAAGCCATAGAGAAGTGCTGCTTAATAGCTTGCTCCCCATGGCTTGTTTGGCTTGCTTTATTGTAGATTGCTGGACCACTAGCCCAGGTATGGCACTATCTACATTGATGGCTCCTCCCCTGTCAATTACCAATTAATTAAGAAAATGCCCTACAGTGGATCTTATGGAGGCATTTTCTTAATTGAGGCTCCTTCCTTTCAGATGACTCTAGCTTGTGTCAAGTTGACATAAAACTATTCAGCTCATTTGGGATGGAACAAGGAAACCAAAAGTCATCTCCTTAGACAGCCCAGGGTACTTTGATATCCTTCTGGATAGGAGCTGTTCCCCCAGCATTCATAAGCAAGAAAGATCAAACTCTCTTTCTCACGGCTTCACCATTATTGGACACTTGATCTTTGTTTATCCGTCAGGGGGAGGAGAGGCCCTTGGGCCTGAGGGTGTTAGATCCCCTAGTATAGGAGAATGACAAGGAGGAAAGACAAGAGTGGGTGGGTGGGTGGGAGGGTGGGTTGGAGAATAGCCCCATATTGGCAGGGGGGAGGCGGAGGGAATGGGGAGGTTCCAAAGGGGAGATCTGAAACATTTGAAATGTAAATAAAGTATGAAAATAAGAAAAAAAGAAATATAGTCAAGGTTGGAGGGATTGCTCAGTGGTTAGAAGCACCTATGACTCATGCAGAGAACCCAGCACATAAATAGTGGCTCACAATCATTAGTAACTCCAGTTCCAGGGGATCCTACACCCTCTTCCGACCATCTAAGGCACCAGATATGCACATGGTTCACTACATAGAGGCAAAACATACATACACAGGCAATAAAATAAGTCTAAAATATATAGAGAATTTTAAATGAGGGTATAGATGGCATTCATTACAAATGATTCATACATCAAATATTTCTTGAGTAGCACAGTATACACCATTGGTTGTCTGCTTTGAATCCATTTCTCCTACATAAATAAATGCAAAGAACTTAAGTTCAAATCTAGTATGTATACTTGCCATGATTCATGGAAAGTCTGCTTGATATAAACCAGTTATAGTGCCAGAATAAACTGTGGAAATGATTGGTTTAGGGAGTAGTGTAAGGAATGGCTTATGAATTCAGTTTTGACCAATCAAAATGAGAGGCTAACTCTTCTAGAGATAGTGTGGGACAGATGTAAATACCTTAGAAGAGACACAGGAACAACCTCATCCCTTCGCTTTATACCCACTTCTTCCTAGAATTCTGGCATGATCATGTGTATCACCAACACACTGACAGTACAGAGATAAAATGGAAGGAATCTGGGTGCTCAGTGATGACACTGAGACATTCAATTTCAATCCTGGAACAACATGGTCCCTGGAACTCCTTAAAGATAACAAATAGCATGGTTACCTAAGCCTAGGTCTGGCAAACCTATGTGGAACATGAGGGAAAGCACATACTGTATGCTTTACCTGGTCTGGCCTCTCAGCATCTTCTCAGCTCTAACTGCTGGAGCCCATACAGAGCAATGGAGAGCATGATGGGAAAAACTGTACCAGTCAATCACTATCTTAGTCTACTTATGCTGCTACAACCATGTGCCGCAGCCCAGATGGTTTATAAACAACAGGAACATTTCTCATAGTTCCAGAGGGAAGTTCAAAATCTGCAGCATCTACTTCTCTGTTCGTGGACAGCTGCCTTTTGTCACATGATAGAAAGAGTGACAAACTCTAGCTTATGTCAAGTTGACATAAAACTATCCAGAACATTTAGGATGGGATCTGTTTGTAATCCAGAGGTCCCAGCTCCTAATCCCCTTACCTTTGGGACTAGAACCTCACCGCATACACTTAGGGAGACATAAACACTTGGAAACATTCAGCTCATTACAAACATCATTTACAAGACTGGCAATAGGCTGATTTGACCCACAGGCTCTACTTGGCTGACCTCTTTTCTAAGTGTGTGTGTGTGTGTGTGTGTGTGTGTGTGTGTGTGTGGTGTTCGTGTAAGTGAATGCAGGCATGTGTGTGACTTGAGTATTTGGAGGTCAGAGGACAACCTTTGGGTGTCAGTACTTAGCCATGTTTGAGACAGGGTCTTCCTGTTGCTTTGTAAGACAGACTAGCTGGTTTATAAGCTTCTAGAGAATCACATCCATGGGAGGTAATCCCATCACTCCATCAAGATGGGCCGGGGTTATACATGCTCATACTATTAAATCTGGCTTTTGTGTGGCTTCTAAGGATCTGAACTCAGGTTGTCAGGCTTGTGCGGCTAGCACTTTTACCCAATGAGCCCTTTGCCCTCCTCATGCCTGTGCTCTAAGCTGCTTTGACTAGGGCTCTCTGCTAGACACAACTATGTCTAGAAAAGGAAAACATTCTATTCATAATTCTGTGTACACTGGGCAGCCAATCATAAATAGGACAGAGTTTGGGGAATTTAGAAACTGACCTCTAAGATGAAAGAAAAAATAAGCAAATAATTCTGTCACTATGTATTGATAACCTTAGGAGAAGTATGGGCAGTTGCTCTTAGAACTTAGGAAAGGAACCAAATCAATTCTGGAGATGCCCAGGGTTGCTTGAGGCAGCCTCCTCTGCCCAAGGCTGGCATCTTCTTACATTACTGATATTTCCCATTATCCTTGTTTCTTCCATCTGTTTTTTGGAATATCTTAATTTTGTTTTTTATTTTGTATCATTGATTTCTAAACTATGTAATTGTCTCCTTATTACTTCTTATATGCTTTAAACTCAGCTATTGTGTATTAGTTTTTCATAGATTTTCAAACCTAATCTGCCCTGTATGCCCTTATCTGTGTATCCCAGCCTATTGTCTGTCCATCCAAGCCTATCGTTCCCTTAGTGTTTCCTGCTCCTTTGCTATACAATCACAGTTCTATCGTGTTTAAGATGTCGAGTAATTTGCTGAAGTTTCATTCTAGAGATTTCAGTATGTCATTTTCAGAGGATTAAAAAAAAAAAACCATTGTGCATAGTTTCAGAAACTAGGAAGTATAAGATCAGTTGCCAGCAGTTTTGATGTCTTGTGAGAAGTCACCCCTCGTTGATGTCGGCTTCTGTGTGTCCACACATACCAAAAGGGGCAAACAGGCAGACTTTCTCCAGCCTTTTATCCTATTCATGAAGGTGCAAGACTAATCACTTCCTAAAAGCTCTTCACCCTATTATCACATGGAAGGTTAAGTTCCAGCGTATGATAGAGTTAGGGTGGAGATAGAGACACTAACTCTCAAGCTTTAGCAATCAGTAGCTGGAAATCTCCATGAGACTTGTATCTACCCCAGCCTGGAGCTAACTAGAGTTTGCCAAGAATTTATCATGCTCCTGCTTTCCTTTATATATCTTGACTGTATATCAGTGAGTTTCCAACAGTAAGTTCAGTTTTGATATTTTATCTTTATGTAAATTGAATTACATGTATTTTTGTGACTTTTTTAATGCAACATGAGATTCATCCATATTGGTACAGAAAGTTAACCAGTCTTTTAAACTTTGCTTTAGTATTTCATTCCATGAAGGCACTGCAATTTGTTTATCCATTCTAGTGTTGACAGATTTATGGTGGTGTTTTTAGTTTTTGCTGTTTCAGTGTGACAAGCATAGTCCTGTCTGTGGATCTTGGTGCACCCACAGAAGTCCTCTAGGAAATATACTTAGTATGAAATCTGCAAATAATAAGATATTCATATCTTCAACTATGCCCAAAGTTTCGAATCCCAATGTTGTAATTTTTTTCTCTTAAAAAATATAGTTTTATCTTTTCAGTTGAATCCTTGCACTCATTTAGAATGGAAGAAAGGCATAGAGACACAAGCCTTTTCGCAGGCACATCCAGCTGCTTTATTCTTACCTGATCCATGTTTGTAACCTCTCCCAATTGGTCTTCAGTGGCAGCTCTTCATCTACAGAGTTTGTTTTTACCAGCTATGTGTGAGATCTTCACCCTGCTTCACAGGGCTTTCTCCCTACCTGTGTACCCAAACCAAGCTCTTTAAATTCAAACCCTTGTAACGATGTAAAGTGAGGTGATCCAATCTCAGAAAGACAACAATCATATCTCCCATCTCACACATGGACCCTAACACTTACTGTTGGCATGTAAATAAGGGGCAGTGAGAGTAAGTCTAGTCTAAGAAACCAGGAGGGGAAACCCTGGGGAAACAAGAGTTTTTAAGAAAAGGGAGAGGGGAAAAGTCATATGACATCAAAATATTAAGTGAGCCACCGGAGGAGGGAGAGTCAAAGAAAAAAGACTGAGGAAGGGGGGAGGGAGAAAAACAACAAAAACAAATTTTGCTTGAAAATTGCCCCAATGAGACTTAATTCTCTGAAAGCTACTAGAAATTTAAGTTGAGCAATACTTAATTTAGTAGGGCAAATCCTTTGGTTTTGACAGTTTGGGGTAGCAATGCATTGCCTACTTAGGCTATCTCCCCCCATCCATAAACATTTTAGAAATAGCTCATCGCATTCTGTACAAACCTTCATCATGGATTTTATCAGAACTACATTCCATCTGTGTACTGGCTTTGCAAAGATCAATAACTTTACACTGTTCAGTTTTCCTGTCTATGGTCATACTGTATCTCCATTATCTTGGTCTTCTCTGACATCTATTAAAGACTGGCCTTTGAGCTGGGCAGTGGTGGCACACGCCTTTAATCCTAGCACTGGGAGGCAGAGGCAGGTGGATTTCTGAGTTTGAGGCCAGCTTGGTTACAGAGTGAGTTCCAGGACAGCCAGGGCTATACAGAGAAACTCTGTCTCAAAAACAAAACAAAACAAAAAGACTGGCCTTTGGCAGTGACATTGTGAGTGTGTGTGTGTGTGTGTGTGTGTGTGTGTGTGTGTGAAGGGAGCAACTCCTTCCCAATTTCCCCACTCTTGAGTACAATCCAACATTCACAGGTTTCATATCACAGATTCAATCAACCACTTTCAAAAACACTCAGAAAAAGAAACAAAGCCCTCTCTGTTTGTGTCATCATTCACTAAACAATATAGTGAAAGGACTATTTGCACAGCATATTTATAAGTATTAGTTATGACAGTCTAGGGATGTTTTTAAGTATCCAGGAGCATGCGTGTAGGTTACACACAAGCACTATGGATTTTAGATAAGAGGCCAAGCAGCCACAAAGTTTAATATCCACAGGTTGCCTGGACCCAATACCCTTGGATACCACCAGATGATTATTTTTCCTTCCATGTGGAGGGAACTTCACCTATGAAGCGATCCTGGCCTGGCTCTACCCCTCACTCATTCTGGCCCTGGGGGAGAAGAAGCTACATAATCTGATTAATGGCTTGGAAGGATAAACTTGGCTTTCATGCCCGCTCCTTCCTCTTCCTGTCCTCCTGGGAGCAGCTCAAAGAGAACATGTGGTCCTGATTACTCTAAGCCCTGCAGAAAGCCCAACAGAAATGACCCTTCCTTTATAGGAGACTGGTGTTCCTGTGATTCATTGAGAGGGCTGTCTGATTCTGGAATCTGGGATTATGAATCTGTTGCACAGACACAAGACACATTCTGAAAAATCCATGTTATGGATGATAAAAATGTTTCAGCTACCACCTGCCCATTCTTCTTTTCTAGCTGAATTGACAGAGATTGACAAGTAAGAATTATATGTGTTATAATAATTAGTGGAAAGGGAGGCCATGAATTTGAAAGAGGATGGGTAGGAATACATGAAAGCTCTGGAGGGGGAAGGAAGGAATAAATGTTGTAATCGTGAAATATATCTAAAATTTATAAAATCATATGTATTTGAGGTACACAACGTGATGTTTCAATATTTGCAAAATAACTTCTAACATCTAGTTAATTTGCATGTCTATAACCTCACATAGTTAACACTGTGAAAAGAAAACAGTTCTAGATGACTCAGCAGATTTCAAATCTGCCATATACTATGAATAGCTACTTTTACCAAACTGTACTTGAAGTCTCTAGTACTTTTTCATCTTGTTACTGAAGATTTGTACCCTTTGACCAATATCTTCACTTTTCCCTCACCTCTTGGCCTTCAGTAAACACCACTCTGTTACTATGGGTTTGATGTCTTTCCAAATTCCCCAATGTATGTCAGCTGACACAAGAGCCTTTGGTGTCTGACCTATTTCACTTAGTGTAATGTCCCTAAAGTCTATTCATGGTGTTTTAAAAAGCATAGTTTCCCTCTGTTTTTAAATGCTGAGTAATACTCATGTGAGCATGTGAGGGATGGGTATTCCCTTTTCTCTATCCACTCAGCTGACCATGGTAATTTAGGCTGCTTAGCTATCTCGGGCATTGTGAATAACTAACACTAACACAGTAGAGCACAGGAGTGGAGATAAGTCTTTGGGACTGAGATGTTATTGCTTTGGATCTAGGCCGGATGTGTGTCTGCTGGATTGTATGGTAGTTCCATTTTTAACTGTTGGAGGAACAGTCTTGCACTAGAGCTGTGCTACTTCCAGTTCCCACCGACAGCACACCATGCTGCTCTTTCTTTTTCAGATTCTCACCAGCACTTGTTGGCCTTGGACTTTTAAATAGCAGCCATTTTAACTGCTAGGGAGGAATATGTGGATTCGATTTGCGTTTTCCCAAAGACAAATGAGGCTGAGCATGGTTTTTCACATACTTACTGCCCAGTCACGTGTTTTCTTTGGTGAAAAGCATCTACTTAGTTCCATGAGCCATTTTAAATTTGAGCTGTTCTTCATCTGAGTATTCTTTTTTCCAGTTCAGAGTGTAGGCAAGGAAAGAAATGCAGTTAATTAGGTTCCCTAGAACTTCAATATAAAAATATTTTCCAATTGGACACTACCATATACATACATACAATAGATTTTTATGTGTATCTAGGTAGAAACACACACACACACACACACGTATGGCAGACTTAATGAATCTACTAATAATTGCCTAAGATGACTTTAGCCTTCTGCATGGAGAACCATATCATCCACAGACTATATTTCCATCTAACTCTTCTTCATAACTTATGTTTTGTTTATCATACTCATCTTACTGATTGAGTAGGTCCCCTGATGACACATTCAACACTGTAGAAGTGATAACTGAAGGCTCACAGAACTGTATGACTTGTCTGGGTATAACTTTTCCTTTTAGGAAGATCTGTGAGCACGTCATTCGTATTTCTTATCTTTTTGTCTTAGACTAGGTGGAGAAGAGTCTTCCAACAGGGTCAAGGAAGTTTTCCATTTCACCCGTTTTCAAATGCTGCTGGCATAGATTATTATTATTATTATTTTGCTTTATTCTTTTAATCTAGTAAGAACTTCCTGTTTCTGTAGCATGTTAGTATTTATGTATGGGCATCTCTCTTAATTAATTAATTAATTAATTGTATCAGAAATTTTTCAATTTTATGATTTTTTTTAAGGTTTCCACGAAGGCTTCTTTCATTGTCATTGTTTTCATTATGTTAATTTCAGTTTCCACCTTCATGATTATTGAGGTTTGGTCTGTTACTATATATCATAATGCTGAATTCTGTATCCTAAGGTCTAACTGTCTCAACACAAGGAGACCTCACGGATACCAGCTTTTGTTGTATAAACCTTGCCCTCCGGTTGATTGGTTAATAAAGATGCCTGGAGGTTGCAGCTGGGAAAAAGAGAAGTATGCAGAGCTTTGGTTCCTGGGGGGGTGGGGAGGGCCGAAGAGGAGGAGGAAAGCACCACAGGGTTGGTGGATCATGAGGGCATGGCCATGAGGGCTGACCAGTTGGAGTAGGAGTGGCCCAGGCAGAGCCTGGCAAGCGATATCTCAGGGTCACTGACAGAGAAGTAGACAAAATGACATAGAAGGTTGATAATCTGCCCAGCTCGAGTGCTTTAAGGCTTTATTATAAATGTAAAAGGTTTGTGTCTTTTATTTGGGAACTAAATGATCTAAGGTGGGGTAGAAACCCCCAAATAATATTTACCACAGTTCATATTTGCCTTATTCCACTTCCTTTTCTTCATTTTACTTTTTTCTGCCCCGCTGGCTAATTATCATCTAACTTCTCTTCTAATGTAAATATTTAAAACTACAAATTCCCCTCTGAGTACAGCTTTAACTGTGCTTCACAAAACAAGGTTTTGTGTGTGTGTTTGGCCATTTTATTGTAAAATAAAACACAAATAGAAACTTACATAAACATGTAGGCTAGTAAAATACTATGAAAATCAACATCATTGCAAACACATTTGGAAATCAAAAAGTAGGATTTTGCCAGCTGCCCAGGAGCCATCCATTGCTGGACCGATCTCAGCATCCTCTCCCTCTGAAAAGTGTTTTCTGGTTTTTATGACAAGCACATTCTTACATAAGGACAGGTATGTGCCGTGTCTTAGTCCTTAGACACTATAGGGTCTATTCTCACTCAGTTAAAAACTGTCTTTTAAGCCTTCAATCTTTTACCTGCTCTACAGTTTTCCTCCATGTTTTTCTTCTTTTAATTTCTTTGTTGAATACCCTGAGTCTGGCCCCCAGCATTTCCTACCATCTGGATTTTGCTAATTGCAAGCTCATGGTGGAGTTCAATACATTCTTCTGTCCCCTGGATTTCTTTAAAAATGGCAGCGGGTTCTGAGGGCTCAATCAGACTTAGGTTTGATCTTTTTGGCAAGACTACAGATGCTGTGGTGTTTGTTTGCTGAGGGGCACGTAATGCTTGGCCATGTCTCTTGTTTGTGATATTTCTATTGACCAGATCTACTGATTTATTGCAGTCTCCATGTGCTGGTCTTTTAATGCTGAGATTTTGCTTTCCTTTATTAGCCAGCAGTCTGTTATGAGATGTCTCCCTTATTTGCAGCTTAGTTGCCCAGAGGCCCAGTTCATTTAGGAGAGCAGACTGAGTACCACTCTTTCTGCTTCCTCGATAATCTCTAAGGAAATGGACTGATTTCCTGTCATCACACAGAGGAAACTGATCAACTTTTAAGGTCTCATTGTAAAGTCAAAAGTGTAAATGTATTCTGTTTTCTTACTCTTACTGATGTTTCAATTATCCTTTTTTGAATCAAAAGGAGCATTTTTGAGTTTGTTCTTGAGTCTTCTGACATGGTTTTAGCATCCTTTGTTCCATCCCTTGCTATGCTGTGGGACAAATATTCTGGATTACTCAGATCTGTTTCTTCCCAGACGTTGATTCAGGCTTCCCTTTAAGGTATCTTGGTTTCTTTTAGCTTAAAATCATAGTTCAGTATATTATTTTAGGGTCTGCAAGTGCTCCTTGCTGACTTAGCCTTTCACAAATCTTTCAGTGAACACACATGTAAGCATCATTATCCTCAATGGTGGAGGATTTAAAAGAATTCATTCTGTTTAATCTCACATTTTATAGGTCTTCTCAGAGTAACCTTGCTCTATTACCACCACTGATGATCTTCAAATATGTATGCACATGCCGTTCCTGTTTGAGTTAAATGTTTTTTATGCTTCTACTAAATATACCTTCTCAAAGTCTGTGGCTGGATTATATATGAGTGGTCACAAGGATGTATTGCATAGATACTGCTTCAAAGAAGAACCTGCTACTCAGCCACAGGAATCAGGCCAGTGGACAGCCTGCTCCTGAAAGGCTCCTTCCATGTCTACCTCAGCTGCAGAGAGCTCTCTCCATTCCTTAGATTGTGTCCTCACCAATGCAGCCTTTGTCTGGCAACTAAGAAAGGTGAGGGTGAAAGACCCAGCCCTTGGGGCCCAGTGGCAGACATTCCAGTGGTCAATTCTTGTGTCAAAGCTCCTGGCCGGTCACTGAAGGTTTTAGCAGACTTACTTGATTATTAGACTTTTCTTTTTGCCAAATCCTACTTTCTCTCCTTTCCTTTTTGGAGATGCTGACTCCATGATACAGCTTGTTGCCTGTTTCTGAGGAACCCAAAGTAAGTTTGTAGAGGCAGAAGCAATCTGAGAAACATAGGCCAAAGATGGTGTTTTGAAGTTGGATTACTCAAACATCCACCTAGTAAGAGGGCCCATCTCTGATGGTAGGCGTTATGCCACAGGCATAGGTTGGTGGTCCAAACACTGGTCTTTTAAGCAGCAGTGAATTGAGAGAACATACCATAGCCTGGGACTACAGTAGGAATCATGTCTCAGTCACTCAGGATCTATGGGAAAGGTCTTTCTCAGGCACTGCAATCTACTCACATTGGAGATGTCTGGAAACAATTGGCACTCCAAGAGAAGAGGATTTGGTGGTTACCACTAAACTCCATGACACTCCTGGAAAGATAAGAAACATCTGAGGGCAACAGGCGATTGACAGCCTGCTCTGAAGGCCGAAGAGCCTCTTAGGGTTGCCTACAAAGAAGCTTTCTGTTTTTCCAATCACAAATAGTCAATGTAGCTGATTGTCAAAGACAGTTAAATGCACAATGGTTTGGGTCAGCAATGACGAGATGGGAGCCCTGCTGGAAAAATTTAGGACCTTGAAATATGGAATAAACATCCCAGCTCTGACATTTTTAACTCTAAGACTCCTCTGACACTTCTAAGCTTACAAGCGTGCTCATCACTCCTTACTAAAGCCAGCAGGGTCCATCCATCCGGCTTGCTTCCCCCCTGCAACACCCTTGCTGGAAGAGAGCTGAGTAACTTATACCCCTTTTAGGAGCTGCTCTACCTGGAGCCACCTACTGGCTCTGTAGCTGAAGTAAGTTGAAACAGAAGCAAGAGGGCATGAGCTGGGTCTAGTCATGAAGGAAGTATCTGTTGAATGAATACCAAAGGAATATCAAGAATGCAGCAGTGTGTATCAACCAGTAAGAGCCACCAAGCACAGGGCACAGGGATTTGGGCGGATTCTCCTGAGACATAGGACTTTATACACTAGAGGACCTCAGAGGTGGGACAAACCTAAGAGTAGAGGAGCTTTCAGAAGCATTGAAAAGCAGGGACAGCAGAACAGAGCTGTAAAGACAGATTGACTATAACAGGTGCTACATGAGAAGATGGGAAATCTTTAGGAATGGGGGATAGTTCAGTGAATGAAACCAGGTGTTGTCATGTGTGGTCGTATATGACTGTAATCACAGCACTGTTGAGTGAGGGGCAGAGAACTTAGGATCTTGGGAACTGGCTGGCCATCAGCTGAACTCAATGTTCAGTGGGGGATCTTGTCTCAAAGAGACATGGAAAAGCATGCTAGAGTAAGACATCAGATGTCGTCTGGCTTCCATGCACAAGTGTATATGCCTGTACACACACACACACACACACACACACACACACACACACACACACACATGCAAACAGAGAGAGAGAGACACAGACACACCCATGTGCATGCATACACACCCACAAACATACACACACACACACATACACACAATTCTAAAGTGAATGGTGGCTCTCCTGCAGAGGCCATGGCTGTAATAGAAGGGCCATTAGAGAAACATTTGCTGATGGCCTTGGGGCTAACAGTACACTGGTGTACCAGGTGGTAGCATTTGTTAATGTCTCTTTAATCGTTTAGCTTCTTTTCGAATACACTTTCAAGAAGATGTTATGAGAAAAGCATTCCCTAAGCTCTTGTGCAGTTGTAACACTGGGGGGGAGAGGTCTGTTTTGTTTGGCTTTGTTTTCTTGAAATCCAGTTTTCCTGGACAAAAAACTTTTCCTTCACATTTTCCTTCCTAGGCTATTTTAACCATTATCCTTCTTTTCTCCCAAACTGGGACTTCACTGTGTTATATTTGGTAACATGGTAAATATTTTTTTTCTCTTTTGTAAGATCCCTGAAAAGAAATATCTGGGGTTTTTTGTTTTTGTTTTTTTTGTTTTGTTTTGTTTTGTTTTGATACTTTATTTACATTTCAAATGTTTCCCCCTTTCCAGATCTCCCCTTTGGAACCTCCCTATTCCCTCCCCCCTTCCCACTCTCGTCTTCCCTCCTTGGCATTCTCCTACATTGGGGCATCTAACACCCTCAGGCCCAAGGGCCTCTCCTCCCCCTGATGGCTAACAAGACCCTCCTCTGCCACATATGTGGCCAGCACCATGGGTCCCTCCATTTGTATTCTTTGGTTGTTGGTCCAGTCTCCAGCAGCATGTGGGGGGCAGGCCAGTGGACACTGTTGCTCCCTCCCTGGGGCTGCAAACTCCCTCAGCTCTCATCTTTTCTCATACTCTCAGAATAGAATTTAGGTATAAAACTTGGGGAATATTCTAAAATATTACTTTTAATTGAAATGTAATGTATTTTTATAATGTTTACCTTCCCTCAGTTCCTCCCAGATCATTCCTCCCTACTCAGCTTTATGTCCTTTCTCTCTCTCTCTCTTTGCCAAAAAGAAAAAAAAGAAGCTACAAAAAGTCCAAGAAACACACACACACACACACACACACACAAATCCTGAAAAAATGGAAGTCAAAACAAACAAAATACCAACACAAAAAATGCCAAAACAAAGCCCAAAAGGTACACAAAAAAATACTCAAATTCATTTTGTATCTAGCATCTTCTCTAGGGATATGGCCAGCCCTGAAGTGTAGTTAAAGTGAAGTGTAGTGAAGTGTACCCAGTGAGACTCCATGGAAGAAAACTGGTGGGGGTTTTTTTTCCCCCAGTGGATTCCAATTACAGATAGCTTCTTGGTTATGGGTGGGATCCTGTGTTCACTTCCCTGTCTCAGTGCTGGGATACGGTCTGGCTTGAATCAGGACAGGACGTGTGCATGCTGCCCCAGTCTCTGTGAATTCATATGTGCATAGCCCTGTTGTGACTGGACAACACTTTTCGTGGAGTCAACTATCACCTCTGGCTCTTACAATCATTCTACCTCCTTTTCCACATAGATCCCTGAGCCTTAAGGAGAGGGCTTTGTTGAAGAAATTCCACCTAGGACTAAGTGTTTCAAAGTCTCTCACTCTTTGCACATTGTCCAGTTGTGGGTCTTTGTGCCAATTCCCATCAACTACAAGAAGCTCCTATGATGTGGACTGAGAAAGGCATCAATCTGTGGGTATAGCAGAATGTCACTAGGAGTCATTTTATCGCTATGTTCCATTATAATAATAATAGTAATAGATTGACCCCTCCCTGTGACTTATCTAGTCTCAGGTTCTTGGCCACATTAGCAGTGGCTGGTATGGGTTCCATCTCATGGCGTAGACCTTAAATCCAACCAGAAAGTTGTTGGACTACTATAACATTGGTGCCACTACTGTACCAGTGTATCCTGTAGGCAGGTCCTTGTTGTAGGTCTCAGGAATTATAGCTGGGAGATATTGGTGATCACCTTTCTCCTCCTCTAGTGTGCAGAGTACCTCCTGGTACCATAAACACTAGTCAGTAGAGAGTGAAACTTCTAATTAGGAACCAGCTTGACATCTCCATGTTTGATGAAATAAGTAAGTGTTATCTTCAGACACCATTAAGCTGTGAAAAACAACAAATAGACTTGGTCTAACAGTAGTAGCCTGTGATGTTTGAGATTTTCCATGAGGGCCCTTTGGCCAACAACTCAACAAGATGTAGCATACTCCTGGAACTGGAGGTTTTCCAGAGTGGCATAAGATGCCTAGTTAGGGCACTCTTTCCCTATAATTTGGTGACTACATTTGGTTATATGAAGCTTTAAACAGTAAAGGATTTCCATATGGTTTTCTGATGGCTTTTAGGACTAGTTGTCCCTCCCCATACTCCCTCCTTTACCCCCTCTCATATCTCTCTCCCTATTTAATCCTTCTATTCTAGTTTCCCCTTTGCCTCTCCAGAAGACTATATTCTATTTTCTCTCCTTGGAGATCTTCTCTTCCCCTGCCTCCTTCCCTGCCGAGTCTCTTACTAGGTACTTCCATGGGTTTTCTGATTGTAACACTCATATCTAAAGCTTAAAAGCTAGCATCCATATGTAAGAGGAAACATATAATATTTATCTTTTGATACTTTTTCCCCTAGCTCCATCCATTTACCTTAACAGACGAATAATATTCCATTGTGTAAATGTATCACATTTCATTATCCATTCATCCATTGTTGGACATCTAAATTGTTTCCAGTTTCTGGCTATTACAGATAGAGCAGCAATGAACATGGATGAGCAAGCATTTCTATAGTAGGATGTAAAGTCCTTTGGGTGTATGCCCAAGAACTGAAACAACAGACTTATAGACTTTCTCTCTCTCTCTCTCTCTCTCTCTCTCTCTCTCTCTCTCTCTCTCTCTCTGTGTGTGTGTGTGTGTGTGTAATAGAGACAGAGAGGAGAGAGAGAGACTTTTAAGAAAATTTATTTGATTTGTAAATATACAACTTGTTTTTACTTATTCCTGTATTCTTACTTTGTGAGAAATATCTTTTCCAAAAGAATTGTATTTTTAGGTAATATCAAGGTATACAAAGAAATTTTTTTTTTTAAAGCCATTTGGGAATAAATTACTACCCCATGTTACATCATACATAAATACACAAATTTTTTATATTACTACAAATAACCAACAAAATTTGGAGATTAACATTGCTTATTAAAATTAGCCCATTTGTAGTTATACATTATAGTTTAAGCTTTTGTATGGCCTTATCTCTCTGGTGTACACTCAGTGTCTGTAAGTTTGTTAGTCTGCTCTGTCTTGATTGATGCTATAACATTTTTCAATGACTTGACTTTTGACCTAGTTACTTCCTTATTGCTTATTATTTGTGGGGGGCAGTGAGCATGCACAGGTGTGCACATTGAATATGGAGGGCCAGATATCAATCTTGGGTGTCATTTCTCATGTCCTGTTTACCTTATTTCTTGAGACAGTGTCTCTCCCATCAGGCCAGGCTGGCTGACCAGTAAAATCCAAGGTTCTGCCTGTTTCTCCCTCCCCAGTAAAGAATCACA
>JADRCH010000111.1:4599732-4641508 GCA_019843965.1 Rhynchomys soricoides
AGGTGCATATCCTGTTGCTTATTTTCAGGAAACACCATTCTGAGGAGCTGGGCAGATTTTCTAACTTGGGGAAGTCTCTCTTTTCCTTTCACATGTGCTAAGAGTGTGCCCCAGTCACTCCTGAGATGCATTTGTTTTCTGTATTCCTGTCTGGGGTCTCTCTTTCCTTCCTTCTTTCTGTCCTCCCATACACTTCCTTCAAGGTGGGACCTTCCCTAAGAAGAAGATGGGCTGGTTAAGGCAGTTCCCATAGAGGCCTGTGGCCATTCCCAGACTGCCATAGACACTTACCTTGTGGCTGCTGGTCCTGCTTCTTGCTGTTCTTTGGGATGCTCCCTGTGTTCCAAATGCCCACAGGTTTCTGGGTTTTCTCTCCAGTTGTCTGTTCTGTCACGTGGATAATCAGGAACTTACTGCCACCATTTTCCCACAACCCCTCCCAAAGTTTTCTATTTATTTGTTCTATTTGTTATTTGTTCTATTCAGTTATACTTTTTTGTCCATTCCTCTGATGTTTACTCTTTGGTCCACAGACTTATTTTTCACTAAAAAATGGGAGGGAACGCTTTGTGACTGAGTTCTCAATTATTTTCGGTAGTCAGTTTCTGTGTTTTGTGGGGTAGGATCCTTTTGGCTTTCTTGAAATTTACTTTAGAGACTGTGACCAAACTTTAAATAAGCCACACATATTTAAAAGGAATTTATATTTTGTACTTCTTAATTGCTAATTGTGCTATACAAACATCCCACATCTTTAATTGTTTTTTGGGGTGAGGGTTAAATAAGAATTGCTCAAAAATATGTTACGATCTCCCATTATGAGAGAGTTCTGCAGGTAGATAGATAGATGATATAGATATTAATCTAGAGTTTTATTATCTTCCTGGTAAATTAAAATTTTATATTATTATGGCAACCATATTTGCTTTGAGTAATCTTTTCTCCTGAAAAACTGTATTACCATAGCTACTTCTGTATTCCTTTATTTGAAATTTACCAGTACTGTAATTTGCTTTCTGTTGCTGTGATAAAACATCTTGGGGATGGGAAGTTTTAATTAACTTATAGATTACAGTGCATCAACAAAGAACATCAAGACAGAAACTCAAGGAAGGAATCTGGAGGAAAGCCTAAGCAGAAACCATGAAGAGATGCTGCTTACTGACTTGCTCAGCTACGTTTGTTATATAGCCCAGGCACAACAGCCTAGGAATGGGACTTCCCACAGTGGATTGGGTCCTCCATCAATTATCAATAAATAAAATGTTCCAATGCATGCCCACAGGTTAATTTGATGGTAGCAACTCCTCAATTGAGATTTTCCCATTCCCAGGTGTGTCTAGTTGACAACCAAGGTGAGCCATCACAGCAGGTCATACATTCTCAGAGACAGACAGATCTCTGTGAGTTCCAGGCCAATCTGGTCTGCATAGCCAGACCCTATTTCAAATTATAAATAAATAAATAAATAAATAAACAAATAAATAAATGTTATTCTTTTTCTTTTAACACTGTTGAGTTCTTACATATTTTCATAAGCAGCACATAACTGATTTGTTAAGACTAGTCTAAAATTTAGCAATGAGCTTTGCAGTGGGACATGTAGTTCAGAGATTTCTACTGTGAATCACACTACATTTTTATCCATTTAAAATTTCATGATTTTTGCTTTCATTTGTCATCTTCTCAACCTCATTTAAATTTGCCTTATTTTAGATAAATTGAATTTTGTGTCTGTTTCCCTCTTCTTTTCTGTTTTCCATCTAACTTAAAATCCTCAGCTTCTACTCTTCTCATGGTTACTCTAAAACTTTTAATGGACAGAAGTAAATTTATTTTATTGACATACATTGCAAATACATTAGATGTATATGACTGTATGCATTATCTTTATCTTATCAAATGTGGAACAGTTGTCAATGGCTCTTGGAGCCAAGCACACTTTATTCCTACTCACAGTGATCTCCCCCCTTTCCTTCCTACTTATAAGCATTTTCCTTTGTGGTTTTAGTTTTATAACCTTTTATTTTAACTATTTTATTTGACGAGTGGTTTGTTTGTATTACCTGCAGATTCTTTTCTCCCCACCTCTAAGTACATTTCATCTCTTCTTTCTTTCTGCTTGCTATCTCCCGTAACTGCAGCCCTTACACTCTGCTGTCATGAGATGTGGTAAATTTTCAGTTTCTGTTCGCCAAACCATGGTTTCATGGTAGCCTCAATGCTGCCAGATAATCCTGTAGGATTTGCAGTTCCAGGTTCACAATGGAAAGGTATTACCCACTGCTGTCCCTGTCCCTTCAGAACAGTAAATCAGAGTCTAGCTGCCACTCTTTGTGGTTATTGATCTCTTTTTTTATTGATTATTTTATGTATTTGCATTTCAAATGTTATCTCCTTTCCCAGTTTTCCCTCCACAAACCCCCTATCCCATCCCCCATTCCCCTGCTTCTATGAGGGTGCTCCCTCACCCACCCACTCTGCCTCACTGCCCTAGCATTCTCCTATGCTGGAGCATCGAGTCTCCGCAGGACCAAGGGCCTCCCTTCACACTGATGCCAGATAAGCCAAGCCTCTGCTACATATGCAGCTGGAGCCATGAGTCCCTCCATGTGTACTCTTTGGTTGGTAGTTTAGTCCCTGGGAGCTCTGGGGGTCTGGTTGGTTGATATTGTTCTTCCTATGGGGTTGAAATCCCCTTCAGCTCCTTCAGTCCTTCTCCTAACTCCTCCATTGGGGTCCCTGTGCTCACTCAGATAGTTGGCTGTGAGTATCTGCATCTGTATTTGGTCAGGCTCTGGCAGAGTCTCTCAGGGAACAGCCATAACAGGGTCCTGTCAGCAAGCTCTTCTTGGCATCAGCAATAGTGTCTAGGTTTGGTGTCTGCAAATGGGATGGATCCCCAGGTGGGGCAGTCTCTGGATGACCTTTCCTTCAGTCTCTGCTCCATACTTGGTCTCTGTATTTCTTTATGACAGGAGCAATGCTGGGTTAATATTTTTGAGATGGGTTGATCTCTTATGGTGACTCACTTTGCTGTTCTCCTCTTCACTTTGATGTACCTGGGGGCAGTTCCTATTCATCCTATTGACCTTCTTGATGTTTTTTGTTGCCTGTATGGACTCTCATTTCCTTCATCCTCCTGTATGGCAAGATTTACAATCCCTGTTTGCAAACAGTGGGGTATGCAAATTACACTTTGCTCCATCCTAGCTCCAAGGCTCAAGGCTGACTTCCTCAAGTCTGATGATAAAGACTGGGTGGATGCAGCCCCATCTGCTGCCGTTTTTTAAGCAAAACTTCCTGTGACTCAAAGTCGGCACTGCTTTCTCTCAGACTCTCCAAGTTTCTAATACTTGAAACAAACATGGCTCAATTGACTCTGAAGCTGAGCACACATTTGTAACTCTAGTACTAGGGAAACTGAGGCAGAAGATCAGAAATGCAAGACTGGCCTGAACTACAGAGTAATGCCCTATCACAAATAAGTAAGAAGAAAGGATGAACAAATGAATCTACAGTTCCCAGCATGCACTACGGTTTTGGTGACTCACCAAACTCGTCACTGTTCCTGGGAATTCACCTATCAATCAGTTCCTTCAACTCTCCCATGTCTTTGCCTTAACCCCCATGTATTTTTACATTGGATTGTTTCCAGGAGTGAAATCTCTTTTTCCCCATACACTGATGCTACTTTCAGAACAGATGACACTCAACTTTTGTGACTAGAAAACGATGACTGTTAACAGCTTTCAGGGATCTTTAGAATGATCCACAAATGTGGTAGTTTGAAAAAATGACCCCCATAGCCCATAAGGAGTGGCACTATTAGTCTGTACAGCTTTGTTGGAGCTGGTGTGTGATCAAGGGGTAGGGTTTGAGGTCTCAGATGCTCAAACCAGTTCTCTTCCTGCTGCCTGTGGATCAAGATGTAGACCTCTCAGCTCCTTCTCCAGCACCATGGCTGCCTGGACTCTGCCAGGCTTCCTGCCATGACGATAATGGACTAAATCTCTGAACTGTAAGCCAGCCCCAAGTAAATGTTCTTTATAAGAGTTGTAGTGGTCATGGTGTCTCTTCACAGCAATAGAAAACCTAACTCAGACATCCACCCTTTATTGTAAAAGAGTGTTCCCTTGTTTTCTGGTTAGGGCAGATTCTCAGCCTCTGACAATGAAGCAGACACCAAGGGATTATGAAGTGACCGTTCCATTCTTAGTGTTCTGTTTTTTTGTTTGTTTGGTTGGTTGGTTGGTTTGGTTTGGTTTTTTCCTAATAATTATATTTTGGTTTTTGCAATTATTTTATTGCATTTTTGAAATTATAATACAATAACACTTCTCTCCTCCCTCCAACCTTTCCGTATATCTCTCACTGCTTTCCTTCAGATCCATGGCCTCTATTTTCACTAAGTGTTATTTCCATGCTTTTTTGTATATTTATATGTATATACATATATGCTTATGAATATATTCCTAAATATAACCTAGTCACTCCATATAATGTTATTTGTTTGTATGTTTGCGTATGGCAGTGGACAATCAACCACTGCACTCTTCCCGGGGAAGACCACCTTTTCTGCTCCCAGCTTCTCGGTTGTTTATAGTTCTTTGTGTGGGGCTGAGGCCTCCTGGGCTTTTCCCCATCTGCTTTGGCTTGTCTATTGGTATTGGTATTGGTATTGGTATTGGTATTGGTATTGGTATTGGTATTGCTCAGCACACATTTAGGCAGTCATGTAGGTGAGATTTTATGGATGTTGCTTCTAATATTCCTAGAAGATACAATATCACAGCAAACTCCCTTATATTCAGGCTCTTACAATCTTTTCACTCCTCTTCTACGGTGTTCCCTGAGTCTTAGGTACAGGTATGTTTTGTAGATTTAATCACTGGTACTGGGATTCATAGCTCTGCATTTTGATTGGTTGTGGTTTTCTGTGGTGGTTTCCATCTGTTGCAAAGAGAAATTTCCTTAATGATGGGTGAAAACTATACTTATCTGTAGGTATAAGGACAAATGCTTAAGTTGTTGTGATGGACTCTGTTGTTTTAAAATTAGTGGTTGTACAAAGAATACACATGGAGGGACCCATGGAGCTGGCCACAAATGTGGCAGAGGTGGGTCTTGTTAGCCATCAGGGGGAGGAGAGGCCCTTGGGCCTGAGGGTGTTAGATTCCCCAGTATAGGAGAATGCCAAGGAGGGAAGACGAGAGTGGGTGGGGGATGGGGTGGGGAGGTGGGTTGGAGAATATCCCCAAAGAGGCAGGGGGAGGGCAGAGGGAATGGGGAGGTTCAAAAGGGGAGATCTGGAAAGGGGGAAACATTTGAAATATAAATAAAATATGAAAAATTTTAAAAAAAATTAGTGGTTGTAGATTCTCCTCCAATAACTATGACTTCATTAGCACTGAGTAGTTAGCTAGGTTTCCAGTACCAGGCATATTTTCTCTCTTATTTTGTAGGTCTTAAGTCCAATTAGAGAGCTTTTGGTTACCACCAAAGTATATGTGCCACTACTGCACCTTTAGGTTTACAGTGCCATGCTTGGTCATTGTTGGGTTCCTAGGTGTCATAGCTGGGTAGAACTATTGGTTGCTTCCCTCCTTTGGAAGCTTCTACGGTGCCTGTTGCTACCATAAAAGCTAACTCTCTGAGAGAAATATTCAGGTCAGTTCTAGCTCAAGGGTCTTTAGGCCTTGTTTCTGAAGTGCATGGCATCTTCAGCAGTAGGAACTTACTTTCCACCTCTGGGGGCAGCCAAGGGCAACAGCAGTAGACTGAGTGTTTTGGGAATCTTTTGGACAGCCCTGGTCAACAACTCAAAAGAGGGCTTCTCATGCCTGCTGTTGGGGTTTTTGTAAGGCAGTCTTTTACTTCTGTAGGGAAGCATTATCAGTCCAGATGAGAAGAATTCATTAAAACTCTGTCTATAAACATGAAATTGTACCTTACAGGTTTTTCTTTTTAGGTAGACAGTTAATAGTATGATCCCGTGGCTTTTTTCAGTCATGTACATTGGTGTTTTGCCCTCTCTTCCCTCTGTAAAGAGCTCCCCATTTTCTCTATCAGATCACCACATCCGGCTATTCTCCTGCACCCTCCTCCTACTGAGCCTTCTGTTTGATGAAGTTAAGTGAAACCTGACCACACCGTGAGCTGAAACCTGTGAAGGCTCTGCTCTGTTGGCTTAGCTCATCCTCCTAGCTCTGAGGATCCTAGATTCTAGCTGAGTTCAAATCCCCAGGGCCCATGTAAAACCTCAAGTGTAGTAGTGTGTTCCTCAACTCTGAGGAAGTAGAGACAGAAAGATTCTTGAGGCTTGCTGCCAGTCAGTCTAGCTAACCCAATAAGCCTTCCCCCTCCCTACCCCCCGAACATTGTTATCTTTATTTTCTTTTTTAGTTGTTTATTGTTTATTTACATCCCAATCACAGCCCTCTCCCTTCTCACTTCCCAATTCCCTCTTACAAATCCCTTCCCCCACTGTCCCCTCCTCTCAGGTACCACCCCACCCTGGGACATCCAGTCCCAGCGGGTCTAAGAACATCCTCTCCCACTGAGGCCCAAGCACAAAGTCCAGGTAGAGGGAAGGGGATCCAATAGCAGGGAACAGAGGCTGAAACAGCCCCTGCTCCACTGGTCAGGAGTCCCATGTAAAAACCAAGCCATACATTTGCTACAAATGAACATGGGGCCTAGGTCCAGCCACTGCATGCTCGCTGGTTGATGACCCAGGCTCTGTGAGCCCCCATGGGTCCAGGTTGTTTGACTCTGTAAGTCTTCTTGTGGTGTTGTTGACCCCTCCAGCTTGCTCAGTTCTATCTTACACTCTTCCACAAGACTCCTTGAGCTCTGCCTAATGTTTGATTGTGGGTCTTTGCATCTGCCTCCATCTGCTGCTGGATGAAGCCTCTCAGAGGACAGTTGTGCTAGTTTCCTGTCTGCAAGCATAGCAGAGTATCATTAGTAGTGTCAGAGGTTGGTTTTCTCACATGGGATGGGTCTCAAGCTGGGGCAGTCATTGGTTGGCTGTTCCCTTAATCTCTGCTTTATCTTTATCCCTGCACATTTGTCTTGTAGCAAAGACAAATTTGGGGTTGAAAGTTTTGTGTATGGGTTGATGTCCCCATCTCTCCTCTGGAAAGTCCTTTCTGGTTACATGAGGTAACCACTCCAGTCTCTATATCCCCCTCTTGTAGGAATCTCAGCTAGGCTCACCCCTATAGACTCTCTGTATCCTCCCCCATCCCAGGCCTCTAGCTAGACTGAGAGATACCCCCATGTGCTTCTAATTCTCACTCTTAACCCTCTCCAGTCCCTTTTCCCCATACCTGATTGCCATCCCTGTTCCCCCCTCAATTCCTCTCTTACCCAGTTCCCTCTGTCTACCATAGACAACTATTGAGTTTCCCCTTCTGAGTGAGATTCACACATCCTATCTTGGGACATCCTTATTACCCAGTTTCTTTGGGTCTGTAGACAGTAGCATGGATATCCTGCACTTCATGGCTAATGTCCATTTATAAGTGAGTACATATCATACATATCTTTCTAGCTCTTGATTACCTCACTCAGAATGATATTCTTAAGTTCCATCCATTTTCCTGCAAAATTTATGATGTCCTTGTTTTTAATAGCTGAGTAGCTTTCCATTGTGTAAATGAACCACATTTTTTTTACCCATTCTTCAGTTAAGAAACATCTAGGTTGTTTCCAGGTTTTGGCTAATACGAATAAAGCTATTATAAACATAGTTGAGCAAGTGTCCTTGTGGTATGGTGGAGCATCTTTTGGGTATATGCCCAGGAGTGGTATAGCTGGGTCTTGAAGCAAAACTATTCTGTTTTATGAGAAACTGCCAAATTGATTTCCAAAGTGGTTGTACAAGTTTGTACTCCCAACAGCAATGCAGGAGTGTTCCCTTGCTCCACATCCTCACCAGCATGTACTATCACTTATGGTTTTGATCTTAGCCATTCTGATAGGTGTAGGATAGAATCTCAGGGTCATTTTGATTTGCATTTCCCTGCTGACTAAGGGTGCTGAACACTTCTTAAAGTACTTCTCAGCCTCTGTTGAGAATCCTGTTTAGCTCTGTACCCCATTTTTAATTAGGTTATTTGGGTTGTTGGAGTCTAGCTTCTTGAGTTCTCTCTTATGGCTTCATCTTCTCTTCTTGTCCTTCATGGATATTTGCCATTGAAGAATTTTCTTGAGAACTTCATGGTTTACATAAACAGGAGTCCCTTTCTTGACCTTCACAAATTATATGAAAATATGATTCATTCATCTAAGGTACCTCTGTGCTATGTCCTAGAGAAGTAGATACACGTTTCCAAAAAACACTTGGACCCTCATACTCACATTCCCTAGTATAGTGAGGGTCCCAGGTAGAGGTGGTGTTGATGGCTTCCTCTTGGTTTACAGCAGTGCACACCTGGTGAAAGGGAGCAAAATGAACTCACCTGACCAACCCAAATCTGTGGCAATGGGATCATTGTGATACCAGGTCCACAGCTCCCTTCCACTTCTAGCCTGTAGTGATGCCAGCCTCCCTCAGTCCTCTTCTTTCAATGTAGAGCCTGTTGCTCAAAGCCCCCTTGTCTTCCTGACTAGATCAGGTTTTCTCCAGTGACCTTGCTGCCTCCCTTGCCAGTCACTGGGTCTTCTTAGCCTTTTCATAGTGATAGAGGCGCTGCTGAGATCTCTGCTGCTTTTTCCTTTCTTGGGAATGAGATAAGAACAGAAGAACCCTTGGAAACAGGGCATCCTGGTCTTTGGGGACTGTCAGCTTATGTTCAGGCAGCTCTTTCTCCATCTTTGAAGACATCAGGCAAGTCAATTATTTTTTCTTATGCATTTCCCAATACTATTGTATTCAGTGAATGAATAGCTTGCCTCTGCACCAGGACAATCAATGTTGCAACATTCTGTGTGGGCAGATGACATCATGGGTACCCAGACATATACTAATGGCAACCAAATATATGTCTTTCAAGAACTCCACCCAGATCATTAAAAATGAACTTTCACTTACTAACTGAATGTGGAAACAGCTAAGCTTGGGAATTCTCAACATGTTAGCCTCAACGAGAGAATCATTAAAGTGATTTTGCAGTTCAGCCACCTTATTCAAGGATAATACATGTGTCAGTTGCAGGAAAATGTGTGGTTGGGTTAAAGGACTTTGTCATTTACCCTCCTCCTTTATTTCCCCAAAGCTAGAAATGATACAAGGCTGGGTGGAACCACTATCAGATGGATTGATTGACAAATTAAGATGCATTGAACAAACAAGAACAATGACCTGACACAAATGAGAGACAGAGAATTTTAGGGATAAGTTATCTGCTCTTAGATTAAAATGCCAACTTGCTTAATTAATGTACAAATTTAATCCAATGATGACCTACTTTCTAGAGGCTCAGATAAAAGCATCTTGATGTTTTAATGTATTAAATGCTAAGTCTTAAATAATCATATAAACTGATAGAAAGAATGAAAAGATTGTACAACCAGCTGCCTGAATCTAGCACAAATGAGAGGCCAACCTTCTGGCCCCACTGTACTGTTACTGTCCATGGGTCAGGTCCAGGTGTCATGAGTTGAGGACACGGGAAAATCAAGCATCCTCTGAGGGAAGACACAGGGTTATAAGTGATCCAAAAGATGTGAAAATAACCCAATAGTCCAGGGTATAGAATCAGAAAAAGAAATTTCTATTCTCAAGTATTTTAAGTGCTATTGAAAGAATTCTCTCTATCCTATTTCACAGAACTCCCTGAGACAGTGTTGAGTGGGCAGAATTTCTTCACACTAAAAAAGATCCAAGGAAATTACAGTTCAGGGGGTAAAGTGCTTGCCATGCAAGCATGGGGACCTGAGTTCAGATCCCCAGGGTCCATGGATAAACCAAGTATAGTAGTGTGTTCTTTAGCTGTGAGGAAATAGAGACAGAAAGATCCTTGAAGTTTGCTAGCCAGCCAGTCCAGCTGACCCAGTAAGTTCCAGGTACAGAGAGAAACTCTGTCTCAAAAAACAGTGGAGATAGTGTGGCCTTCGTATTATGTACACATATGCACATGAATACCCATACATATATGCACACAAACAAAGATAAATAAATAAATAAGAACCAAAATGTTACTCGATAATGCTCTAAGGTTTTTTTCTTCATTGAGATTATTCCAGAAGATTCTAGACATCTCTCTGGAGAGTTATCAAAATCATTTGCTGAGTAATGGGAGTTGAACATAGTGACTTGCATCTCTGGGCAGCTCTGACTTTGAAGTTATTTCCTACTAATGTTTTAATGACTAATGTGTATCACATAAGACCCCATGACAAAGGCAATGACTAATAATATCACTCATGTCAGGACTTATCACAGACTTTATCATGAAGCTTAAGAGATAAAGTTTTTGTCTGGTGTAGGACATTGAGGGTCTCACTGATACCTTTCCTAGACAACTTCACTGTGTAAGGCTGGCCTCAGATCATTGCCTGCCTACGTCAGTATTTTTGTTTAATACTGGAGAAAGATGGGCAAAGGAAGCAAGGGAGAGGAGTTCATTTATGTTTCTGAAGCCCCATGGAGGCTACTGTGCACTTTTATACATTAGTGGGTCCCTAAGACTAGAACCAGTGGTTATAATGGAAGAGATGACACTTCCTGAAGATAAGAGCCAAAGGTCATAGGCCTAATAAGTAGGTTCATGATGACAAGTGGCCTGGAATTCCAGGTCTTCGACCTGGCATTTAGAGGTTCCATAGTCTCACCAACCATCAGTGACAATGAAGCCCTTCTTAGCCTTAGAGAACTAGGTCTATTTGGCTGAAGGTCAACATAGTAAGAAAGAAATGATGGTGTCATAAACCCATGACCGTGTGGCACTGGAGCCAGAGCCCACAGCATCCTGGAGGCTTTTCTTTGGAATGTGGGTCCTGATGCAGCCCCAGGCTAAATATCTCACTCTTTGCAAGCCAAGGAACCCAGAAATCTGTCTCTGTTCCAAAGCCACCCCCAGGTCTGTACCCCAGGGAGCAGGCTCAGTGGAAAAGAATGTGTTCCTAACATCCATATCAGGGATCTCATCTTCCTCAAACTTCCAGACCAGGCTGTGGAAGTCTCCATGCATACCAAAGAGAAGGCCCAAGATGAATGCCTGCTGCCTAGAACTTCCTCCTGTTTCCACAGTCCTGGACTCAGTCTAGCTGCCAAGCCTCAGGAGCAAATAACAGCCTTCTAACTTCGTTCATTGAGCTTCCATTTTTCCTGATAATCACACATCCTGACTCAAAAACAAATTTTTGATCTATGTTAATCTTTGAAAGGAAAGCCAGGAGAACTTCATGGCATGGGAAAGCAGAGTGAAAAAGAGAGATGAGATTGAGAGAACAGTCTGGATCTCTGGTATCCTGGAGGGAAAGGATCAAGATCAGAATCATTCCCTGAACTCTAGAGACACTAAGCCAAAGTCTGAGATCCTTAGGGCAGTGCAGGGCTCCTGGCTTCTACTGTCCTCTGCAGAAATCTGGGGAGAGTACAAACTTGACTAAGGGATATTCACTGCCTGTGGAAAGCATCTGGCAAAAACATTTTATACCATGAGGGTGACAATGACTCTTCAACAAAGATCTGATCACACTCTTCCTGTTCTCTATATGGAATTGCATACCGGTCAAGTCTCTTACAGTAGAGAGTCATTAAAACCAAGAATCAGATTTTAGCCATCTTTACAGTCAAAGAGAATCTAGTTTAGGACTGCAGATACTCAATGCTAGGCGATGTTTATTAATGTGACCTTTCTGGGATGATAGAGGGTGAAATTAAGAAAGCTTGCCTGAAAGACTGGACAGGCCACGAACAAGTGGGAAAACTCTAGTTGGGGCATCAGCTCACATGGATTAAGGACGGCTTCTGCACCAACAGCTGGATTCCTCTTTCCTATTTTGCCATTCTGAGCACTTAGTTCATTTCTATAACTTAATGAAGGGGTTGGTAAAGTATTTCTTGAGACTCTTCCAGAAAGAAATCCAGAAGTGGGAGGGCAGAAAGAGTCTATGTCCACTAACAGCCCTGCAGCCATTCCTACTCTGCCCTGAATTCTTTTTTGTGGGTAGCGCTCCTGTCTTCTGATCACACTGGCTGGATGCGTTGTTTTTAGGAAAGGAAGGGTCTTGGGAGGGGGAGATGAGTATCTAGTTTCCTCCTCTACACCACACCTTGAGCGGCCTGGCTTACAAGCACAAGCTCATGTTCCAGTCTCCACATTTCAAAATCTACCTTTCCCGCCATCTTGAAAACATCTGCCTACTGCCATCTTTGGAGCACTGGAATCCTTCATCACATCTGCAGCTGTGTCTATCCCAAAAATGGAAACTCACTGAAAGACAGCGCATGATCCCTTATTTGCACCTCACCCCTCTTCCCCTCTCTGGCCCAAGCTCCTCTGCATTGGTGATTGCTCTGCATCTTTTCTATATGAAGAGTGTTCTCTTCAGTAAGGTAGGGAATGCAGAGAAGAAATTGAGGAGTTCTGGTTTCTTTCTCTTTCTCATTAACATTTCGCCAGCTGTCCGGAGGAAAGGGACCGTGACTCCTTTGATTTTTTTCCCTTTGCTCTGATCACAGTTTTTAAAACACCCGTTATGTTCTTACACTCAACACATCTGCTGCGATTGAGACATTCTGTCTTCCTGTGGGTCTCTGCTGACCTTGGGTAGGTCTCCTCCTCCCATGTCTACATATTTCCTCCTTGAAGAGCTGAATTCAACAACCCCTAAGGGCCACCATGCTCTTTCTCTGGCAGCTCAACCTTTCCTCTTTATCTGCCTCATGTGTAATCAGTCACAATTAAAAGACTTAGACTCTCCTAGACTTAAATATGTTTGATTGTCCTGGGTTCCCACCTTATTTTGGGAGGATCTGCTTTAGCAAATACAAGGAAGGTGTTCCCACCCATGACTCCTGTGGAAGACTCCTTCTCCCAAAGTTTCTGTCATTTCTTCATCTGCCAAATCTTTTCTTCCATGCCGATATGCCTTGAGTCTCCTGATTGGAAGAATTCTCATGACTTCAAAACAGAGTTGGGTGCAGGGGTGGGAGTGGAGGGGTGGGTGGTGCTGAAGCAGGAATCCAAAGGACAGGTCCCCTTGTACAATGTTCCACTTGTGTAAATGACTGCAGCAAAGGTACCAAAGCATTAGCTGGGCTTTTACCCTGGCAAAGCTGTACATTTCCAATAGATTATCCTCAGCACTTTCTAACACTGTTTTCAAAATAATATACAGTTGCAAAATACAATACACATTACAGATAATTAAGACCAGAGTAGCAGGGCAGTGGTGGCGCACACCTTTAATCCCACTTGGGAGGCAGAGACAGGCAGACCTCTGGGTTCGAGTCCAGCCTGCTCTACAGAGTGAGTTCCAGGGCAGCCAGGGCTATACAGAGAAACCCTGTCTCGAAAAACAGAAAACAAAAAACAACAACAACAAAAGACCAGAGTAGCAGTTCATCTCCCATATTTTCTACCAGAGGAATGTGTAAAGTAGAAGCAGAATGTAGTCAGTTTTATCCTTCTGACATTCCAGCTCCACTCTCAGACATGCCTCTCACACAGGCCACATTGCCATCTGTCCCAGGCACCAGTCCTCACCCAGATCTTTCTCCCCAAATGACACTGATTTTATTTGTGCAGTCGCTGGAACACATTTTGAGCCTTGCTTTCTTTCCCAGGATATCTTCTTCTTTCTGTCTTGCTAGATTCTTCCCATCTTGGGGGAGTCATGGACTCATCCACTTTTCTAGAACATAATGGTGGGTCACTCAATTCCTTCCTCCTTCCCTTGTGAAAGGACCTGACTTTACTGTGAACCATTGTCAATGATGACCTCTGTTTACCATGATGAGAACTGAGAACAGATTCCAAGCTAAGCAGCTGTGAGTCCCTACTTCACCATGGAAGAAAAGGCATGGGAAGGGACAGCTCAAAAAGCATAAAGACAAACCCAACCTTGTTCCTAATTTCTCAGGGTTGATTCTATCCAGGATGCACAATGACATGGAAACTATAAAAACAGAACAGAAGCCATGTTAGTGAAATTCATGAAGGAAATTTTATGTACAGATATAGAGCATATATGAAATTGTCAAACAAACAAAAAAAAAATTCCTCCTACAACAAGTGAGGGAGAGAGGTTTGAGCATGCCCAGGAAGCAGCCTTAAGTGATGAAGGAAGACAGAGGTAGCATCATTCAGTCCCGATTGGCTGCTCTTCAACTGCCAGAAGCAGTACAGAGCCAATAGTCTAAAATAAACCTGCCAGGCAGAAAATTGGCAGGAAGGACGAGAAAGGGAAGCCCTTCCTTCAGGTCCAGCACAGCATGGCTGTGTTCAATAAACAGCAACATCTGAATTAAGAGTGTGAAGATGAAGAGGACAGTGGTAAAGGGGGTCCTGACGGCTTTGGACCATAAGCTAACCACATGCCTAGAGTAGGCTTTCCAGGCAGTTCATGTAAACCCTGAGCTTATCCAAAAATAAAGTGTGTGTGTGTGTGTGTGTATATATATATGCCCCATTTGAAGTCAACTCAGCAGTAATGACAATAGTAGTAGAACCCCAAAACAAAACCACCAGGAACGCAGCCCTGTCAATCATCCTGGCTCCAGAGTTCATAAGTATGCTATAAAGCATGGCTAGTTTGTTTGTTTGTTTATTTTCATAGCAACATTCAAAGCAGAATGGTACTCTTCTATTGTTTGGTTTCTTGTGTTTTCTTTTCTCTCTCTCCTTTTTCTTTTTTGGTGCGTGTTGTTTGTAGAACATTCTCTGGAGTTTTTAAGTAGCTACCTAATTGACATTACATGGTTCTTTCTCTGGCATTAGTTCTATACCCATCAAGTCACCAAGCACTAGCCTTTATCAAAGTTCAACATGAAAGCATCTGGGGGGATGTTGGAAAGGAGTGCCCAAAACAGACTCTGCTTACTTCTCTGGGTAAATCCATAACAAGGGCTCAATGCAAAGAACTTAACCCAAATAAAGCACATGTGACCCTGGATAGGATACAACATGTCTTTAAGATACCATTTCTAGCAGGATAACATTTCCAAGTATAATTAGAAAACAAAGGTCACATAAAACAACAAGTGACAAGAAGTATTGAGCTAATAGTTGACTCATCATGAACCGATGGGCAACTAATTGTTAAAGGAATGTTAGACATTTCAGGTGCTACTGCCTATCAGAAAAGAGAGGCTCCATTTTAGGGGTAGAGAGTGAGTATTTTCCCTGCCCAAATATGAAGCTGTGTGTATGGAGTTAAGCATTCTATCCAGGAAGTTCCCCTTTTTTTGCACAATCCAAAAACCTACAACTTCCAATATTTGTACACATCTCATGTGGGCTTCACTATACCTGACACAGTGTTAGCCTCTTCCTGTGGATGAGAAAGGCACTGCTCTGAATCCTAGAAGCAGATTCAGTTCTTCTGATTCTCAGTCCAGGCCTACTTTGGAGGGGGAAAGAAAATGAGAGCTTTCTGGATTAATTCTCTAAACTTTGTCGAAATTTTCAATCCTTAGGGTCAAAAGGGTTCAAAACTGGTATCTCAGGAAACCTGAGAAATAACCAAGAGAAAGAGACTGGAGTAAAAAGCATGACAGTCTACAAACAGTGAAGCACTACAAAATGGTAGCTGTGGTTGATATTTTCTTTTGGGTACCATTTGCCAAATTTCTGATCCCAGCCCGCCCACCCCCCCAACAACAACAAAAAGCCATTTCCATCCCAACTACTGTAGAGCCAGTGAGATTTGCCAGCCCTGTTGAACAAGCAGTTCAGATCTACAGGCGTGTTCACTGCCTCCATCAGTTCTTTATGCTGCCAGCTTGAGCCAGTGCAGAGAGAGGAAATTGCAGCCCTTCCATTTTATGACCTTGATGCTGTGGCTGAAGGATTTAAAGCAGCCAGTCCCATCAGGGAGGCTGGTGCTTCTGGAAGCCTTCTCTTCATGCTCATAAAACATGCCCCTGGTGCATCCCAGCCTCTCAAAGCAAGAGACTGGGGTCTTATGGCAGCTGACACTACACCAGCTGCCCTGTTCCAGCTCTGAAATCATGGAGGTTGAAGACAAGGGCCTGGCTCAGGAGTTCAGGTTCACAGTAGACTTTCCTTAGATATTTAAACATTAAGTACACTGTACAAACCACCACGTTAAGAGAGAGACTCTGGGCCAACCAACTCCAAGTGCTGACACTGGATAGCTGTGATATAGTGGGGAAAATGACAGTTATAGTCTTGGTCTCCTCTGATGGTAACATGAAGTTAGCATGATGCCCATTTTCTCCTTTCTGGAAGGACTCAGTGAGATAACATGAGTGGGTTCATAGCACAGTCAACGTCAGCCATTGCTGTCATTGGAGCAGCTCTCATCAATTATCAGCAAGGATGTGCCATGCCAGTAAACTGCTCAGAGACCAATGAAACATGAAACCTAAGTGGCACTGTGTCCAGGAACCCTGAGTTGACAGATCAAGGTGACAATTCTCTTCCCTTCTTTAGTGGTTGGGAGAGATGGGAGGAAGGAGAGTCAGTAAGCCCCTGAAAGGAGGGAGACTCACTCCCACTATTACACAACCCTCACCCCTACACGACTTCCTTCACTCACAAATGATAAAGGTGGGTCCTGCGGAGCCCATGGTGCCAGAGCAGGTCAGTAGCTAATGGAATTCAGGAATGTGTGTGACTTTAAAACTTGCTCTGCCTAAGATGCCTAGAGTTTTACTCAGCTCCAAAAAAAGAGTCCATGGATCCAAAAGTCTAGCATGTTGGGTTCTAATTGCTGCTCTGTGTCTAGCTAACTGGGTGACTTGGGGAATTATTACATCTTGCTTCAAAGCACCATGGATTCTTCATCTGTAAAACAAAAATATTACCCTCAATAACTAATAAGTGTCCACCATCTCTGCATTATGGAAATGTCAGTTTCAGAGTTGTTATTTCCTCCCAGAAGACCCATCACCATGGAGCACTGATAACAGAGGTTAACTTCATAAGAAACCTCTGTTGCAGGCTATTCACAAGTGAAGACTGCTTGGACATGGGTTTAAGACATTAGAATGTCTCTCTTAACCAGCTAGCAACTACACTTAGATGTTTGGGATCCCAGTGTAGCAATGAGCTGTTCTCAGGGTGAACTTTTAAGCACAAAAACCATGTTCTGGGTTGACATACTTCAGTTAACAGAAACAGTTACCCAGAAGCAGAACTACAGAAGCTAAATAGCAAGGTTAATACATTTTAAAACTTTCTCAGAACTATATAGAAATTGGTGGGGTAGACCTTTGTTTTAGTTTTGGAATGTGGTGCTGTCTACATGCAAGTTTTACAGCCTAAATGGTACTTCCATCATGGAGTCAGTTGTGCTAAGGTCTAGAAGCCCACTAAGGTCTGGGGCCCTGTTACACTGTCCATTAAATCAAAGCTTTATATTCAAAACTGATTTCCTTTTTCTTTCTTCCTTTCTTTTCAACACGTAAGCATATAGTTTTAAAAGCGAAGAAAAATACCCGCATTCCTTTGCTCTAAGATAGCATACACTAAACAGCATTCAAATAGATAATGCTAAATTTAATAGCTTTTCCAAGGTAATAATAAATCAAGTAAATAAAAATTATATGCTTAATATTGATGTCTTCAAAGTCTGAAGAAGCATCAAACCTTCAAATGTTCTGGGGTTAAGAAGATACAACCTGGTGTTTGGACTAGTGAGATTTGTAGTCTTTTCATCCACCAAATCCTATATTTTCAGCCACATGAAGACACAGGGTATCCTGGGCTAACTTCTAGACCACTTTCTCTAGAACATACTCACTCTGATGACCTCAGAGAGATGATGACTATTACATTGAGTTTCCTTCATGAATCTAAACAAATTCAAATCCTGGGGTTTTGTTATCGAACTAGAAAGGCACCTTTATCTTGGGTAAGGTCACTATTGTGCTGAGTGAGGTTACTCTTGACCTGGATGAGGGAGCCTAAGGTTAGATATTTCTCCCCCTAGAACGTTCCCAGTCAAAGACTCAGAGACTAGAAGAAATAAATGCTAGCCAAACTTTTATTGGAATGAGAGTCCAAAGAAAGTATAGTATTCCTTACAAGAAGAGGTGAGGTGAGTGGCCTAGGAAGACATCAAGAAACCAAACAACTGCCGTAAGTTGTTGTCCACTGAGACTTTTATTTAAGGTGAGCATGAAAAGTGTGTTCTGCCCAGGATGATGTGAGCCTTGGGCATTAAACCTGTGTTCCACTTCCCCTGGCTAACATAATTAGCCACATTCTCTTACTGTTTGTTTAATTTTGCAGTCAATTAAAGACTGTCATGTATGGCTCCAGATTGGAGATGAGCATTTGAGATAGAAGATAGCTAAGTGAGTTTGTGCTTTGCTTTTGTTAGCTGTGGGGCAACTAGACACATCTAATTATGTTTACTGTCGTTACTTTCCTCTTCGACTTTGTAGACACTGTTGAGCCCCAAGCTGTTGTTACGGTTCATTTTTAACTTAGCAATGAACAAAAATTTGATGACTGCGTGTTGAAACATGCGACTTGAAAGTGATAAGCTGCTTCCTCCCCAGTTACCTGGCTCGACATCTCCCCTTCTGGACCAGTCTGTACTGGTAGATACGAAAGGTTGTGATACTAAGGGCCCTTGCGATCAGCGAACTGCAGTATCTGTTATCTGAGTAGATTCTGCCTGCAGGCTTGGAACTCAGGGTGGGAGATGTAGCTGGTGATAGACATTGTCTCAGCACCAAGAGTGACCCAAAGTATGGGAGGAAGAGCAGAGAGATTTGCCCCAGGAAAATTGCTTTAAGTCTTTAGATTGACAGGGGTAACCGATCATTTGAGACCCCTCAATTTCACACTTGTCATTTGCAGCCTTCCCCCTTCACTGAGTAGGTGTGTGACTTCAGAAAAGTCAACACTTTTTCTTTCTGTTTCTTGACCTAAAATGAGGCTGATCACTCCTCACTGAGGGTTTTACATAATTAAATTAGAAAGTAAGGACTCCAGGATGGGATGGCAGGTTCAAAGCTGCCTTTGTGTGACCCAGTAAAGGACAGAGTCAGAATAAGAAAAAATATACTCTAGTCCAAAGAGGGAGAGTCTTGAAAACCCATAAATTATGTAAACAGATACCCCAGAAACACAGAGGAAAAGGCAGGAGGTCTACCAGAAAAAAGTAAGAAGATAGGGCTCCAACCATACAACTGGCCAGTAGGGATGGACTGCAGAAGCCTGTATTCAGAAGGTAAACGAAGACGAGTCCATAGCCCCACAAGCCTCCAGTCTTGCTGTGGTACTGATTGAGACAGCAATACCTCTTGTAGATGAATCTAGAGTGGAGACAAATCGGTGTTTTCTTACCTCATATGACTCATAAGTCAGTGGCTAGGTGCCATCTTAAAAGAGAAATTATAATTAAAAATTAAGCTAGCTACCTTGGATGCCTGAGATCAGGGTACCCACAGGCCAGGCAGCTTCATTTGGCTGCCACCACCCCATGGGAAGGAAACAGTTGTGGAAAGCGGGAGGGCTAGATTCTGGTAAGCTGTGGTGGTTTGAATAAGAATGTCCCCCATAGCCGGGCAGTGGTGGCGCACGCCTTTAATCCCAGCATTTGGGAGGCAGAGGCAGGCGGATTTCTGAGTTCGAGGCCAGCCTGGTCTACAGAGTGAGTTCCAGGACAGCCAGGGCTACACAGAGAAACCCTGTCTCGAAAAACCTAAAAAAAAAAAAAGAATGTCCCCCATAGGCTCAGATGTTTGAATAATATTTGAAAAATTGTCCCCCAGTTGATAGAGCTGTTTGAGTAAGTTTAGGATGCATGGCCTTGCTGAAAGAAGTCCATCGCTAGGAGCAAGCTTTGAGCCATTCCAGTTTACTCTCTCTGATTTGTGGCCGCAGTTCAAGCTGTGATCCCACAGCAACCTATTACCATGCTTACACTCCATCGTCATGGACTCTAGCCCTCTGGAACTTTATAAACCCAAATTAAACTCTTTCTTATGGATGTTGCCTTGGACATGGTGTTTTATCAAACAATAGAAAAGTTATCAGTACACAACAGAAGAGTAGCAGGAAGCTCCCCCCAAGCAAGGGAATGCTTAGGGAAAGGCAGGTGTTTGGGAGTAGAGTTCATCAACTGGGAATAATCCTGGAGTTTGACGAGCAAAAAAGCAACTGGCAGGTCAACCTCGGGAGCTACCCTTCTGTTCCGGGCTACAGAGATGCGGAAGACTGAAGCCCCAGCATATTTGTTATCCATGACTGCAGCTCTCCAACAGGGCAAATGATACTCAGGGTCTTGAAAGATCTTAGGGCTGTGGTTGCTTCCTACAATCCCAATGCACTTGGGAAACACACATTTAAAATGTTAGCCATTTCATGGTGTCCAGTCTGAGGGGAGGGTCTCCAGAGGGCATGAGAACCTGCTCAGCTCACAGACTATAAAGCGAAGTGTGGACAGCAGATGCCCTCAGTACACAAAGAATCCAAAGCTACTGACGTGAAGACAGCTCTGACAGACACCAGACACATGTGCAATACAGACTTAGCAGCAGAATATATAGGAGGGAGAAGTCAAGAGCCTACAGGCTTGGCAGAATCCCCACTGTACATATAGCTGGCAGTTTCCACATTTCAAAGAAGACACTCCAGCATTTCAACTTTCTAAAAGGATGGCCATTGTTTCTTCTGCTTGGCTAAGTCTATTTGTAATTTCTCTACTGTATTATGACTCCAATCCTTTTACTCTGCTGCCAGCAGTATTTTTATTTTATTATGTTTTTAAATTTTTGTTTTCATATTTTATTTCCCTCGATGTAGTCATTTAATTTTTCATACTTGTGCTTTTCATCAGTGGGCAATCTGTTTCCCTTCCTTAACTTTCTTTTCCTTCTATGATTTTTGCCTCCAGTGTGTCTTCTGTTTCCCCTTTCTATCATACTTTCCTATTATTTTGACATCACCTTACTTTTTAATTCCCATGCTTTCATATTTTAATCCTCTCCTTACTATCATTTAATTTTATTCCTGAACTTTCTCATTATTGAGAAATCTTTCTCCTCCTTTAAAAGTCTCCTCTTTTTTTCTAGTTTATTGATATTTTCTCTTCTCATTTGTCATAGTCAAAGTTACTATTGCTGCGATGAAACACCATGACCAGAAGCACCCTGAAGAGGAAAGGTGAAGTGGAAACTTCTGGTTTCTTTGAAAAGTCAGTTATGTCAAATGATGGTTTGTTGGGGCACACGGGTGAAAGGAAGCTTCCCTGAAGCAGACGCAAGTGAAAGGATGTTTTACTATAGCGGACACGTGGAAGGACGTGTGATGTTTAGGAAGAATATGACCCCATGACCCCACAGACAGGGGGAGGATCTCAAACATTGGTTTGCTTTGCTCCAACTTGATATTCTTCACTGATGACACGCATGTATCAGTTTGCTTTACATTTGGTTGCTGAGCTTTGCTTGTGATGATTTCATACAGAGAAAATTATCTGTGGGCTTGGGCTGGTTGGTGAGCCTCACGGTTTCTTGTGGATTGAACTGCAGTTGCTGGTTCCTGTTTGCTGTTTGCTAGTGGACTGGACTGAGAACAATTAAGATTGGAATCACCCCAAAGAACTATTTCTAAGCAGGTCCAACTCCCCCATGTCCTAATAACCTCTATTTCCCACTATAGGTGCTAGGCTATAGGTGAGGTTGAACACTTATTAAAGTAGGTTGAGAAGAAGTTATGCCTACAGAAAGAATTTATTTGGTTTATACTTCCACATTATAATCCCTCACTGAAAGAAGTCAGGACAGGAACTCAAATAGGCAGGAACCTGGACGCAAGAGCTGATCAGAGGCCATGGAGGGGTGCCGCTTACTAGTTTGTTTCTCATGGCTTCCTCAGCCTGATTTCTTATAGAACCCAGAACCACCAGACCAAGGATAGCACCACCTTCAAAGGGCTGGGCCCTCTCCAATCAATTGCTCATTAAGAAAATGACCCACAGGTTGGCCTACAGCGCAATCTTACAGGGGCATTTTCTTTTGTTTTTTTTTTCTCCCTCACCCACCCACCCACTCCCACCTCACTGTCCTGGCATTCCCCTACACTGGGGCATTGAGCCTTCATAGGACCAAGGGCCTCTCTGCCCATTGATGCCAGATAAGGCAATCCTCTGCTACATATGCGGCTGGAGCCATGGGTCACTCCATGTGTACTCTTTGGTTGGTAGTTTAGTCCCTCAGAGCTCTGAGGGTCTGGTTGGTTGATATTGTTGTTCTTCCTATGGGGTTGCAAACCCCTTCAGCTCCTTCAGTCTTTCCGCTAAGTCCTCCATTGTGGTCCCCATGCTCAGTTCAATGGTTGACTGCGAGCACCTGCCTCTGTATTTGTCAAGCTCTGGCACAGCCTCTCAGGAGACAGCTATATCAGGCTCCTATCAGCAAGCACTTCTTGGCATCCACAATTGTGTCTGGGTTTGGTGTCTGTATATGGGATGGATCCCCAGGTGGGGCAGTCTCTGGATGGCCTTTCCTTCAGTCTCTGCTCCATACTTGGTCTCTGTATTTCCTTTAGACAGGAGCTATTCTGGGTTAAAACTTTGGAGATGAGTGGGTGGCCCCATTCCCCAACTGAGAGCCTTGCCTAACCTCTGGATATGGTCTCTACAGGTTCTCTCTCCCCTTTGTTGGGTATTTCAGCTAATCTCATACCCATTGGGTCCTGAGAGCCTCTTGCCTTCCTGGCATTTGGGACTTGCTGGTGGCTACCCTCAGTTCCCCATCCCCCATTGCTACACCCTTCTGTTCAAATTCCTGACCCTATGTATATCATCCCTGTCTCCTCCCATACCTGATCCTACCCCTCCTTTTCCCCCTCTCCCTCTTCTTTTCCTCCCAAGTCCCTCCCACCATCTACCTCCCATTAGTATTTTATTCCCCCTTCTAAGAAGGACAAAAGCATCCACATTTAGGTCTTCCTTCTTCTTGAGGTTCATATGGTCTGTGAGTTGTATCTTGGGTATTCTGAGATTTGGGGCTAATAGCCACTTATCAGTGAGTGCATTCCATGTGTGTTCTTTTGTAACTGGTTACCTCACTCAGAATGATATTTTCTAGTTCCATCCATTTGCCTGAGAATTTCATGAAGTCATTGTTTTTAATAGCTGAGTAGTATTCCACTGTGTATATGTATCACATTTTCTGTATCCATTCCTCTGTTGAAGGACATCTGGGTTCTTTCTAGCTTCTGGCTATTATAAATAAGGCTTCTATGAACATAGTGGAACATGTGTCCTTGTTATGTATTGGAGCATCTTTTGGGTATATGCCCAGGAGTGGTATAGCTGGGTCTTCAGGTAGTACTATGTCCAATTTTCTGAGGAACCACTAGACTGATTTCCAGAGTGGTTGTACCAGCTTGCAATCTCACCAGCAATGGAGGAGAGTTCCTCTTTCTCCATATCTTCACCAGCATCTGCTGTCACCTGAGTTTTTGATCTTAGCCATTCTGACTGGTGTGAGGTGGAATCACAAGGTTGTTTTGATTTGCATTTCCCTGATGACTAAGGATATTGAACATTTCTTTAGGTGCTTCTCAGCCCTTCTAGTTTTCTCAGTTGAGAATTCTCTGTTTAGCTCTGTACCCCATTTTTGATAGGGTCATTTGGTTCTCTGGAGTCTAACTTCTTGAGTTCTTTGTGTATATTGGATATTAGCCCTCTGTAAGATGTAGAATTGGTAAAGATCTTTTCCCAATCTGTTGGTTGCTCTTTTTAGGACAAAATGGAGGCATTTTCTTAATTGAGGTTCCCTCTTCTCAGATGACTTTAGCTTGGGTCAAGTTGACATAAAACTATCCCTATAGTACATTACTGTGCCACCTCTTTTGTCTCTCTATTTAATCTTGCTCATCTATTCCTCCCCTTCCCCTTCTTCTTTCCATTATCTTATCTACTTATTACTTTTCCCTTTACCCTAATTAACATTTAACTTCACAGCACATTCTAAACCAGCTTTGTCATTTTGTCTTTTATGTTTCTTGGTGATGTATTTGGACAAACTTAAGTGTATTTCTATGTCTTGTGTGCTTTGCTATTGCTCCTATTAAACAATTTCTTTTCTTCTCTCTAAGATTCCCAAATAAAACTAGAGGAGATATACAAACTAACTGATGCACATATTGCACCAAAGACACATGAAGTGAATTCCTCTAAAAGGTCATCTCTCCTGAACTAGTAAGCCTGAAGATACTGGGGTTAAAATGCAACATGAAATTTGCAAACCTTTACTGATAAAAGTGATCAAGGACCTGTAAGAGGATACAAATGAGAAGGTGGATTCAATCCAGGACCTGGAATAGAAAGTCAGTAATATAGAGAAATAAGTTACCAAAACATATGACAATGAAAAGTCATATGTGAATGAAAAGTCAGAAACATGAGAGAAAAGGTCAGCAAGAAAATTAAGATTCTGAAAAACAAATATAAATGTTGGAAGTAAAAATGTTTAATGGATCAAAATTTTAAAAACAGTAGAGAAATGATTAGTAGACTTGATTAAGCAGAAAATTATAATTCCAGAGATAGTGGACAAAGCCAATAAAATACTGCATTCAAACATTAATAAAGAAAAATTAATAAATGAATTCAACTACAATGTCCAAAAACTCTGGGATATAACAAAGAGATCAAACCTAATAATCCATGGGTTAGAATAATCTGAGATAAACACTAAAAGACATAATTTATTCAGTGAAATTATAACAGAAAAGTTCTTAAATCTAAAGAAAGAAATGACATCTTAACAAAAGAGAAATTTCAACCCCAAATAAATACAATCAGAAAGCAATCTCTCTATAACATAATCAAGATGTAAAAAACATAAAGCAAGACATAATATTAAAAGCTACGAGGAGGCAACAGCAAACATTAGAGCTCTCATTAGATTAGAAATAGATGAACAAAGAAGTGCTAAGAAGAAATCTGTTATGACCAACTCACCAAACCAGCAAAACCCTAATACTAATAAGGTACAAAGGAAAAAATAAAACAATAATCTAACTAACAGAAAAAAAGTAACCAAAAAATTACAGGAACTAATAAACACCTCTTAATACTAATCTTAAATGTAAGTGGCTTCAACTAAGCAATAAAGAAATACAGACTGGCTGACTGAATTAAAAGGTATATCAAAACACATCTCACTGGTAAAGACCCCCACAGACTGGGATGCATGATGAGATAACAGTATGCAAGTTAATCTATCAAGCAAATGAAAACAAAATCAAGCAAACAAAAAACAAGCTGGCATAGCTATTCTTGTGTCTGATACAGCCTAACTCAAACTAAAATTAAGAGAAATGAAGAATGCCACTACACATTAATAAAGGAGAAATCAATAACATCAAATAATTATAAATGCATAAATACACATGTGTAAAACCTGGGATTCCCATTTTATAAAACCAACAATCTTGGGTATAAGCAGTCAAATGGGTCCTGATAAAATAAAAGTGGGTGGGTGATTACAGCACCCTACTCTTACCTTTTGATAGATCGTAGAAATTAAAATACAACAAATAAACCTTGGTTAACCTACGCCATAGATGAAATGGAATTTCACAGAAAGTCCACAGACTTTTACAGAATATTCCATCCAATAGAAATAATACATTTTCTGCTCAGAAGCCAGAGAACATTCTCTAAAGTTGGCCACATTGTAGACCACAAATCAAGTCTCAACAATTCCAAATAATTGAAATAATCTCTTGTATTTTGTCAAATAACAGTGGAATAAAACTAGAAACTAACATCAGGATAAAGTACTGGAACTTCACCAACACACTTTTGAATGACCAGTAAGTCACTGGAAAACCATACAGATAATTTTTTAATTCCTATAATCAAATCAAATGAAATCACAGCTAAGACAGTTCTAAGAGAAAGGTCACTGTTCTGAGTATTTACATCTTACTGAAGCATTGAGATCTCAAGTACATAATCTCACCATGTAACTGAAAGTCTCAGGAAAATAAGAATAAACCAAACCCAAAAGTGGTAGAAGATGAGAAAAAATAAAGATCAATCAGAAAATAATGAAATGGAGACAGAATGAACAATGGATAGAATCAATCAAAGAGTCAGTTCTTTGAAATAAATAGACAAGATTGACAAAGCCAAAGTCAAATAACCAACAGAAAGAGAGAAGACCCAAGCTAATACAATTAAAGATGAAGGGGGAGGTAGCTACAGATTGCAATGCATTCCAGAAGATTGTTTGGGAGAACTTTGAAATGTTATGTTTAAAACACTGGAAAATTCATAAGAAGTGAGTAAATTCTTAGAAGCATATGATCTAACAAAATTAAATCAAGAAGATGTAAGAAGAGTATAAGCAGCTCAAACAAATTCATAACCAGCAATGAAAATGAAGCAATAATAAAGAAAATCCTGTAACAAAAAAGAGTCCAAGAAAGGACAGATGCTCCACCAAACTCGACCAACTCTCTAAAGAAGAGCTAATACCAACATTCCTCAATAAAACAGAAAGAGAAGGATCACTCCTAAGACCATCCTCTGAAGCCGATGTTACCCTGATGCCCAAGCCAAATAACAAGCACAATACTACTGACCAATTTTCCTGACGAACATTAACACAAAATTGTTGCATAGTGAATTTAAGAACACCTTAAGCAGATCACTCCAGACATTTAAGGATGCTAACTTACATGAAATCAGTAAGTGTTATTCTGCACATAGTAGATTTAGGGATATAAATTATTCGATTACCTCAATACAGGCAGAAAACTTCTTTGACAAAGTTCAAAATTCCTGTGTGATTAAAAAGCCCTGAAAAATGACCACTGCTAAGCAAATAACAACAAAACTTGTTGAAGACACAGGAAAGTGGGTATAGGGTGTAAATTCTTCAGGTGGGGGTATAAATTCTTGTGGACATGTTGGAAATCAGAATGGATATTTCTAAAAAATATAGAAATATTGTCTGACTGGGCTATACTGACACTGGGTATATACACCAAGGACTTTTAAGTGATTGTATCACAGAGCTACTTGCACTATGTTCTTTGCTGTACTGCTCACAGTAGCTAAGAAATGAGACCAGCCTACCTACATGTCCATTCACAGGCACAGTGGATTTTTCTCAGCCACAAAGAAAAATGAAATCATGACATTCACTGGAAAGTGGTTGAACTAGAAACTAATATGCTAAGCAGTATAAGCCCGATATTATCTCTTATATAGAGAACCTAGATTTAGAATTATACATGTAACTGTGTATGTATCACATTTTCATTATCCATTTCCATGTTGATGGACTATGCTGATTCCATTTCCTTGCTGTTGTGAAAAATACAACAGTAAATATGGAGGCATAATTGCTCTGTGATAGGATACGGAGTGCTTCGGGTGTGAGCCCAGAGATATTATAGCTAGCTGGGTCATATAGCAGGTCTAGTGTTAGTTTTGGGGAAATCTCCACACTGATTTCCACATTGGCTGTCCTAATTTTCACCCTTACCAACAGTGAATCAGGGTTCCTCTCTCTCACCCCAGCAAGCAAAGAAAACTAAAACCTGCCAGTCCATATCCTGTGTTCTTACATAAACTGTAAGACTCCCATCAGAAAAAAAAATGGCTTTCTTTAAAGTGAGTAATCTGCATTTGGGAGAAGAACTGCATAACTATGCTGACCAAAGGCTAGAGGCTGCTTCTCTTCAAGTGTGTTCCCTCTGTCTGAGGAGCAAGGCCTGGAGGCAGGGATGAAGAACCCTGGGGGCTGAAGCTCTGAAAGAAAGGGACAAAAATTACTGCTCCTGAGCAGACAGCATCTACACTACAGGTCCCTTCTGGGTAAAGATGAGAGGACCCATCCCTGTAGCCATGGGCTTGGGTGCTGCAGCTCTCACCAGTGCCCCTTGGCCTCCTGTCCCACAGATTAGATAGAGCCTAAGGCTGCCCTGTCCCTCTAAAGAGAGATGAAGAACAGAGGGAGCCAGAATCCATTAACCCTTGGCAGCCCTATCTCAGCACTAATGGGCCTGGAAGACCTGAGCCTTATTTAGCAGGGGGGAGGTGATGAGAGTGGCAGGTGAGCCAGTGGTGATAGCAGATGGCTGTCACTGCTCTGCAGCTCACATGCAGGCTTCCCTGTGGAAGGCTGTCATCCAGAAAACAGCATCGATTGGGAAACAGACTGAAAACGAAGATAGGACACTCTGGGGGAGATGGAAACAAGGAGCCATCAGGAGGCAATAAGCACTGGCCCTTAGCTACAAAAGCCAAGAGACACTAACTGTAGAACATTCTTGATCGAGGAAAGCAAAAAATCAATGTATCAGTAAATCTCAATTATTCTAACTAGCTCTTCAACCTACTGGTAACAGAGACATTGAGTAAAGAAGAGGAGCTGGTGAGAAGGTTCTAGAAACCCATATGAACATCTTAGACTTGCTTCAGCCACAGAGCTGGAGCTAGAGTGTTTGAAGACTTGAAAAGTCCCACAGTGGGAAAATCCTCAAAACTTGGACCTCAAATCTTGGTGTCCAAGAGCCATTCAGCCCCAGGGCAGTACACACCAGAATGACTTCCTGCACTGACTGGTGCCCAGCTGGCACAAAATGTGTTTGTTCTGTGAGACTGGCTCACAAGAAAAAAAATACTGCACATTAATCTTACCATACTCAAGAATGTCTAAAATAAAGCAAAATTCACTGCTGGTCCTAGGCCAACACTAAACACTCAGCACTTAATACCAACATTGTTCCCACTTGTGGGTAGCAAAGGCACTTATTGACAGGAAAGCCCCTTGCTGGGATGAGATCCATTGCTCTCCCACACCTGTGATTCTGTACCCCACGTTTCCCTTCATCCCCATAGGCTGAAAGCTTTACCAATATGCTTTACAGTTTATCCTTTTCCTTCTCTCTCTCTTTTTAAAATCATGCCCACTGAGGTGGTGCACATCTTTTTTTTTTAGTGTACTTGTATGTTCTGCCTGTATGTATGTCTGCTTTAAGGGTGTTGGGTTGCCTGGAATGCACAGTTGTGAGCTGCCATGTGGGTGCTGGGAATTGAACCGAGTACTCTGAAAGAACAGTGCTCTTAATTGCTAAGCCATCTCTCCAGCCCTACTGTTTTCCTTCTCACGATTCCTAATTTCAACAGCTATCGCAGCCTGCTCTTTCTTCTTTGGGGAAACATTTGCATTTGTTCTTCATTGGCCCACTTAAATAACTGTAAGCTCAGCCCAGGCCCTCTGGCTCAAGCACCTGCTTTAGAATCCTCTCTCCTCTCCCCTTCAGTACCATCTGAAGGTCCTTTGATCTTCTTGAACAATTATTTTCAAATGCCATGTCCCCGTGTGACCCCGATGATTACATATTCCTCTTAAGTCTTTCCTTGGTCATCTGGACCTGTTCCATCACCCGTGTTGCGAATTCTGCAGCCCTCTATCTCTATGTGGCAGAGCTGTGCCCTGTCTTCATGTCTGTTGAGAAACCTTCCCTCACTCTCAAAATAATGAAGATTCTGTTACATTACTCCCTCCATTTCTATAACACCACAGTTGATCATGTAAGTGGTAGTTACAAAGATAAACTAAGATCCACATATCCACCTCACCTGACCTCCTTCTAGCCAGCTCTCTGCCTATAGTCTCACAAGAGTGAATTCTAGATAAGCAGCTGTTGACTTTATCACTATCTTGTCTACCTGTGCCTACAGTCCATTACTTGTACTTATTCCAAACTCATGATTTCCTCTGTGACCTTTGACACTTTCTTAAATCCTACCATTCATCAAGGCATCCTCTGTCTCTAAACTTCTGCATGGGATCCTGAAGTGTAGAGTTCTACAGAACTTCATCTCCTGTTTGCACATGATTTTTCTAGTCTGGACAGTTGAGGATACAATTTCCAGTGGGTCTTCTTGGAGAGGAGCATTTGACAAACCTTCCAAGACAGCCTTATAGACAAGAAGAGAGAAACATACCCTTTATCCTAGTATGAATTGGAAAATTACTAAGTAAATTCCATGTACCCAGTGTATAGACCTCAGACCTCTACCTAAATTGTTATTATTTATATTAAAATATGTAAAGTCCCATTTATATTAATGATTTCAATTAAGGTTTATATGGCTTGCTTAACACATAGACTACAAATAGCAATAACAACTGCTTGAATAGGAAAGTGGGAAAGCGTGCACATGGCTTATCAGAAGTAGATTTGAAAGGACCTGCGTTTTAACCCACTGGCCTCCATGTGTAACGATGGAATGGTAGTTGAAGAAAGGAAAGAAGGAAGGAGGGGGTTGTTTTAAGTGCTGAGGAAAGGCTGAGCAGAGCCACACAAAGCTCTGGGCCTGTAGAGAGGATTGGATCGTGAGTGTCAGCTTGATATAGGTAGTCTTGAGGATTTCCTAAGCATACTTTATCATAAAACTAACCACCTCTGACCCAAGCTGTGAATGAAAGACACTGGAGCATATTGATTTAAAGCAAAGGAACGATCCCGGGGCTGATCAGAGCCTATCTAACACGTATTATGCACCCAGAGGACAGGGAAAGAGATCACTCCAGCAGGACTAGAAAGAATTCTGGCTAGCAGAATTCAAAACTATATCTAAGAAATTAACATGTTTTGTCTGAAAAAGAGTGGGCTTGGCAGGATCTGGATGGTCCACAGAATTCGGGGGACTTGATCATTACAATTAATATGTTGTTCTTTCTTTCAGTGTGATAAAATCAACTAAGAAGAAAAGGTTTATTTTGGCTCCCATGTGTCTAGGTTCCAGTCCACAGCAGGTCCAATTACTCTTGGGTTTATGGTGAGGCAGAGAATCATGGGAATGGACACATGGCAAGGAGGCTTCTACTTCCTGGCCACCAGAATGCAAGAAAAGAGAAAGGAATGCAGGAAAAGGGTCAGGTATGCATCAAAGGCACATACCCAAGACCTGTTTCCTTTAACTATGGTACTAGAGCCCAATCTTAGGCAGTTTTATTAGAGATTAGCCCCAAATTAGGCCTCAATCAATAGCTCCAGAAAAGATGAGAATCAATCCAGGATGGAGATATAGTAGTCCACCAGTCCAAAGGGAAGGAGAGAGAAAATGGCGATGCAGGCTAAGGGTCAGGGAAGGCAGAATGGCACCCGAGTGAGTTCAGGCCGTTCATCCCCCATCCAGGTAATTGCTGTGAACAGCAACATCTGTGGCAAGTTAGAAGCGACGTGTACTGACTTAAAGATTCTGAGACGTGAGTGGTCCCAGAATGGTCAAGCCAGGCAACAGTAGCAGCAGTCCTTCTTAGCCTGTTCCTGTCTGCCATAGACAATACACAGTCATGTCATCCTTGGGGGAAAAAACAAACAAACAAACAAACAAACAAACAAACCAGCATTTCCCCAAGTCTCCTCCAATTACCTTCTTTAGACTAATTGTTTAAGAACTTTCCCTGACTTTGAATTTCTTCAGCCTTTGAATTCATCCAAGCTCCTCATTTTTAAGTGAGATGTTTTGGGAATGGGACATAGTACACCACGGTGGCAGAAGTTGACAGATGTGTGGAAGGGCAGAACCTGGAACAAGATGCTCTAAGCTGCTCATCCCACTTGTGTTCCTTTGTATCCCCATGATACCTACCAGAGTGATCATGACATCTACCAGAGTGATCAATCCCAGCCTATGTCCATGAGTATTGGCTGAGCTGAATTAAGTCAATATCAATGAGTGAAGACCCCTTGCTGAATATTCTATTTAAATTGCAAAACTGGAAGGCAAGAGAATGAATGCAGTTTCTGGTCTGGATGTAGGATGCCAAGACACAGAGAAGGGCTTCGAACTTGGGCATCTTCTTCAGGAGTGTGCTGACATGAGCTCTGAGTGTTGACCCCAGACACACCACAATGAATTCTGAAGGGATGCTGAGGAAGGACTCTGGGGAGGCTTTGGTCCCTGGATGCCTATAAATATAGCATAATTTTCAGTTGAAATATGGGCTATAGGTTTCTCCTTTCCTGGCATTTGGGAACTCTCTGAGGCCCCCAGAGTTGTGCCGCCAGAAAAGGCCATTAACTCCCACAAACCCAGGGGTAAGTGCTCCTTCCCAGCCAAGGCTCATAAAATTTCAAACAGAAACCCTTCTGAACCCAGGAAGAGCAGCCCAGTTGACAAGAAACACATGGGCAGGGCCAACACATGGAATGCATTTTGCTCTGAACAGCTTCTTTTGATGATGTTTCCAAGGTCTGTGACCACAGCTCTCTGCACCTTCATGGTAAGGCTTTGTAGGCCTTGGCATCTGGTTGGATCTGAGTCCTGGTGCTGCTGACTCTCAATGCCCTCATTGTACCACAATGGCATCCTCAGCCCTGTGGGTATGAACCCATCTTATACTGTCCCTATCTCCATTGGACCGTCTCCACCTCCGCCACAGGCCTCCAGCTACAAGCGTGAGCCTTGGCATTTAGGCAGGCAGCCTGTCACAGAATGTTCATCCCAGCTGCAATGGAAGGCTATACTCCTGTTCTTCCCACCTCCCTGGAGCAGCCTCCAGGCATAAGACACACAACTTCTTCACTGGATTCTCAACAGCACCCTGACAGATCCCACTACCTTCTTCTAACCCTACCTCGGTAGCTATTACAGCCATCATCACTGAGGGCCCCAGTGTAGACGACCACAACTAGACTCCTGGACACATTTAGCTATCCCATCCTTCTCCCCACCATCAGGCCCTCTTAGATCTTCCTCTCAACATGGAAGGCTTGGTTTTCTGCTATAATTCTCCTCCATGCCAAGGAACTCTTCATGAAGCCTTCCTCAAGCCCTGTCCCTTCCTTTCCCCCCTCTGTTATTTTATTTAGAGTCGAATTTAAAGGAAGAAATAACTTCAGTTACTGAAGAGTGACTGTCCCACTTACACTGCAAAAAGTTACTTTGTCGTTTGGCAAGGGTCTTGTGGTGGTTTGAATATTCTTGGCCCAGGAAGTGGCACTATTAGGAGGTGTGTCCCTGTTGGAGTAAGTGTGACCTTGTTGGAGAAATTGTGTCACTGAGGCATGGTAGTGTGAGAAGCCAGGGAAAGCCATTGGTGAAGATGCAGTCTCAGTTGCAGTTGACAACCCAGGACTAAAGGGATCATGCAAAGAACTTGAAGCTTGTCACCATGAAGAAAGAGAGCCTTTAAGAGGGTATTGGTGAAGCCTAGTTACAGTAGAAGACTCTATCAAATTGGAGATGCCAGTACCATGGGATGACCACCAAGAATAGTAGCAGCAATTGAGTGGAGTCAGCCAAAACCTAGAGTGCTACAAAGGGTAGAGCTGGAAATTAACCTAAGCCCTTTAGAGGAACCCAGAAGATCATTGGAACAAGAAGGTATAAAGTTTAAGTTGCCTTGGATACCCCAAGACAATAGAGATATCAAAGCCATGGGATACCTGCCGAGGAAAGCTGCTGACCGGAAGTGGAAACAGCCCAAGAGAAAGAAGTTGGTTGCTGTCAACAAAGATGAAAGGAGTTAGAGATTTGAAGAGTGATTTGACATCAGACATGGAGATGCAGATTGGAGTTTGTCTAGATGATTTTTTGGTCTGGCTTTGGTCCATTATTTCCTCACTATATCATTTTGGAATGGTAATGTAAATCCTGTGATATTGGAAGTATGTGATCTGCTTTTTTATTTTAGAGGGGATTACAGTTAAGTGATTGGATGAATCTCAGAAAAGACTTTAAACTTTGGACTTTTAACATTGTTGAGACTATTATGGACTATGGGACTTTTGACATTGGACTAAATGTATTTTGCATTATGCTTTGGCTAGGTATGACGCCCATAGACTCGTGTGTTTTTGAACAAACCTGTGGGGCCAGGGAGTGGAATGTGATAGTTTGAATATGCTTGACCCAGGGAGTGGCACTGTTAGGAGGTTTGGAGTAGGTGTGACCTTGTTGGAAAAAGTGTGTCACTGTGGGATGGGCTTTGAATCCTTCCTTTTAGCTGCCTGGAAGCCAGTCTTCTCCTGTTTGCCTTAGGAACAAAATGTAGAGCTCTCAACTCCTTCTCCAGCCCATGTCTGCCTGGACTCTACCATGCCTTGATGATAAAGGACTGAACCTCTGAACCTAGAAGTTCATAGTGTCATAGTGTCTCTTCACAGCAGTCAAACCCTAACTAAGACAAGGCTCTTTTTATTTCTCTTTTCTGCTGTGATTTCAACTTATTTAAGAGGTGTCCTTATTCAAAGAGAGTAAGAGATGTGTCCTGTGACACAGACAACAGGAATGGAGAAAAAGACAGACACACAGACACATGGTACAAAAAAGCCAGCACTGAATGGGTTGTGCTCACTCTGTCAGAACACTGCTAGGTGATGATAGGCCAGAACCTTGGTGTTTTTATTATGCACAGCACAGGAGAAGGAGTTAGGTAGCCTTGATAGGTTTATGTACAAGAGCAGTCTCAGGCTGCAGTCATTAGGAGGGTGGAGCTGCAGTTGCTAGTTTTTGTACACATTGGTGACATCTGAACACACACCAGAGGAAGGCTTTGCCATTCTTCTGAGCCTCATCCTGGGGAAGGCTTTGCCACTGTCATGGTCCGAGGTATTGGGTTCTTGGCATGACTGTGCCTATGTCAACTATAAACACACACCCAGGACTTCCCCTGCTCTCTACACATTCTCTCACAGTTTCCTCCAATCCTTGCAACGGAAAGGAGACTCAGAAGGTTGGACAGTTTTGATGAAGGTAAAATTGAAACATCTCTGCTGACTCTTCAAACTTGTTGTAATAACTCAAAGGAGGGACTCTAATCTATGAGAAGGTGACAGCCTTTGGCTCCTTCCAAGCTCCCAGACAAGATGAGGGATGGGAGACTGAAGGACAGGGCCAAAGCGGTCTCTTTAGCAGTGTACCAGCCTCCTGACACCGTGCTGGTCCTGAGACCAAAATCCTCAGTTCCTGAACTCTGCTGGCGCCACTTGCCTACATCTACCACTGAGAATGGGAGAGTTTGGGACAAGCCCCGATGTGTGTAGTGAAAGCCGTCTTTCTGGAATTGCAAGGAGATTAATGAGGTTAAGTTTTACAGAAAACATGTTTCCAAACACATTTGCCACAGGCCAAACCCTCCATGGGGGAGATTTACTTTTAGAAGCACTTTGAACTTGCTTTCTTTACAGTATATGAGAGATAACTCACTCCCGTGGTTACCTGCTTACTATGAACCTTCTGGGATGAGATGATCATTCTTGGCAGATGCTCATCTGGGTAGGATCATATGCTCTGGGAGCACAAGAGGAAACACATACAAAAACCCAGGAGTGAAGAAGATGGGAAGCTGCCTCCAATGATACTTGTCTCTCACATGCTTCCAAAGTTCCCTGACTAAAACTGCCAGATCTCGGAAGCAAGTTCCTCTTTCACATTGCCACAACCCTGGGCATGCCCCAACTTATCCAAGGCTCAATCTTCCTATTTATATAAGAAAGCATTGCCAAAACCCATTTCCTCCCTAACCTAGAAATTGCCTTCAGAAGTGGGAAACCATACCTGAGAGTGCTCCAGCTCCCCAAAAGGGACATGCCTCCTGACACAGAGGTGAGTTCTGTCATAGCTGGAGTCTTCCCATACAAAGAAGGAAGCATTTCATGATGGTTGATTTAATCATCCAACATGTTCATGAAACAAGTGCTATGATCTAAATCTGAAATCCACTCCCACAGGCTCATATTTTGTATGCTTCTTCCTGGCTAGTGGTGCTGTGTTGAGAGGCCCTAGACCCTCTGGGAGATGGGGTTCAAGAGACAGAAGTAGGTCACACTGGTAGCAGCCTCCTAAGGTTAGCCTCAGTTCTTTTCTCCTGCTTTGCACTCTGCTTTTGTGGTGCACCATGGTGTATACATGCTCTGCCACATACATGATGCTTACTATGATCTTTGTCCCCTGCTTGGTCTGCTGGACTGAGCCTTTTGAAACCATGAGTCAAAAGTATACCTTCCTCCCTGCAGATATTTCTACCAGATGTTTTGCCTCAACCTATGCCCCTTGGGTCCCAGAACCCTGGCTATGTGTAGTGAAGGAATAAAGAAAAAACAGGTACACACATAGTGACAGGGGTTTCAGGTGGAGTGCTCTAAGCACTGTGGCCACAACCTGGATCCTCTGGGTGTTTATTGGATACATCACAGAGAGGTGTGTGGGGTGGGGGGGTGTAATAGGTGAGAGTCTCAGGCTGTAAACATCCTGAAGGAGGAAGCCACAGTTGCTAGTTTTTGAACACACTGATCAATCGTCTATAAATACTTGTACTCAGACCCTCCGAGGAAAGCTTTGCCATTTCTCTTGAACCTGGGCTGTAAGAGTAATGGCTTTGTAATTTGTCACATGGGCCTGAGGCCTCAGAGTCCCCAACAGGCCATCCCTTTGTCAAAATATACATTTACTAAGGACGTAAATCACTCCAGGCTTCCTCTGCTCAGTACAGGGTTTGATCAAAGTGATACAAAAGTAACTTCAAGACAGCAGGTGACTTGAAGATGGGGATTCTAAGCATGTGTGGCAGTTTTAGAGCTGAGGAGGGACAAAATGCACTTGTCCTCAGCGCTTCTCCCTCGTTGATCTCTGTGGCAGCTGCTCAGAGTTTGTCAGTCTCATGGCTTGTAGTTAAACTATAATGTTAATATCTGTCACCATCTGAGAATCTACTAAGAGCCAATGTGTCTGGTGGCCTTTGGCATCAAGTCTAATCCTACAGCAATGCTATAGATAGGTGGTACTAGCCTCCTCTAACAGCTAAGTGAGCATTTAAGAAGGAATATGGTCAGAAGTGAGGAAATTCGTGTACACTGTGGCCCCTGCTTTTCTCTATCAGAAGAGAAAGAATTTGCTTGAAAACCTTTGAAAAATCTTAAGATCTTCCCAAATATCTGTGAGATCTCAGGGAGGTCATCCCAAGATAATGTTATCATTAAAGTTCACCCACATCTCTGTGCTGCCAATTATGGGGTATTAGAAAATGCTGAGCACCCCAAGCCACCCTGAAGACACCTTCCATGGGCCATGTGAAGATTAAAGGACAACTTTCGGGGATCCATTCTCTCCTTCTGTGGTGGGTTGAATGCAGGTAGTCAGGCTTGCATGGCTGCTACTTCACACACTGAGCCATCTCACCAGCCGTTGACTGTATTCCTAAAGCAATTATTGGTATATCTACTAATCATATTATCTTAATGAGATTTAATCTTTTGGAGAGCTGAGTCCTACTTCTTTGCCTACCCTGCCACACAACAAACATGAAGCAGCTGCTCCCTGCTTGCATGTCCACAGAGTAGTGAGCTGCTTGCTGACAGGGCTGTAGGATGTTCAGTGGTGAGCAGAACTCTCTTGTCCAGAACTTCTCAAGGGTTTGTATACTGGTAAAGGTGAAGAGAACAGGAAATTGCCTTCTCAAAGTGCCTGTTTAAAAGAAGCAAAGTGAGGATTACCCCAAAAGGCCAGAGGATTCAACCCCAAGTGCAACATAAAAGGATTATACCAGAAACAGTGTGAAAACAACAGGATTTTCCCCTTTAAGAGGGGTAAAATTGCAACAACACAGAATGTTTCTCATCCTAGGCAACAAGTGGCAAGAAATAGCTGGGGTGGGGGTGGGGGCGGGGTGGGGCGGGGCGCATAAACCAAGTGCCCCCAAGAGAAAGTGGAGTGAAATATGCCACTCTGAAAAACACCAGCCACACTTCTCAGAAGTGTACCCATAAGTCAACAGGACCCCGGGTGCACTAGTTGTTAGCCCCTCAGCAGGCACTTCCTGGGGAGATTAGAGTCTACTTTGTGTCTGGAAGAAAGCCACACTTGCTTCCAGACCACTGAGAAAATGAATGAAAAAGAAGAGAAAGGTAACCAAGAGTTTCATCAAGTTCAGCTTTAGAAAGCAGTGTGGCAAGCACCTTATTACCCATGCGTGGCTTCAGTACTTAAGAAGTTGTCCACCCAATTTCCCCCGGCTGAGTAATACCACCCCCCCATCCTCCCGTGCCCACGGATGCCCAGGGGTGCCCCAGCACCTGTCATTAGTGAGGACTCAGAACGCTTATGCAGGAAAATATTCACCAGAGCAAGCCAGCAAGATGAACCTGCGACTCGCCCCGCCCCCATCCCATCCCAAGCTAATCCTTTGTGATTTGGGGCTTTTTTTCGAGAACTAAGGATTATCCACATTCCTCTTCCTCTAGAGCCTGAACTCTGGCCCATTCTATTTTTCTGCTTAAAGAAGCATTCCTGAACTGCGAGCCCTATGACTGTTAGCAAAGGAAAACAGTGGGAATTTCACAGGATTGGACCAGCGCTCAGCTGCACAAATCTGGGATGTGTTAGGGACACGAAAACAGCTCCGCATTTGCATGGCGCCATCCTTTCCCCAAGCTCAGAGGCACGAGAGACTCTTGAGTGGGGACCTCACCAGCAAAGCAGACTCCTGCCCAGCTTCGTGCCTGACTCCCCCTGACCACAGAAGGCCTCCCTGGTCTTCTGCAGGCAGATTGGGCCCCATTCTTTCAGCATTCCAGACTCCACGATTCCAGGCCACAAACTGAGCTGATGAGCCAAACTCAAGTCCTTTCTCTACAAAGCTGCGCACATGTGCCTGTATGGGCGTGTGTTGATGTGTGTGCATGTGGAAGCCAGAGGACAACCCCAGACACCATCCCTCGGTTCCACGATCTTTTTTTGGTGTGTGGAAACTGTCTCTCACTCATCTGGAACTCACCAAGGACCTAAGCTAGCTGGGATATCAAGCCCCATGGACTTCAATGTCTCTGCCTCCCCAGCACTCGGGGTACAAGCAAGGAATGCCATGCACATCTTTTTATGTGGGTTCTGGAGATTACACTTGGGTCCTCATGCTTGCATGGAGAGCGCTTTACCAGCCAAGCCAGCTCCCTAGCCCTAAATGAGAGTTGTGCCCTTCTCCCATCCTCATCATTAACTTTTAAAGCTTGTCTTTCCCTGCCTTACAGGTGGGCAACTTCAGTGACCTGTGATGTCATGCCAAGCCAAGCAGTTACAGGAACTTCTGGTGCTATGTGAGCTGATGTCACCATTAGGAGTTTCGGGGTGTGTGTGGGCCAAGGGGCTCTATCCAGTGGGATGGAAGAGTAGACCCACAGGCTAGCTCCTGCTGACCTCTCAAGTGGGGGCTGCCCACAATACTGACTGTATTCCCCAACACCCACCCCCATACTGTCCTTAGGCAGAAGATTTACATATTCCAAACTTTGGTGTCCTGTGCTAAAAAGGGGACAGACATAACCCCTATTCCCAGGCTGCCTAATCACAAACGCCAGTAGAGATGGAGGTACTGCCCTCCAGCCTGCAGGAGATAAATAAATGCACGCACACGCACACACACACACGCACACGCACGCGCGCACCTTCTTCTCCATCTGTGGAAGGTAGAATGTCTTTTTAGTTTGATATCTCAAAGGAAATGACTATTTTAAACTAATCTGGGGGATGAGAAGGAGCTGGCCATTCTTGTTGTCCAAAAGACTGTGACAATTTCCAGAAGGAGAGAGGCCATCTGTGACTGGTTTAAATGTATATTTTAAGTTCTGTGTTGAAGTTCATTCTCTTCCCATATGATTCCCATAGTATCTTTTGTTGATTTTTTTATGAAGAGTTCTTCTCTTATACTCTACTCTTGGTGACTCTCAACACTTATTAAGATATCTCAAGTGTAAAAAATACACAGAACTCACCCCAAACACATGATTAGCAGCTAATAGCCTGAACCCAGAAGCAAGCTTGGAGTTAAGATCTTCTCAGACATTCGCCACTGACCTGCACACTCAGCTCACCTCTCTCAGCCTCTCAGCACCTTCTGGAGCTTTCTTGGCTGCCTTGGCAGTTGCCATAACTTTCTGTTATTGTCTCTTGAGCTCCAAATTCAACACTTAACCTAGAGAATGACCACAGGAGTTTAATAACTATGTTTGTGCTTTACAGAACACAAGAGACTTTCTGAGACTTTTCTATTCATTGTTTTACTTAATAAAGTATCTTGAATTCTGTTTTTGAGGTAGATTTCTGCAGCATAGCTCAAGCCGGCCATCTCCTACCCACTCTAGCAAGTCATAGATCACAGCTACAAGCCATCATGGTTTTGTTTGTCCTTTGTTTCTGTTTTTAGATTGTATGTATGCATGTCCATGTGTGTGCTCATGTACGCAGCATGCACATACATATGTACACATACCACAAAATAGCATGGTGTTTTCCTCAGTTGTTCTCTACCCTATTTTTTCTAAGTCTATGTAGCCCTGGCTGACCTAGAACTTGCTATGTAGACCAGGCTGGCTCAAACTCACAAAGATCTACCTACCTCTGCCTCTTGAGTGCTGGGGTTAAAGGCATGAGCCACTACACCTGGATGCCCTATTTTTTGATACACAGTCTCTCACTGAACCTGAAGCTCACTAACAAGGTATGGTAGCTGACCAAGAAGCCCCAGGGATCATCCTGACTCTGCCTCCATTGGGCTGTGATTGTAAGCATGACACAGCATACCGGTTTCACATTGGTTCTTCTGTTATATGGTCAATTAGGATGAACAAACTGAACTGCCTACTGTTTCCAAATCACAGAGCTGAGGCTCTGCTGAAGTCTCCTGGAATCTGGTCCCCACAGTGTGGCTGGGCAGCAGCTCTCTCCAGCTGTATCTCCTTTTGAGAAGACAGAGCTAGAGTGGACAGGACTTAAAGGATCTCACAAAACAGAGACATGCTGGACTGGAGGTGCTTGTCTGTGGCTCTCATTCCAGCCCCTCCTAAAGTCCTACTAAACCTGGGTCTCTGCAAGTGGATTTCCAGAAACCTGCAAATCTGGAATGGTTCTTAGGCACACTGATATCTGAGGACTTTTTCCTTAACCCAGCAAGTAAGTTTCTAATGCCAAAATGTCAGACTCAAAGAAAGCTGTTGGGGGTTGGTCTGGTACTGCTTGTATTCATATGTATTCATATGCTAAATTCTTTACCCCAAGATCTGGTTGTCCCAAGACCAGAAAATTCCCAGGCACACCAACCTTTGTTGTGCAAACCTTACTCTCCAACTTAAAACTATTGGTTAAATAAAACTGGCAACAGCCAATTGCTGGGGGAATAGAGAGAAGTGGGGTTTCAATCACCAGGCTGGGGTTTGCAGATGGAGACTGAGAACAGGAGTTCTCCCGTGGTCATGACTGCCCCAGCAGAAGTGCCCAAATAAAATGCCTCCCCAGGACACCAGACTTTGGGAGCAGAAATAACCCAGGAAGATACAAACAACAAGTGCTTGGGGAGCACAGCTGGGGAAGTGGCCAGTCCAGCATAGAGGATTAGGTTAGGGTAATCCCCCTGGTAACTGCACAGAGCCTAATAAATAAATCTTGGTTTGAGTCTCACTCATCTGAAGCTAGACAGGATAAGTTTCATTCATATTTCATATTAATTTACAGAAAAGTTAGAGAACATCTTCTGAGCCTCCACTGTGCTCCTCACCCCTCCCTCCCCTCCTCTCCTGACCCCTCCCTGCCCCCCCTCCCCCCCCCTGCGCCACAGAGACCCGCTCTGTGTTTCTTTCTCTCCTCCGTCTCTGTATTCTGTTTTGCTTGATGTTGCTAAATATACTCAAAAGGGGGGGGG
>JADRCH010000111.1:4641518-4741529 GCA_019843965.1 Rhynchomys soricoides
TGAATATGAGGTATTGTGTACAACCAGTTCCCTCCTGGGACATGCTTGGGATGCAGTTCCATTGCTCAGCTCTTTAATTAAAGTCACAAAAACATCAAGAGGGTCTCACCCTTGTAAACACCAAGAACCTTTCCAGGAAATGGCTCTGCCTCTTGTGTTTAACAGATGTCACAGGGTAGTCGGCATGGAGGGTGTTGTTTTAAAATTCTCAATCTGTCTCACTGGAGTTTTTCCTTAGATGGTTCCTGGGTAGCATCACGCACTTGCCTTTTTTAACATTCACATCGCTTTATTTAGCTTTTCTGCCCTGATTCACCTTGAACACTTGTCTTGTGGTTACAAACAACCCCCAAACTAACTCCTTAGATCTGTGCCGCCATCATCCACCACCAGCTAATTTCTCTGGATTGGGCCTTGTTCTCATTTGCCTCTGGATGCTGATACTTGCTACTTAAGCAGACCTGGGTGAGTCTTTCTGACTTTAAACATCTGGGTGAAAAGTGGGAAAATCTTTTAATCAAATATATATAGCATTACAGTGACATGATTCCAGACGCTCAGGGGAGTTTTTAAAATCCAGGTTATTTTAGGGTTATGTGGCTTCAGTGCCACTGCTTTCTATTTGTTAACATCAGGCTGCTTTGGGAGTACGCGTCCCTCTCTCCCCAACTGGGGCTAAGTCCTGAAGGAGAGCCAAAAATGCCTCTGCCCTGGTAAGGGCTGGCCATTATAAAGGAGACTTCCTGCAATCAGGAAGGTGAGAAGACTCATTTTACAGAAGGAATCTTCTAGAATCTTGAAGACAAGTAGCTCTGAGTTTGGGCCATGGTCTAGCAAGTTTCCTATTTGGCCACTGATAACGAAGAAGAGAGAAACATCAGGGACACTGGCTCCTTTGGAGACTGTGTTGTGGTAGGAGAGATGCCTGCACTCAGATGCTGAAGTCCTGAGATGATTCTGCCACCCTAGCATGTATTCAAGTCACAGAATGGCCACAGACTGTCTACATGTGTCATAAGGAACACAACGTGGCAGTAAACGGGTGGTGTCACAGGTTTGGCCACATTAAAAATGGAGAAGATGGAATGGGTCCATCCAAATGGTTCAGCAAGTGAAAGCGCTTGCTTCCAAACTTGATGACCTGAGTTTGACCCCAAGAGCCCACATGGGAGAAGCAATCCCAGCAAGTTATTCTCTGACCCTCTTAGGAATGTCTCAGTACACCTGCACACAGACAAATAGTACTAATGATAATAAGAGTAATATATCATAATGGTGATATCATAATTTATTATGATGATGATGGTGAAGAAGGAGAAGGAGAAGAGGAGGAGCTTATTCTAGCCACACTTGTGTCTGGGCATCCTTAAAGAGAGCAGTGCCTCTTAGGTATCTGGTGTCTTGGGTATAATGGACTTTTTCTTGTTCCCTTGGTTCTTGCCCCTGTGCTGGGAGATCAATCTCTGTGTGCTAGATGTGCAAACAATCCAAGGCCCTTGAGTTCTACTAAATCAAGCACGTAAGCAAGAAGGAGGAGATAAGTGAGACTCCATCCAAATTAAGGAGAATAAGGACAGATGTTCCCCAGGGATGGACTAAGAGTTCGATGTCTTGGAGTGGAAGTAGAGGAGGTAACAGCTCAGGGATAGAAACAGTGATGAGCTAGAAGCCCTTGTATTCATCCAACCCCAAGAAAAGGCATTCAGAGGCAGGCTGAGCGACAGAGCTGATAGTCAGTGAGAATAGGGAGCAGCAGAAATAGAGCCAGAAGATGCTCCAACATGTAATAAAGACACATGTTCCACTATGTTCATAGCAGCCATATTTATAATAGCCAGAAGCTAGAAACAACCCAGATGTCCCTCCTCAGAGGAATGGATACAGAAAATGTGGTACATTTACACAATGGAATACTACTCAGCTATTAAAAACAATGACTTCACGAAATTCGCAGACAAATGGATGGATCTTGAAAATATCATCCTGAGCGAGGTTACGCAGTCACAAAAGAATGAGCATGGTATGTACTCACTGTCAAATAATGTCTTTATCCGTGAAGTCATCAGCTCAGAAGTCAAGTCTGTACCAGACTCTTACCCGGGATCGAGCCTGTGATACACAAGCCTTTTTAGGAGATAATTCATACCTAAACATAATCCTTGGCTTGGTTAAGAAACACGGAAGATGTCAACGTAGCTGGAGCATTGTGGGTGATTGAAGATGGGCGTGGAAGAAGGGATTCATAAGGAATCCTAGTAGGCCTCTAATTTTATGCACATGGCACTGACAGGGCAAGGCCATTAGATTTCAACCTGCATTATTTGCTTTGTATACAGGAAACAATAGGGCAGGAAAGGGCAAGAGTGAGACCAGTGAGAAGGGGACACAGGAACCTTGGCCAGAAACAGATCGTTAGAATGTGGTGGAAGAGTAAAAAGGAGCCATAGGGTTTGTGACAGATGAGCTTGGGCTAATGGGGAAATTGATAATGGAATGACTTACAGAAATGGAGATCACAGTGCTGGATTTGAAGTAAAATTATGTCCTTATCATCCTGGGTATCCAGTGGAAATGTTGAGTGACAGCTGGAAGTTAGGCCAGCCACCAGGTGGACAAGGCACAAGTGTGGGATGGCCAGATGTGGACGCGGTTCTGTGGACTCCTAGTAGCTCTCCTAGTCAACACTCAGAGGAAAACCTAACATGAGCTTGGTTCAGACCATCCGAGTCAGCTGCTTCCCCCAGGCAGCCCTCCTAGCTTTCATGCTGCTGCTCTGTAAATCAGAGTTGGTGGCAATGTCTGCTGAATAGGGCTGTCTGAGGATGGGAGCATCCTGAACAGTCACAGAAGGACCAAGGTACCAGGCACAAGTAGGACTCTATGGGTAACAGGCTTTCTGCTCTATATAACCAGAAAGGGTTTCTAGAAAAAGCAAAGAGGAGGCAGGGATAGCCCTCAGAGGAAGACTTCCCTGGGGTCATTTGAGCCTGCATCCTTCTATTGACAGCCTTGGTAAAGGTAAACTCAAGACTGCACAGTGGTCATTTGGATCTGAAATAAGCTTCTTGGGCGTGAAAATGGTGGTGAAATTCTTGACAGCTCTGCTGCTTGTCAGCTGGTAATATCATTTTCACAGATAATTAAACCTGAGTGAAGCAAGCAACAGCAGAAATCATTCTGCAAATTAGTGCCTGTGGGAAGATCTCTCTCTCTCTCTCTCTCTCTCTCTCTCTCTCTCTCTCTCTCTCCCCCCCCCCCCACTTTTATTCCCTTTCACACTCTTCTCCATCTTTAAGGAAGTGCCTGCATGAAGCCTATTTTGGGGGCCAGCTTGAGTTGCTTTCCTGGCTCTGCTCCAGGAAGCTTCATAGCAGGGGTTGCTCAAACAAGGATAGCAGTTTTGTGAGCTATTTGTTGCTGGTTTTCAGTGTCCAGGAGACCTCTCTTTCCCACGTATTTCTGGTTTGGAAAGGAGGTGCAGACTCCGAGCTCCTGACAATGAGTGCACAGCCTCTGAAATCAAAGGCTTGGAGAGAGGAGGACAGACTATTCATTCTGTGGTCATCTGTTCCCTTCTCATGATAGGGGCAATTCCAAACTGGCCCTGCTCCAGGAGCTTGGTGGGAAAATCTGTAGACCAACTACCCCTGCAAACAGCACCCTTGGGGAATGTTCCTGTGGTGTTTCTGTCATAAAGGGCCATTTGCACTCAAGAGGTTTCCACAAAGGACACTGTCTCAGCTTGGTGTGTCAAGAAGAGGGATGGGAACTGCTGTGTGGCTTCTGGCCCCTCACAGGGGAGGTAGAGGTAAGCTGCTTAGCAAAGCCAGGGACCCAGCAGGCCTAAAGCAACTATAAACAGGACAAAATTGATCAACTCAGCAGGCTCTTTATTCTGGGTGAATGAATTAAGCCTTCATACGTCCCAGGGCAACTCTGCCTGGAAGTGCCTGGCCAGTTGCTGGGAACACTATAACCTCTCTGAAGTTTCTACCTGAGCAGAGAAATTCTCCAGCCCCAGATCTTCCAAATAAGATAGTTAGACAGGAGGATGGGCACCACAACGTGGCAGCAAGTGGGACACACCGAACAAGAACAAGCAAAAGTCATGAAGCTCATCCCTCTCTAGGTCCCTGCTTTCACCACTGTCCTGTCAAAACACAGGCTCATAGCAGGGCAGACCCATGGATGCCTTCACACAGGAAGGAAGAAGTGCCTTACCCCAATTCCTCCTCTTTACAGATTTTGCAGTGTGAGTTATCCTGGACTAGCCCCTCTGTCCTCGGAGACTACTAGGCATTTGAGAAATGAAAGGGAAATAAATCTAGACCTGGATCTAGTGATGGGGACCTTTAGGCAAACCTCGGTTATTCAACAAATGTGGGTTGAGCTTCACGAAAATGCCAGTTTGTCTGAGAGGCCAGGGTCCAGGTGCCTATGCCTTCTGGGCTTATAGGTTCTGACAGAGCACACTAATGTATCCTGCTAATGGCATGTGGCTGGTAGAAGAACATGGAAAGATGGCAGGCGGCCAGAAACCTTCACTGGGTTAGCAGCAGAATTCTACACAACAGTGAGGAGAGACAAATGTGAGCTCACTCAGTGAACAAGGATGGGGGTGTTAAGTGGGGTAAATGTAAGCTGGGGAAAGAGATGTTGGAGTTTAGCATTTAAAACTTCTAAATGGAGCCATGGCTCAGCACTAAAGAGCACTTATTGCTCTTCCAGAGGACCCAAGTTCAATTCCTATCCTCCTCATGGGAGATTCCAGCACCCATATGGCAGTTCACAACAATCTTGTAACTCTGCTTCCAGAGGATACCATGCCCTCTTCTAGCCTCAGTGGGTACCAGGCAAGCACATGGTGCACATACATAGCAAGCTGGCAAAATATCCATATGATAAATGATGATGATGATGATGCTCTTTAGAATCAAAAGATTAAATATGCAGAAAAATAATACGTATACTTCTATTTGAAGGAAGGCATGTAAACAGTATGTCAAATTTGGAAAAGTAATCATCTCTGGTGAGGGAGAAGATATGGGAGGTATACTCAGAAGGACTGAGTGCACCTGAAATGATTCATCATTTGAGGGTGTGTGTGTGTGTGTGTGTGTGTGTGTGTGTGTGTAAGTAATACTAAAATATAAAAAACTCCTCTACATTGTTATTTGAACTAGGTCAAATAAGTTTACTATTGTGCCAACAAGCACAGCTAACTCCAAGCATATCCACTTGGCTTTTGTTAGATCCTGGAGAAGGGAAGTTCAAGAGAACCCTGAGATGGATTACTGAGGAGGAAGGGATTTTTAAGAGAATTATTGGTGCTGTGAGCAGACAGAAAGAGGCAACAGCATGGCAGAGGCTCTGAAGAGTGTGCAGGACCCAGCACAAAAAAGAAAAAGCATAGGTGGGTCTCTGGAGAGAAATCAGTGCCCACATGGCAGAGGAGTGGGAGTCCTGCCCCTCTTCCCCATCTGCAGTTCTCTGAGGATGGGCTAGGGGTACAGCAAGTACAGCCTGGCTCTTGATTCCCAGGCTGGAGCCAGAGGAGGGGCAGAGAGCAAGATGTGCGGCTTTTATGTACCTTCTCTTCCAGGCGAGCTATGCTGGCACCTAGGCTGTCTGCCAGTGATGGACTCAGGGAGAGTGTCTCAGCCGCGCACCTGTCTTACAAAAGTGAAGACGAGACTACAGCCGACATTGTGGCCGGAGAGAGACAAGAGTCTAACATCCAGTTCTTATAGGTTCGGCACATGCCCGCCTTATATAACCAGACAGTGTGGAGAGGCCTCAGAAGGCAGACAAATTCAGGTGTGCTTGTCTAGTCTCTCAGTAATGAAGACTTGAAGCTGGGAGGTAACGCCCAGGCAACTCACTACCTTTTCTGATTTACAGATGAAAGCAAGCAGGCTGTCATCCAGACCCTGCATCTCGACTTTCTCTTAAGGCTGTGACGAGGTCACAGTCATATTAGTCTCCACTTGAACGGACTTTTTTTTTTTTTTTTTTTAACAGAAATGTACAAGTCTCATGGTGAGCCTTGAATGAGACTAGGGCCACATCATGGTCTGTAGAAACCGAGTGAAGGCCTCTGGCCTCTTTATTCTTCTTGACCATCCTTGCTGACGTCACTGACAACTCTGCACAAGAACAGAAGGTCACAAGTGGCTTTTTAATTAGGCCATAACATTCCAGATAGAGCACACACTTTGTCTTTTACTGTTTGGTTTTTATTTAGCCTTAATTTCACAGATAGCACGGGAATATATGATATGAAAAATCAATTCTTCACTACCATCCCATGCTGGGCTCCAAATGTCAGACCCGCTCCACCGAGTCTGAACTAATTTCCCTCCCTGATTTTCTCACAGTTCTTCTCTCATCTCAATACACTTGGAGGAAAATTTTGATAAGGTCAGTATTTAGGATATATGCTGATTACAATTATGTAATTCAGATTATACGGTCAGTTATAATTCAACTCCCGCTCCGCACATTTTCTGCTTTCTCTAGATTTGGTTATATCTTTTTTCCTCACCGTTTCCTTCTTTCCCCTGTAACTTGTTGACAGCTGTTTAAATAGCCTCCCAACATATTCAGCTACATCGAGAGTCTCAATTACATCTCCCTGAAGAGTCCTCACTTGGGATCTCATTCACTTTTGTGTCTTTCTTCTCTGCAGCTCTCTCCTAAAGATCCACCTTTCCTGGATCCTGATAACTGGGTTATTTCTCCTACACTGAGTCTTGTGTTAGTTACATTTATGCCAATGTGACATATGTTAGAGTCACTTGGGGAGAGGGGAAACACAACTGAGAAAATGCCCCCACTGGATTGGCCTGTAAGGAAGCCCGGGGTACATTTCCTTGATTGATGGTTGATGTGGGAGAGTCCAGCCCATCGTGGGTGTTGCCATTCCTTGACCAGCAGTCCTGGGTGCTATAAGAAAGCAGGCTGAGCAAGCCATGGGCAGCAAGAGAGTAAGCAGCACCCTTCATGGCCTCTGCATCAGCTCCTGCCTCCAGGTTTCTGCCTAATTCCTGTCTTGATTTCCTTCAATGATGGACTGTAATGTGTGAGCAAAATAAACCTTTTCTTCCCTCAAGTTGCTTTTGGACATGGTGTTTCATCACGGCAACAGAATCCCTAAAAAGTCCCCCACCCACCCACTCTCTGAATTCTGTGTCTCCTGATTTGCTTTCCACCCTGGTAGCTGACTGAGAAAGAATATATGAACGATAGTTAATGTCTTGGGTGTTTAAAAATGGATTTATTTTACACTGACTATTGATTAATAACTTGGCTAGGAATAGAATTCTAGATATAAATTGCTTACTTTGGAAATTTTTAAAGGGGTACTTCATTGTCTTCTGACTTTCACTAATAACGCTGAGAAACAGAAACATTTTTGCTTTCTGCTCCTCTGTTATAACCAGTCTCACAAGCCCCAAGCACCATGCCCTTGGTAGTGCTTCTGCAGGCTGCCTAGTTTAGGTTGGGGCCATGCTCTGGCCATGGACCTGGGAAAGGGTGACTAAGGCCCCAGCCCTGACTGAAGAGCTGTGGGCAGTCTGACAGCTGCTGGTGAAGAGAGAATCATTTTTCTTTGGGATCGTGGCCAGTGGTGGGTTCCCAACGCCCCAATGGGTGGTCCCCACATTTGAAAGCCTATGGGCAGCACTAATCACACTCAGTAAGTTATAAAAAAAGAGTAAAGAAGCTGGGCAGTGGTGGCGCACACCTTTAATCCCAGCACTTGGGAGGCAGGGGCAGGTGGATTTCTGAGTTCAAGGCCAACCTGGTCTACAGAGTGAGTTCCAGGACAGTCAGGGCTACACAGAGAAACTCTGTCTCGAAAAAAAAAAAACAAAAGAAGAGGAGGAGGAGGAGGAGGAGGGGGAGGAAAGGACATTAAGTTGGGAGGGAGATGTACTGAGGGGTGGCTACAATCAGATACATTGTATACATGCATGGAAGTAAAACAAATAATATTACTCTGTTTTAAAAGTGACACATGTCATCTGTGGGCTAAGGAAGTTTTTGGGTTTTTTGTTTGTTTGTTTGTTTGTTTGTTTTTTTAAGGAATGCTTCCTCCAATCCTGTTTTTCCCCACGACAACTATCTCAGGGACATATATCTAAGTGGCATATTTACAGGGGGAAGAGAGCCACCTGAAGCGCATAAGTGAAATGTGTAAGATTTGGTTTTGTTAGACCACCGAGGTTTTTGAAGGTTGTCAACTACAGCAACCATATTACAAGTTCTGGCGAACGAGTAGGCCAACGTCCTGGAGCGCACAGGGACTCTATTTATAACCATTGTGTTGAATGCTTAGTGGGCCCTGTGGGCTCACAGCCCTCCTTTCTGGAAAATCTTACTTCATTCATAATTACCTCTTTAGTTTTCTCTGGACTCTTTCTTGAATTTTTCTTATTTTTCTTATTTGGTTGCCGAAGTAAATCTTCTATTTTCATTTTTTTTTTTCATGGAAAACATATGGGAATGCATTTAACTCAAGTATTCAAAGAAATGTTAAAAAGAAATTATACTGCATTTTTTCTTATCAAGTATATCTACTGTATTAGAAACTAATAAATGCCATGGTTAGCAATGGGCCGAGGAAGTGGGCACTCTCATACTCTGCTAGTAAAAATGTAAGCTTTACAAGTCTCCTGGATGACAGTTGGGCAGTAGGAACCCAGAGCCCTGCCGTATTACAGTGAATGGTCACCAGCCACAGTTACTTTAATACCAGTATCCTCCTGGTCAACCACATTGGCTCAGTTGCCAAGAAGGCTGGAGACTACATACTGAACGTACCAGACACGGAATATTTACATAAGCACAGAATTTTTTACATTTTTATCACTGTATATTCATTATATACAGTATTATATGCCATAAAGGTTCCTTTCAATGAGTGAGATGAGGGGGCACAGACGGGGTTGGAAGGAGGAATGGAAATGATTTTAACCATCTTTTAATTAATATTTTAAGAAGGTTTAGGGTGCATTGCGTATTGACCATACTCACTCCGGGCACCTCATCTTCCCATCTGTTTCCTTCCCCAAGCCTCCCTTCTGTCTTCATGTCATGTATTCATATGGGTATGAAATATTAATGTACCTATATAAAATCTAGATTCCCAATGTTTTTCTCTCTGAGTCTGGCTTCTTTTATGTAACAGGATGATCTCTAGCTGCCAGTGTCTTCCAGCAAATGGTATAATTTCAATCTCCATTACGGTCAAATACAACTATTATGTGTACATACTGTGGTTTCTTTGTCTGTCTGTTGATCTGTGCACAGGCTGCTTCCAGAGCTTGACTCTTGTATTCACAATGGTGCTGCAGTGAACATGAGTGTTCAGGTGTCTCTGTGGCCTGCTTAACGTCCTTTAGGAATATTCCCAGAAGCCATGTAACCGTGTCTTGTGGCAGTTCTATTTATAGTTTTATAGGACCTCCATGCTGATTTCCATAGTGGGTGGAAGTTACACCCCCACAAATGGTGTATGCCCACTCCCCTTCCCTACATCGTCACCAGCATTTCTTATTGTTTATTTCCTCTTTATTTATATTTGTTTAGTGGGGTGTGTGTGTGTGTCCATGCCACAGCACACACATGGAGAGCAAGGGACAACCTAAGGGAGATGATTCTCTCCTTCTACCATGTGAGTTGTGGAAATCAAGCAGGAGTCATCGGGATTGATGGCACACACCTTCGCCTGTGAGGCTGTCTAGCCAGGCCTTGTTTGTTTCATTTATTGATAACTGTCCTGACTGAACTGAGATGGAATCTCAATGAGGTTTTTATAAGAACAGAACAGAAATAATTTGAATGTCTATAAAAAGAAAGGTGTTATTATAAATCCACATAGAAGTATATGATGCAGCCTCTTAAAATACAGCTTGGGAATTGGAAGGCCAGCTCAGCAAGCAAAGCATTTGCCTTACAAGCACAAGGGCCTGAGTTTGGTCCCCGAGAAAATCAATGTGAAAAATGCCAGGAGTGATGATGGGAGTGCACTTATAACCCCAGTGATGGGAAGGTGGACAGAGGAGGATCCCTGAGACTCACCACCCAACCTCTTAGCCTAATTGATGAGCTCCAAACTAATGACCCAAAGGAGGCAGACAATAATCCTGATGACCTCTGGCCTACAAACACTCCCCACCACACACATTCACATGCATGTCAGTGCATCCACCCCCACCCTCACATATACATCTCTCACAAACATACACAAACATGCACATGCATACATAAACAAAAATGACGTTTATAATTAATCTCATGGTAGTACCCCAACATTGTGCTGCTAAACACCCAGAGAATCCATAAAGAAGCATGATTGTTGATGCATTATTATTTTTTATTTAATATATTTAATACAATAAATAATATTTAATATACATTAAAGTAAAACAAAATTTGCTCTAAAATATTTTAAATTTGTGTTATGAAGCATGATAATTTTGAATTTGGGGGCAATGTTTAAAAACCAAAAGTATAAATCTTAACTTTTTTTACTCATGCATGGAAGCTAATTTTTAAAAAGACAGTGACATGTAATAAAGAGGAGGAAGACCCATAAGAGGGCAGAGAGGGTACACTTGGGGGTAATTTGATCAAATTATGTTATATACATATATGAAAAAGATTGATTTTGACACACAAAAAAAATTGATAATTTTTGTTGGCTTCATTTGACATTTAGCAGTAGTCGACATGCATATTTTTATGTATGGAATGATACTGCACATAAATGGGTGATACGTGTGTGTGTACATATGTGTGTGTATGTATATGTAATGGTTTGATAGAAAACAGGATTTAAATGGATCAAAGAGAAAAGTTTAAACAACGAACAACAGATAGAAGCATTGATGGAATTGAAGAAACAAATGAGTTAGTCTCCCAGAAACCCCCCACAATATGATATCGCTGTTACCCCCAGAAAGAAAAGGACAAGAGAAAAATACCAGAGCCCAGCATGTGCTGGACCACTGCAGGCAGACTGTGGCTGCCCAGCGAAAGTATCACTCATGAAGAGAGGCAGCAACTGCCCAAAACACAGCACCAAGCTGTGGCAAGTTGGTAAGTGGAAAAAGCCCAGCTTGTGCCTGTCTGTTGTCTGTGTGCCCACCCAGCACACTTATTCAGCACATGCATGTGAGGGATGCAAACAGTTAGCTTCCAATTTAGTGGAGTATGGAGAATGCATATGAGCATGTTTCACCAGCTTGCTAAAGATCCCGACATTTGCGTGCACTAGTATTCATACAAACATATGCAAACACAGAAGGTGTTTAAATCCAAGTAATTACAGAAAACTGAACTGGTTTGGAAAAGGATCCTGGTCTGAAGACAGTTTCTAAAAACAATCCCCGGGAACCCTTAGGAAATTCTGTTTTTCAGTTACACATGTTCTTGCATGTGTAAAAGCATGTGTGAAAGCATGCCGAATACGAATACACAGTTTGCACACCACGTCAGCTGACTGTCCTCAAAAGCAGTTGTCAAGCTCTTACACACTCTAAGCTCTTTCTTTTTAAATGTATGCTAATTGTACAAAATGCTGGGTTTCGTTGTGGCTCTTTCGTATATGTATATGATATAATTTGATCAAATTACCCCCAAGTATACCCTCTCTGCCCTCTTATGGGTCATCTTCCTCTTTATTACATGTCACTGTCTTTTTAAAAATTAGCTTCCGTGCATGAGTAAAAGAAAAAAATGTGCTTATCTGCCTTTGAGTCTGGCTTATTTCACTGAACATGATTTCCAAGCCCATCCACTTTCCTTCACATAATATGACTTTATTATTTGTCATGACTGAGTACTACTCCATTGTAGATATCTGCCACATTGTCTTTATCCATTCATCCACTGATTGACACTTGGGCTGAATCTGTAACTTGGCTTTTGCGAATAAGCTTCAGTGAATGTGGTTGTACAGATGTTGTTGTCTGCTGATGTGGAAGTTGTTACATGATGACTTTGATTAGGTACATACCCAAGAGCATACAGCAGCTGAATCACATGACAGCTGTACTTTTAGTCTTTGAGATGCCTCTTATTTGCTGTTTTCTATAAGTTAGATATTCTGAATCTCAATGTGGTTCTGACTTTGTTGAAATCTCAATGTGTTTCTGGTTTGAATTTCCTCTGTGCCTTAGGATGTACTGACTATTCATCTGCTCATCTACTAATGAGATTATTTGTTCCTCTAGTAGTTGACTTTTGGGGTTCTTTATGTACTGTGTATATTAATCCCCTGTTAGATGAATTTCTGGAAAAGAAGAGCTCCCACGTTATAGACTGATAATTGGTCCTTTTGCCATACATAATTTTCTTAGTTTGATGCAATCTCATTTGTTGATTCTTGCTATTGTTAATATTTCCAGACTCCTGTTCAGAAGTCATTGCATATGCTTATGTTTTGGAATTATTTCCCTATTTTCCTTCAATAGTTTCCAAGTTGAAGGCCTTACATTAAGGCCTTTTTATCTGTCTGAAATTGGTTTTGTACAGTGTACAAGCCAGATCTAATTTTAGCATGATACTCAGAATTCCCAGCATCTTTCATTGCAGAGAATGTCTTTCTTTCAACATCTTTCTGGCCCCTCATTAAGAGTCAGCTGATTATAGTTGTGTGTATGTTTATCTTAGATATTATTTCACTGATGTATATGCCTATTTTGTGCCAGTACCATGTTGTTTTTATTACTGTATTTCTACCAAATAATTTGAAATAAGGTGTCATGATGCCTCCAGGATTGTTCTGATTGCTGAGTATTGATTTGGCTCACAGGGATCTTCAGGGATTTACATGTCCTTTAGAATTGTTTTTCTAGGCATGTGAAGAATGTCATTGGAATTTTAATGAGGATTAAACAGAATCTTAACTCTTTTCATTAATATAGTCATTAATGTGAGTTCTGCTGAACACAGGGAATCTTTCTAGTCTTCTCTGGTTTCCTCTTTGATTTCTTCTTCAGTGGTATACAGGTCTATTCTAGTGGTAGATCTTTATTCTCAGTGTGTTTGCTCATTTGTTCTTTTTTATCTTTTAGTTATGCTTTATTTTTCAGGCTTTTGTGAATAGGGTTGTTTTTCTAATGTGTTCTTTACACATTAGTTTTGAATCTTACTACTTGAATACAAATTTTAATGAGATATAGGCATTTTCTAATGATGCCTTTAGGATATTTTTGAGAATATTTTAAGTAGAGACATATTGCAAATAGTGATGGTTTGACTTTTTGCTTTTCTATTTATACTTCTTAATTTCTTTTCTTGACTGATGCATCTACATAAGAACTACATTGGATAAGAGTGGAGCAAGGAGAGACCCTTGTCAGTTTTAGAGAAACTCATTACCCCCCATTCCTTTACAAGTGTGCTTCTTTACAATGTTCAGATATGATCTTACTCTTAGCTTTATCAGGACTTCTCTCATGAAGGGATGTTAAATTTTGTCAAAGACTTCTATATCTGTTGAGATGACCATGTAATTTTTGTCTTACAGTTGTGTACACTGAATTATTCTTTCATCCCTTGAATGAAACCTATTCAGTTATGGTTTATGATTTTTTGACATGTTGTTGAATTTGATCTGAATTTACCAAGGACCCTTACATTTATGTTCTTCAAGGACGGATATTGGTGTCTATGGTTACACTTTGTTGTTGCTTTCTTAACCAGCTTTGATTTAAGATAACTTTGGCTTTGTAAAATAAGTTTGGACATTAGGCTAATTATGGCCTGTGAAATAAGTTCCGATTTTAGGATAATTATGGCCTTGTGAAGTAGTTTGTATATTAGGGTAATTACAGCTTTGGAAGCATCCCTTCCGCTTCTCTTCTAAGGTGCAGTTTGAGGAGCATTGCTGTTAGCTCTTCTTTAAATGCCTTGCAGAATGAAGCAGTGAGTTCATCCACTCCTAGGCCTGTTCTTTGTTATTAAACTATCTAAACGTTTCATTCTCATAACATATTATACATTTATTTATGTTGTGTATACCAATCAAATCTTGGTTGGATTTCGGCGGGGCACAAAAGTTTGGGAATATATGTACTTCTCCCATACCTGCCAATCCGTTGATATACAAATGCTCTAAGTGTCCTCGAGCAGCCTTCAGGGCTTCAGTGTTATTTATTGCCATATCCCCCTTGTTAGCTCTAACTTTAATCACTTGGACACCCTCTTTTTCTTTTGTTTCTACTGGCTACAGTTCATCAGTCTGGTTATCTTTTCTAAGAACCAACCCTTTGTTCCAAAATCCCTTGTACTGCCGTTTAATCGCCATTTCATGGGTGTCTTCTCTTGTGGCTTTTATTTCTTCCCATACCTAACCCTGGGTTTGTCTTCTTGCCTTTCTGAGACATTGAGATTCAACAGTAGGTTGTGTAGTTGAGTCCTCTTTCATTATTCAACGTAGTTCTTGATAGCTATAAAATTTTCCACTTAGAACTCTCTTTGCTTTGTATCAAAGCTTCTGGTGAGTTATGTTTTGGTTTCCATTTGATTCTAGAAAATTTTAAATCTCTTCCTTGATTTCTTGAATAACTCACTAATGGCTCAAAAATGTACTTGCCAGTCTCCACATGCTTTTATGTTTTCTGCAAAGATATTTTTACTACTGCCTTCCAGGTTGATTTCATTGTGATTGTATAAGATATTAGAAATATACAGGCATAGTGATACACTCTTTTAATCCTAGCACATGGTAGGCAGACTCAGGCAGATCTCTGTAGTCACTCTGTAGACTAGTTTGAGGCTAGTCTACAGAGTGAGGTCCAGGACAGCCAGAGCTCACAATAAGAGCCTCTCTCTCTCTCTCTTTCTCTTTCTCTCTCTCTCTCTGTCTTCTGTTATATATATATATATATATATGAAATTATTTCAATTCATTTGTATTTGTTAAAACTTGCCTTATGGTCTAGAACATCATGTATTTTGGAGAAAGCACCATAGGCCTCAGAGTAGAATGTGTATCCTCCAGTTGCCAGCAGATGACTGATCACCCCTTGATCTCTGAAGTGGCTTCCCTTCTAGTCCTGGTGGTCCATCTATTAATGAGAGAAGGTGCTGAAGTCACTCCGTGTTAATGGATCTGGACTCACCTGCCCTTGGTTTCCACCACTTCTCATCCTATGAATTTGTGCACTTCATGGTTCAGTGTGTAAATGGTCACAGTCATTTCTTCTTGATGAATTGTTCTTCTTATCAAGCAGTGGACTTCTTTATCTCTTCTGATTAAAATGCATTCGGAGTCTGCTTTGTCAAGGATGAGCGCAGCTTCTCCTCCATTATTGAGGATTCTGTTTGCTTGGAACATTGCTTTCCATTTCAATCTGAGTCTTTACCAGTGAGGTGAACCTCTCAAAAATTGTTTCCTACTTTTCTCTGTAGTTTATTTTTATGTCCCTATAGGTTTTTTGTTTTGTTTCTTTGCTTTTTGGTTTTGGCAGTCCTTCAACTCTCCTCCTACTCCCCTAGTACTGAAGACTGAGCCCAGGGCTTTCACAGCTAGGCAGCCACTCATCACTGAGCTAGAACCCAGTCGGCTTTGACTTTTTAATCTTGAGACAGGATCTCACTGAGTTGCTCAGGCTGGCTATGAATTTGTAGTTTTTATTTCTCAGCCTCCTGAGTAATTGGGGTTTCAGGCCGGTGCAACGAGGCCCACCTCGCTTCTTTTAATCCCCAGTTCTAATTCCTCCTCTACTTCAGTCTTCGGAATGTAATCCATCCTTTCTTAACCTTGATTCTTTTTATTCATGGGCTCACATCGGAGAAGCTGCTAATTGACCATCTTGTTGATTTCATAGCTGCATTGCTGGAGTTTTGCAATAGTTTCTGAGAATTCACTTCTATTTCATCTTTCAGTTTTTCTTCCAAATTTTTAACTTCTGTTTCATGTTCTTAACTTTCAGACTCTCCTTATTTTACTTTATCTTATTTTATTTTTCTGAGACAGTGTCTCATTTAGCCTGGGTGAGCCTCAAATTCACTAGTGGTGAACAATGACCTTGAACTCCTGACCCTCTACCCCCTCCCACCTCACCCCACACCCTTCACCCCTCACCCCTCACCTCTCCAAGGACTGAGATCACAGACATGTACACAATGCCTGACTTAAAGCTCTTTTTTTGTTGTTATTTATTTTTTCACCATGAAAGCCCAGAGCATCTCTTTCAGAGTTGCTATATCATTCTTATGAATAATATTTTTCTTTTAATAAAAAAGTATTCATACTATCTGATGTGTTTATAAAAAATATAAACAGATATGAGATACGTTCTATGGAATTATGGGGGAGGTAGGTGTGGGGGAAGGGTGTGACTCAGCGGGCCCATGCAGAGGCATCCCTTCCCCCTGAGGCACCAGCCACACCACGGTATAGTATAGAATTGAGTTTATTTAGGGCATGGGGAGGGGAGTTAAGAGGGTAGTAGAGGCAGAGAAAGGCAGAGAGAGGGAGAGAGAAGTACAAGAGTAGAGTAGAGAAGTGGAGAGGCCGCTCATGACCACGTGGAGAGATGGGGGGGAAGGGAATGGGGAGAGGTAAGAGATAAGAGATGCCAGAGAGAGAAGCAAGAGAGAGAGAGGAGAGGCAAGCAGCCCCTTTTATAGTGGGCCAGGCCCACCTGGCTGTTGCCAGGCAACTGTGGGGTGGAGTTTAGACAGAACGCTAACACTCTCTACTCTCGCTTTGCATTTTAAAAATTAGGTGAATAATAACTCTAATGTACCTCAAGTTTGTTATGTTAATTATTGCTTGAGAATTTTCTGCATGAATTTAATGTATTTTGATCCAATGCACCCAAGCCCCTCCCTTTAAACTCCCTTTTTAACTCCCTCTACTTTTCACGTACTGTTTTAAAATTATTATTTTATACATGTACACAATTTATACTGATCACACCTGTTCCTCACTCTATCTCTCCACCTTCCCCTGCCTTCTTCAACATACCTTCTATTTTCTTCCCAACTTCATGTCTTTTTTTAATAACCCATTTAGTCCTATACATATGTACGTGGGGTCATCCACTGGTGTGACCTCCCTCAGCAGCCCTCAGCTCTTGAGCAGAGGGTGGGTCACTGGGAGCCCCTCCCCTTCTGTGCTGGAATTTTTAAATCTCTTGGTCTTGTGGAAGCCTTGCGTGAATAACCACGGCTTCTGTGAGGTCATGACGTAACAGCCACGTCATGCCCAGAAGCCAGCCTGTCACAGAAGATCTTCACGTCCTAACACTCTGGAATTCTCATCTTCTCCCCCAAGTCCTGGAGGAGAGGGGTTGGACAGACGGTCTATGGCTGAGCACTCATGGTTGCTTATTCTCAGCATTTGAGTAGTTACAAGACACTGCATTAACCACTACCACTGCAGTAAGAGCCGTCTCTGGCCTGAAGCAGCACAAACCTCTGGAGATAAACGTAGAACCTGACCATTTGGTAGAACAGCTTCGGTAGGTTCTCCCTAAAGCCTAAGGCTTCCCTAGACATGAGAGTCAACAACATCTACAGCACAGGACATGGTTTCTCAACTCTGGAGCAGACATCAAACCCAATCAAGAGAGCAGCCAATCTGCTTTTACGAATTAAATATATGCAACCCTATGCAAAGAGATAGTCTCACTATCTGTCTTCACTGCTATATAGGATTTAATGATCTATCAGAGTGAAGGTTGCTGGTCACCTGCCATGTTTCCATATTGTTATGCTAGCCACATGTCATGAACAGGAATGCCACGGTGTTCTCACCTGTGTGCTCCATCAAAACCCGATGAGCCCCGAGAGCAAGTGCCCTCTGCCCCTCAGGAATCTGTAGCATTGGCTGAGGTTCAATACTAAATTGAATAAGTGAAGTTCTCTCAAAGCTCCTCCTCATCAGACCCAGAACTAGCCCCAGACCCTGGACCTCCTCCTTTCATTACACAGTTGCCTGGTACTCCTTGCAGACAAAAGGGGAGTCTGGGGCAACACACTGCAAATGCTCAAAAAGAAGGAATTGTGATAGAGAACTATTTTATTTTTTAAGATTTTTTTTAAAGTTGTGTTTAGGGTCTAGAGCAATGACTTAGTGGTTAAGAATAGTGTGTTCAGTTCTCAGCACCCACACTGGGTGGCTCACAATTGCCAGTGACTCCAGCACCTATCACACACACACACACACACACACACACACACACAACAACAACAATAATAATAATAATAACAATAATAATAATCTTTTAAAAACTTGTGTTTATGTGTGAGCCTATATGAGTGTACATGTGTCATGATTGCAGGAGGTCAGGGAGGTCAGAAGACAGTTAGACATTTTGGAATTGAAGTGGTTGTGAGCTGCCGTGTGGGCACTGGGAATCTGACTCGGGTCCTCTGCAAGAGCAACAAGCACCCCTAATCTCTGAGCCATTTCTCCAGCCCCAAGAGCTATTTTAACTGCCACCTACACTGGGCATTTGTCTGCTTCCTTCTGGTTCTGTTGGTTTTTACTTCAAAAATTTAAAATCTCTGCCATCACACAATTATGATTTATATTTTCCTGATGAGTTCATTATGGTGCCTTGTTTTCTCACCACAAAATGTCTCTTTTCTCTGATCACAGGCCTGGACTTGGATTTCATTTGTACATCTTTCTCTGTGAAATGCCTATTAAAATATTATTGGGCCGTGTGCTTTTTTATTGTAAAAATTCTTTATATGTTACAGATAGATTGGATGTATTTCTGAATGTTTGTTTCAGACACATGTGAGACATTTTCTTCCAATATGAGTCTGGAATCTAATTTTCTTGTTTTATGTTTTTATTAATTTTTTGAGAATTTCATTCAATATATTTTGGCCATATTCTCCCCTCCCCTACTCTTTACCCATCCTGCCTCATTACAAAAAGCAAGAGGTTTTTTAGTATTAATCAAAAGTAAACAGTTTTAATAATCCAATTCATCAAGAGCTTCGTGTTCTGTTCATAAAATACTTCCCTTCCCTGGTTTAGAGATCACCATCCATTCCTCATAGAGGTTGTATATCTTTAAGTAATATTTTAAAATCTATGATTCTTTTGAAGATGACTTGTGTGTGAGGAGTAAGTGTTGCGGCTCCTTTTCTAAACACCCACTTGTCCAACACCTCTCTGGTAAAGACTGTCCTATTCTAAATGGCTGGCCTGCTTCTTCAGTGAAATCAATTTACTGTGTGAGTGGGCTTAGTTCCAAATTTTCTCTTCCTCCCTTATCAACATCACAGACTTGTTCACTACAGCGTGATAATAATTCTCAAATTCAAGTATGTTAATCCTCCAAGCATCCCCCGTCTGATAAAAAATTATTCTGGTATAAATCTCTTGGTACTTCATAAAACAATAAAATGAGGTTGTTTAATTGTTAATGGGCATTCTGTGATGGCATTAGAATCTCACAGTATAAACGGCTAGAAAAATCTGCCACTTTATCATTGTTGAATTTTCTAATCCAGGAATATGATTTATCCCTTAATTTTTCAAGAGCTGTAATTTCACTAAACAATGTTTTTGTTTTCGTTATACAAATAATGGTTTTCATTCCTAAGCATTCATAATTTGATAGTACTGAAATGGTAATGTTTTTACTTTGTTTTCCGATTTGAACACCAATATATGGATCTACAATTGATTTCTAAATATTAACTTTATATCTTATGACCTTGCTAAAACTCATGACCTTTTCTACCTTTTTGAGATTTCTTAGGATTTTTGATCCAGAGCATTGTATTTGGGCTGTAGTAAAATATTGACAAGAACTAGTGAAGACTGAGCCCTTCTCTACCACATTGAGGAGGATCATAACTCTCCCTTAAGCATAGCTGTTTTATGGATGTTGTTGTTTAGATTAGTTGCCTGTTTGCTTTCTACAGCTGTGATAAAACACTGACCAAAAACAACTTGAGGAGAAAGAGTTTATTCAGTTTATCAGCCACACCTCATCACCAAAGGAAGCCAAGGCAGGGTCCTGGAGGTAGGAACTGAAACAGAGACCACAGAGGAATGCTGCTTCCTGGCTTGCTCCCCAGGACTTCCTCAGCCTGCTTTCTTATACCACCCAGGACCACCTGACAAGGAGTGGTACTATCCACAGAGGGCTGGGTCCACTTGCATCAGTTCTTAGTCAAGAAAATGCCCCGCACATACACCCACAGGCCAGTCTGATGGAGGCAACTTCTCAGTTGAGGTTCCCCCTTCCCAGATGATTCTAGTTTGAATCAAGTCGACTCACAGATGTAAGTCTTTTTTTTTAATAAATCAAGTTCCTTTCAGGCACTGTGTTGAGGACTTGCATTTGTGTGCTGACACATAGCCTCTATAATTGAAATGCTTATTCCATTTCTATCTGATGCAATTACTGATGTGGTTGGTACGAATCCACCACACTTACAGTAGCTTTTTCAGCAAAATCTTGCTGTTGCTTTCTCTGCCTGCTGCTAAGCCACCATATCTTCCCCGTTAGTGTTTCAAATTGGATAGTTTATATCAGATGGCTCAAAGTTTAGTCTTTTTTCCCACTGTATCTTCTAGGAAGTTTTTCCAGCCAGTCTTTATACCACATAATGCATTTTCCTATTCTAAAAATACAGTTTGGTCCCTTTTTGTGCTATTTCTTGTGACAATGTGTTTTCTCAAGCCATCTGAACACATTGCCAGAGCTGTTCTCGCCTGGTTGTCATGTCTATTGTGTTTCCATGTTGAAGTTCACTTCTATTGACAATTTACTCCTTCTTTTGGTCATGTTTTCTTTCTTGTTGCATCTGAAAAAGATTTCATGGTATATTGGATACTATTAATTCTGCACATCTCAATTTCTTAACTTTTCAAAGAGGAAAATTATGTTTTGTTTCCACAGGAAGTTGGATTGTTTTCTGATGATCTTGCTTCTTTCTGAACTTGTCCTCAAGTGTCTTGTCTTGTTGAGTGTCCATTAGAACTATTTTTTTCTAGAAAAGCTTCCCTTATAATGATGCACCTCCCTTTACAAGTCTTCTGATTGGTGAGAATTCTCTATTCTAGCTGCTTGGAACCCAGTTCCTCTCAGGACCTGTATGACATCTAGTCTCTGCTTGGGGGAATTCACTAAGTGTACACACACTAAAGCATCCATCAAAGATACAGCTAGACACTACCTGGACTTCTGCTTATGTTTCATTTAGCTTCCCCCACTACAGCACTCATGAGTCCTATTTATCTCCAGTCCGCTAGACTCTGGCCTCTGTATCATGAATCAAGCAAGGCTCTTAGGTTATGTTTAGTTTAGACCTTCCTTTAGTTTCAACCTTCCTAATGCTGCAATTTTTTAATCCCTCATGTTATGATGACCCCAACCATAAAATTATTTTTACTGCTATTTTATAACTGTAATTTTGCTACTGGTGTGAATCATAATATAAATATCTGATATGTGGTCCCAAAGGGAGAGCTACTGGTTTGGACTATGTTCACAAGCAGGGAGCCATTACAGATTTCACCTCCTGTCAGGAATCTAGAACCCATGCTCTCTGGTGTCTACTGGAGAAAATATAGTTTATGGCGATGAGGTAAATCTATTACTCTGTCATGTCTGGAATTGATATTTTAAAAACAAATTTCTAGCAAAGAATCGAGGTATTGTGTGTTTCTTTACAAACCTCGACCTTTAACCCTTTATCCTACCTATCCAAGGACTTTCTTGCAGTCCTATCCTAGCAAATTGTTTTCTCTCAGATTTTCTTCACTAAAAATGTCTTCGTTTTGCCTATGCTTTTGAAGTGAGCTTTAGCTGAGTATGAAAATACAGACTGACAAAGTTTACTTGTTGTGTTATTTTCTTTCAACATTGAAATCTGTTTGCTCTTTTATTCCATATTCTTCCATATTCTTGTTTTGTTTGATCATTTTTTATATGTGTTAAGCTTCTCAGATTTGTAAGTTTATAGTCTTTCATCAAATTTGGGGCTTTTTCTGTATTTTTCCTTGTCATTCTTTCTCAAGTCCTCAGAGTCTGTCCCTTGTGTTGGCAGCAGCTGGACACATGCTCAATTCCTTCATCCCTCCCCCCCAACTACTGTTCTCCATTGGCCTCCTCTGAGATTTCTTCTAGAGTTGGATACATTAAAATTCAAATTAGGCTGGGTTCTCTGGGAAAACATAACCAAGGTTGTGGGGGATATTGGTCCTTAGATGGGAATTTGAGTGCTTATGTGATAGGGGCTTTCTGCATGCTAGAAAAGCGGAGAACCCAGTAGCTTCTCAGTCCAAGAGGCTGGATACTTGAGCAGTCTCCATATGGTGCAGAAAGCCTAGAGGATCCCATGAAGGTTTACTTGTATTGAACCCACACTGGAATATCAAAGATGCTGAAGTCTGATGTCAGCCCAGCATCTCAGTTCTCAGAGGTGTGCAAATGCTCATTACTTTTCCCTCACATCTATTTATATCTTGGCCACTGGGGCACACCCTCACTGTTATTCCTTCCTGGAAATACCTTCACCAACATACTCAGAAATGTGCCTCACAGGTGATTCTAAATCAAGTAAGCAGCCAAGAATAGCCATCACAAGCCCCACCTTGTCAACCTGATATTTAACCACATCTCTTTGTGCTGTTCTTAATTTCCAAATAAAGATAGCAACAAGCTACCCTTTACCTGACAGGATGCATTATCCCACATAACATCATAGATGCCCTAGCAACAAGCCATCCTTTTCCTGACATGATACAACTACCCCACATTCCATTATAGATAGCCTAATTGTTCCCACAGAATGAGTGGCAGAGTCCCTTGAGGAATGCTTACTCTTCTGATGGCCTATAACTTAACTATAATAATACCGACTTAACAAATAGGCACTAACAATAATTCAATCAATGTTATGTTACATGTTAAAGGAGTAGAAGAAGAAAGAAAATGTGTTAGATATAAATGTAAAGAAAATGAAAGTCTGATTAATATATGTGTGTACATATACACAAGTATATTCTTCATAAAAATAGAAAAGTTCATGACAATCAAGCTCCTCCTTTCTGACTTCTCACTGGCTGTACCTTCCTCTGTTATCCACTCCATAGTCTCCCTACCCTTAAGGATCATCTCAGCAGTTCTTGGTTCTTTACCTAGTGAGGTGAGCCATGTATTCATTCCTAAATGTTATGGGCCATTTATCAGCATCCCTAGATTGGCTTGTTGCAGTTCCCCATTGACTTTAAACCCATGGCATTACCCAAGAGGGAACCAAGCACTCTCTTGCTCACCATGTGCATTCTTTCTTACCTCACTTATAGAGCAGTGCCTAACTTCCTCCAGTTGTCTGGACCAATCACCTTTCCTACCACTGTAATGTTTTTCTCTTAGACTGTTAGTTTAAGGGCATCAAGACCCAAAGGGTCAATGGAAGTGTTGCAGCTTCCAGTTCTATAGAATGCTTGTTGCATCTCTTGATGCACTCCTTCCTCTGCAACCAAGATTTATAGGGACAGAAGAGCATAAGGATCAGGGAGCAAAACTTTTGCAAATGGTCACTAGGAGGTCAGGGTGGATGGTACTGTGTTAGTCAGGGTTCTCTAGAGTAACAGAACTTATAAAATTAATCCATAGATAGGTAAGTAGGTAGGTAGGTAGGTATATAGATAGGATAGATATTTTATATAAAGGGGATTTATTAGAATGACTTACAGGCTGTGGTATATCTAATCCGACAATGGCTGTCTATGAATAGAAAGTCTAAAAATTCAGTACTGGCTCAGTCCACAAAGCTTGATGTCTCAGCTGCACTTCAGTAGACACTGGGATCCAAAAGAAGTAGGCTCTAATGCCAGTGATGGAATGAACTAGTTAGCAAGGCAAAGGCAGGCAGACAAAGAGCAAACACTTAGTCCTTCCATGCTTTATAAAGGCTTCCAGCAGAAGGTGTGGCCCGGATTAAAGGTGTGTCTTCCCACTTCAAAATATGGGTTAGAAATGAATTTTCCTACTTTAGATTAATCAAAAATCACTCATTGGTGTGCCCTCCACTTTTGGATTTCAATTAATTCCAGATGCAGTCAAGCTAACAACCTAGTAGGGCTATTCTGCCATTGCATTTCCATTTCTACCCCTTGGTTCCTGATCCTGTTAAGCCTGGCTATGGGAGAAACACTAGCATATATGGAACATTGCTATGGAGCTTATACAGCCTTCTATATGACCTTGCCACAGCCTGCAAGCTATTACTTCTTAGTGATTACTGTATGGTCACCCCCGGGGAAATTGAAATCTCGGCTGCTATCATTAAGCATCAGCCACAGCCAGGTTAACTTTGATGAGCAGAAGACTGAGCTAGTGAGCGAGCCCATACACAGTCTCAACTCTTGTCATCATGGCTCTTTGTTCATGAACTCACTGTGCAATGGTAGGTTTGGCCAGGCAAAGAGGTTGATTGCTATCTATAGGATAGATCATTCTAGCTACTTGACCCCCTGTGCTGAGGTCACCTCTTGGTAAACACTGACGTAGAACAGAAACATCTTCATACTCTGCCCATTTGGAAAGATCTATTCCCTCACCCAGCTCTTTTCACACGACTTTGTTACCAGTTTTCCAATCATGCTCCTTCCAAGTCCCTGACTATCCAGCTAAACCGCTGGATACAACCTTTGGATCAGTATAGAATCACACATCTGGCTGTTGTACTTCCTAGAGTACTTCCTGCTGGGAAGACTTCCCTTCACTGCTGTTCTTCAGGTTGTCCACGTTCAATAGGCGCCTGTGTACCATGTAGAAGCATCTACAAAGCAGCTCCTAGCTTTCTCTTCCTCATTAAACTAATAACAAACACATCCCATGAGGCTATATAGGGAACAAAGATACTGAGATAGAAATAGGAACCATAGACATTTGGCCCATCGTGTAACTTATATACACATTTCAGTACCTACTTGGGACTGATCATGTGTATACCATGTCCATTTGATTATGGATTATTGTGGGGCAGTGATCTGGCAGGCAGTCTGGTACCCGGTTGAGCACAGGCTGAAAACTCTGGGAGACCCGGCGGAGTAATTCGCAAGGGACCGTAAAACAGTTTTGCCAAAGCTCCCGGAAGGCTCTTGTCAAACAGCTACAACCTCCACATCCCCCTGTAGTGAGGTCTGTCATGTGAGATTTGTCATGTAGGTGCAACACCAAGCCCTCCCACATGCAGATAAGGTGCTCTTAAACTCTCAGACCAAGCCAATGGGAAGTACCTGTTGTCAGGTCCCTGACCCATCCCAAACAGTATATTAGACCATCCCAAAATGTATAGGAGAGCTCCCCATCCAGAAGGAATAAAGGTGTGAGAACTACTCTGTCGTCTGAGAGCTTCTATCATAAGAGCTGTAACACTGCTGCTCAGGAAGAGGTCTGCTCTCCCGAACTCCACCAGAAGCTTCCTGCACTCCTTGCAGGCTAGTTGACCTCTCCTGGGCTCAGCCCAGGACTGACTTAGTGCAGGGTGGCGGGTGCAGCGTCTTGGAGCAACTGAGGTGGCAATTGTGGAGGAGACTCCATCCCTGCTCGTGCTCTCCCCTTTGCCTGAACCCTCCCATGTGGCAGGGACAGCGATCCCTGAGGAAAGCTCCCAGCAGGAAGGCCCACAGATTACTGTTGTTTATATCTAATCTTATGGTTTAGAAGGTCATATGATACCCAGTTCATTATAAGCACCCCAGGTCACATGGTTACATGGTGGTCTACAATTTATCAGCCAGTTTCCACTAAGATCCAGAAGCAGGCCAAGAGCTGTACCTCAAAGGGAGAGAAGTATCTGTAGATGCCAGTAGGGCCTTGCTTTAAAATCTTAAAGGCCTCCACTGTGAATCATCTGTGCGGGCCTGCTAATGGCTCCAAACAACAACCCTATGTGCTGTTGACACCTCAAGTGCCATTCAGTCTAGGGGAGCACATGAGCTAAGAGGAACAGCACCTGCATCGAAGCATGGACCTACGCCAGGACCATTGCCTGTTCTGAGCTATACACAAACCAGCTGCTTTTTGAGACATTTTTTAATGTGGGTCAAAGTAACACACTTGAATAAAGAAGGTACTACCTCCCAAATCCAAATAGGCTCACTAAGCATGTACTTCTTTCTTTGTACTGGGAGAATTATTATTCTTTACTATAATAAAGGATGATAAATTATCCTTTTCTATAGAAGGGATGTCTATATTCTCCATTCTAGTGACTTCTGGAAATGTTGTGGTAGAAAGCCCTTGAATTTGGTTGGATTTTTAGCCATCTTCTCAAAGGCAAATACCTTACCAGCAAGTCCAGAGAGGCTGATACTCATTTGGTTCAATCCGTGCAATTTCATCAATGAATATCATGAACCTCACAGAAGAAAAGAAGTAATGATTCCTGTGAACTAAGTTACAATACAGAGCTAAAGAGTTAATGCACCTCTGAAACAGAGTAGTGAGGGTGTACTGTTAGCCTTGTCAGCTAAAAGTGAATTGCTGTTGATGGTCCTTAGGGGGCAAATATGAAGATAAAAGCATTTACTAGCTATAGACCAGGTACCAAGTGTCATTCTGCTAAAGCAAGCAAACCTTATATGTTTCAGCACATGCAATTGGAGTTCCCACTTGATTGGGCTAATAATAATCACCTGTCATTCTATAACATCAGTCTATCTTCTGTTAAATGGAGACAATGTGGTAGGAATCCCTGCATCTTTCAAGACCTTGATGGTGACACTAATCTCTACAATCCCTCCATGGATATAATATTGATTTTGGTTCATTATTTTCCCAGGTAGAGGTATCTTGAGTGGAATCCATTTGCCTTTATAATCATAAGAAGCTTCACTCACAGGTCTTGGAACCAAGTAGAGATTCAGCCAACAATAAGTATACATGGCAGTTATCCATTGTGGGTATGGGCAAATAACCACAGGATGAATTAGCAGACCTACTGGACCTATTGTGAGTAAGAGCTTGCCTGAAACCTATCAATAACCTGCCCTTCCTAAGTCCCTGCTTTGGTTGGAGGGCTGTAAGCCTTGCTGCCTAGAAGCTCATGGAACCAACACCACTTCAGAGATGGTGTCCAGCAGGCCCAGAAAGGTCTGCATATTTCCTCCTTGATGTATAGTTACCAGGTAAAAGGCCATAGGTCCTTCTGGAAAAGGAGAGGTGGAAAGTTTTGGGTACTGTAACAGGGTCCTTTCTCAAGGGGACCTGGCCTCCCCTTCATTCAAGGGGCTATGTGTCCATACCATGACTCAAGTCAGGAAATTGGTTGAGGAACTTCAAGTCTTTGCTACAGTGATTAAGGATAGCCTTTCAGTCATTTAGTCTGGAATTTTTCTGCTTATATGGATCAAGCAAATATTTAGTAGGCTTCTTACTATGTTTGCTTCCAAAAACACTGTGTTAATTGGAAAAAATACATAGAAAGAATTTAGGCTTCCCTTACTGCAGCTTTTCTTCCCATGATTTTCTCTCCAGTTTGCAGCCACATCGGCAGTCCTATTTTCCTCTGGCCCCACCTGGCCCTGAGTCATCTGCTCAGGTGTCTGACTCTTACTTGATTGTCCTTCCTCCAATTTTGGCTAGCCTTGGTGTCACTCTCTAGCTTTATTAAAGGGCATGGCTATCATCTATAGAAAAGTTAGTCCACTCAATGTACTACTCTCCCGAGATCAGAAGCAGACTCTTATCTATTGTGCTGACTGTTCTTATGTCGACTTGACACACAACTAGAGTTGTCTGAAAGGAAGAACCTCAATTGAAAATGCCTTCATAAGACCCAGCTGTAGGCCATTTTCTTAATTCATGATTGACTGGAGAGAGCCCACCCCATTATAGATGGTTCCAGTCCTGGGCTGGTGGTCCTGGGTTCTATAAGAAGGCAGGCTAAGCAAGCCAAGTGGAGCAAGCCACTAAGAAGAACTCCTTCGTGGCCTCTGCATTAGCCCATGCCTCCAGGTTCCTGCCATGTTTGAGTTCCTGTCCTGACTTCCTTTGATGATGAACAATATGGAAGTGTAAGGCAAATAAACCCTTTTCTCCCCAACTTGCTTCTTAGTCATAATAATGTCCTTGCAGCAATAGAGACCTGAACTAAGACATCGACATTCATCAGATCAAATAATACAATACTATTACATGCCTTAAAATCTTTCCCCCAAGGTGTAATTTTGTTTATTGTTTTACTTTTTGCTTTTCTACTTTGTAGCACTCTAGGAGATACACTTCTGTGAAAATTAAGCCAAATTTTATTTTGTCATTTAAGCACAAGAACTGTCTTTCTCAATTTATTCTTTAAACCCAATTTACCTGAGTGCACAGTTGCTTTGAATTTTCATTTTCTTTCTGTCAATATTCTGTGTAACTGAGATATTTCTTGAGTCAACTGGCCCTGAACACAACTTAATCCCTGTTAACACTCAGAATTACAATGCTCATATTATGTTGATGCTGAAGGAAGTTTGGCTCTTAGGACTTGGTTGTAGAAAGAGATTATTATTATTATTATAGATGAGATAAGAATTAATTTGCAAGTACCTGAACTTTTTTTTCTTGTTCTGTAAGGTCATTGTCCTCATACCTGAGGAGCAATGGAAACCTTCTCCCACACTATTGGACTATTCCCCTGTGCAAACACACAACAAATTCCAGCAGCTTCTACCCCCAGGCACCCTCTAGCATGAGTGCTTACAAAATACTGTGTTCTTGGTCCTGAACTTTCCCCATCCCACATTCCTCATTTTAATCACACCAAAGTGCACTTATTAAAGTCCTGGCAGAGCATGGTGCTGCAGCCAGCAAGTTACGCACATGTAGTCTCTGCTGTCAAGGCACACAAAATCACAATGAAGAAATACAGGCAGCTCAATGTAAACAGTGAACGATGATTCCTTTAAGTCTGTGGTCTACTGTGCCTATAGGATGCCAAACATCTGGATGAAAGATGTAACTTTCAGCCGGGACGCTGGCTGTTCTTCCAGATAACTGAATAGACTTTTATGTGAATTGCCTAAACCTAGCGATTATAATAGTTAAAGTAACTTAGATTTGGATAATGATTTACAGCTGCAGTGTGTGTATAAGCATGCATGTGTGTAGTAAATGTGTATATGCCTGCATGTATGCATAAAGCTTCACGTAATTACTATATCTTTATGGAACAGGCTTCTTTATATCGGTTTAAAGAGAGGAATTTGAGAGCCTTTATCAAGCATGCCTGGGCCTTATACTCTACATTAAAATATGAGGAAAAGAGAAATGACAATCTGTACCATAAAGGTGCTTATAGACCAGGGGGAGGAGCTCAAAACTGAATGAACCTGACTTGCCCAAGGTCACACAACTAGTTACTGTCAGATCTGGGACTCAATCCAACTTCTCTGGCACCAAGACCAGCACTCTGTTCACAGCTGCCTTCAATAAAGGCCAGATGAACTTACAGAACAGAGAGCAGAAAGGGGAAGGGACAGCATGCCCTGGGAATCGGAAGAGTCTCATTAACAACACTGAGATCAGGATGAAGTATACATCATTAAAACTACAGCCATGACAGCTGTGATCAGGCACTGACTAATGCTTTTGATGCAATGTCCAGAAGACAGGGCAGGGTACCAATGGCGAGTTCTCATGTCTTCTAGGTACAGATATGGACAGACAAGGCAGCTGGGGCAAACTCAAGCAGCAGCTTAGTTCTCGGGTGTTAGGGTTACAGTTAGACGTTCCTCTTTTTTCCATCCTTTCTTTACTTCTCTCTCTAAAATATGAGCCTTTCATTTTTATTGTTGTTGCTTGGATATAAATTATAGGCAAGTAAACAGATCATCATAGAAAAAAATAAGGTTGTTGAACTCAAACAGACCTGGACCCAAATCTCAGAATCACAATGAGTCTATATGATCTAGGAGAACTATGCAAGTCTCTGCGCCTTGGTTTCCTTGGTGGAGAACAACAGTAACCCGCACAGGTGAGTTGAGTATTAGAGATTCTCTATTAGGCCCTAAGACATATAGCCACCGTGCAACCTGCAAGTATCTTTATCACCATCATTATCTTGTGTGAGCCATGAAATGCTTTGGAAGTGGGCAGGTGTTGCTAGGCCTTCTGTGAAATGCAGGTTTGGTCAAGTGTCTACACAGAGAACGGTAACTTGGAATCATCCTTACCAGCTGAGAACAGAAACTGGGCCAAGTCGTACAGTTATGAGCATGTAGAAAACTCTCCTTTGTTCTAGATTTATCATCAATCTCTACATCCTCAACAAGCGTATACTCTATGTGTGCTGTACGTCAGGGACAAAGAAACACCTGAGGTGTGAAGATAAACAGGAGGGGACTACGGATATAGCTACGTAGTAGAGTGTCTGAACCTCACAAAGCTCTGGCTTCCATTCCCAGAACTGCAAGAAAATAAAAGCAAAAAAAGTGGTCTCCATTATTCCTACTACAGTGTGGTGGACAGGAAACACTCATGAAAACATAATCACAACAATAGCATGATGGTCAAAATCATAAAGCTAGTGTCTTGGCTAAGACAGACAGTGTCTTGGCTAGAATAGACAGTGTCTTGGCTAGGGTTTCTATTGCTGTGGTGAAATTCCATGACCAAAAAGCAAGTTGGGGAGGGCTTACTGGGCTTACACATCCACACTGTAGTCCATTATTGAAGGAAGCCAGGACAGGCACTCAAACAGAGCAGAAACCTGATGCAGAGGCCATGGAGGAATGATGCTTACTGGTCTGCTCTTCATGGCTTCCTCAACCTTATTTCTTATAGAACCCAAGACCACCAGCCCAGGGGTGGCATCATACACAATGGGCTGGGACCTAGCCTATCAATTACTAATTAATTAATCAATAATTAAGAAAATGCCCTAAGGGCTTGCCCAGAGCTGGATCTTATGGAGAGAGTTTCTTAATTGAGGTTTCCGCCTCTCAGATGACTTTAGCTCGTGTTAAGTTGACATTAAACTGTCCATCACAGATAGCCATACAAGAGCACAGAGGATGAACACCTAGACAGCGTGGCCATGGAAGAAGAAAACTTATAGAGGATATTTGAAAGGGTAACTGCTGGCTTAAGCCCTGAACATAGGCAGGACCTATAGCTGCTTAGGGAAAGAAGACCAGACAGAGAGAATAGAACGCACAACCATGTTTTTTATAATTACAAGTGGCTGCGTTTTGCCAGAGCAAAGCAGGATCTAGAGCTGAGCAAAATTTTGTGTACTTCATCCAGAGAGCATGGAAAAATTTGAAGCTGGGAAGGTAGGAGATGAAGAAGTTGGGTTTGCATTTGAGCACACTCCTCAGAACCCTGTAGAGGAAGGGTTTGAGCAGAAGAGCCCAGCTGCAGTTAGAGGCTACCGCCGACTGGTCAGGAGAAACTTAGCCATGATAAGGTAGTGATCACAGGGCAATGATCATGGAGCAGATACAAGGAGGGTGGAAACCAGAGAGCAGGGCTAGCGCTAAGGATCCCAAGAGCCCACTGAGAAGCAAATAGGGAAGAATTAAGCGCTTAGAGAGAATTTGCTACACATCCAGTCTGGACAAGCCTCGTGGGGGAGAGAAGACATGAAATGCCTTTAAAGAAGAATAAACAGATGGAGAGAAGGAGCACATCCGAGGCAAAGAGAACTGAGCTCAGAAGGCCCACGAAGCAGGAATAACTGAGCTATGGATGAGCTGATGTAAAGTACATGATCACTGACGTGCCTTCAGTAACTTGAATTCTATCCCCATCCTGGGGGCAGCTTTTGTGGTAGGATAGAGTATGCACTCTCCCCAAAGCTCTTTCCTAAAACTACACACCAAGAGACCACAATAAGCTCAAGGTAAAAACCTAATTCTGCATTTCATTCATTATGATCTACACAGACAACAAGGACTAAGTTGCTCCTGGCTGCACGGAAGCCTTGCCTCACAGCCTACGCTGTGAGGCTCTTTCCTTTGTCATCCCCTATCATTCCTTCTCCACTCCTACTTCCTGCCAGGCAGTGACAGGCAGCCATCATGGGATGACAAGCCATGCTAAGGAAGAAAAGGAGAAGGAAGATGGAGGAGGAGATGAGAACAGGGCTAATAGAAATGGAATGAGGTCAGTGTGAAGAAGAAAGACTGATTCCAAAAATGAGAGGTTTGCCTACCAACCTGAGCATCACAGGTCAGAATGCAGTCAGCAAACTTCCTCACAGAGGGCCAGATGGTAGACAGTCTCTGTCTCACCTTTTTCTCCACAGAGGACCAGATGGTAGACAGTCTCTGTTTCACCACCTCCCTCCGCAGAGGGCCTGATGGTAGACAGTATCTGTCTCACATCTTCAACTACTCTGTTGCCAGATAAAAGCAGCTATGGACGATGCTTCAACAAACACAGCTATGTTTCAGTATAACTTTATTTATGGGCAGTGAGATTTGTATTTCATAAAGTGTTCCCCATCCCGTGGGATGTTATTTTTTCAGATCATTAAAAAAATATGAAAGTCTTTCTTGGCTGAAATGTGAACCTAGGCAGTGGTCACACCTCTTGCACAGAATGTGGATTGCCACCCCTAGTCCAGAAGAAGAACCACATGGAAGCTGAGGAGCTGGGAGGGACTGGCTATTGTGAAGGGGGATGTCCCAAATAGACAGTCCTACGGGATGGGAGAGAATAATGGGCTGAATTTCTGGAAATAACTCTTCTCTGAGTTTTATGGGTGCATTCCTGGGCAACAGTAAATTGTTTAGCATGGGGCCATACCGCTCCTCCACAATTAAAGATGTAGTGGTGAGCTTTTACATTTTGAAGGGCTGCTTTCTATACCTCTACACTACATTATAATAAAGCATTCAAAAAATATAGTAATAAAACAAAGCAGTACATATCCTGGCTATTAAATGCTCTGCTGGCTCATAAAAAATAATCTAGATGAGAGCTGAACCTAGCCACTTGAGCATCAGGGCCTCCTGTGGCCTCACCTGGCCACCCGGAAACTGGGCATGACTGTCATGGAAGTATGAGACAGTCTTGCTAGCTGGCCAGGCCAGTCTGTGAGGTCCTCACACCTACAGAGACACGTGATGCTCTATTCGTCCCTCCATCTCTTTCTTCACTGGTTGCTAATAGTATTTTCTAAGTTCCAAAGACTTGTGTGGTCATGTCTGGAAAATGTCTGAGAGTTTGTGAGCTCTGTCTCTTCTTCTAGTGGTGTAACTGGGAAGACTAACGAGCAGGATTCTTGACAGAAAGCCCAGTTGTTTCCCTTGGCCTGATCATATGTCTCTGGATTGCCTTTAAATAAATTATCCATATCATGTCACATTCAGACTCTAAGCCCCCCTTCCCCATATATTTTCCCTTCCCTTGGCCCATGGACCCCAAAGTAACAGGATTCTCATATAATTATATTCTCCTTCTTTAATGCTATTTGGAAGCAGATATTCCTCCATATTAGACAGAACATCTAGGATGTTTCCATTGTCCTGCTCCCTCATTTAGGTTTTAAGAACTTTATCCCAAGTCCCAGGTACCCCCCTTCTCTTTCATATAATATCTTTTAAAGTTAAGTAGAAAAGAAAATAGTCAAACATGGAACTAAAATAAGTATGACAAAAAAAAACCATCTGCATGCCTGTTTCTCGTAGCACTGTTTTCAATCATCAAAAGATAGAATCAACCTAAGTGTTCATTCATGGATGAAGGAAGAAAGGAAATGCAGAATGACTGTAGAATGGAGTGCCACTGAGCCGTAAACAAGAATTAAAGTGTTTCATGTGCAACAAGATGGTTGGAACTGGAGAACATCGTGTTAAATGAGATAAGCCAGGCACATGAAAATACCGCATGTTCTTAGTATATGTGAAACTGAAGAAGAGAATAGAATGCTAGTTACCAGAATCTGGGACAGGCATGGAAGACAGGACAGGGAGGGAGGAGGCGATTGACAGGCACAAGGCACAGTGAGCTAGGAGGAATGAGTTGTAATGTTCCATAACACAGTAAGGTAGCTCTAACTGAAAAGTTAGTGGAATATTTGAAAATAGCTTGTGGAGAGAATTTTGAACATTCTCCACACAGAGAGACAATAAGCTACCCAAGGAAACAGTTACACCAATTGCTGATCTGATCATTGCACACTTGTGTGTGTGCATTTAGAAATCACCCTGCACTTCATAAATATGTACATTCAAGGTGTCTCAGCAGGTAATGGTGCTTCCTGCTAAGCCTGATGATCTGAGTTCTGTCCCTAGGACCCACATGATAGAAGAGAACTGACTCCCAAAAGTTGTCCTCTTAACTTTCGCATGTGCACTGTGGCGTGTGCCCCACCCAGTAAATAAACAAGTGCAATTTAATATTTTTGAATTATAAACACAAACATACAATCATATATAACAGAGGGCCTCGAGTCATCCTCTACGGAAAATATACTTTATTGGTGATGTTCTTTCTATATTCTGTTGGTTTTTGTGATGGTGAAGGTGCCAGCCACTGGACCCACTGAGGGCATAAAGAGTGTGATCCAAAGACTTCAGAGTTGAAAGAACTCCACCAAAGGAGTTTCACAGACCACCAATAGCAGGCTTTACAGTGCACTTCCCAATCAGCCAGCACTCACAAGATTTGCCCAGCTCTGGAAAGGAGCCCACCCCTCACAGTGGGGAAGACAGACATTTCTCTCCCATTTGCCAGCTCCAGGCAGAAACCCTGTTGCTGTCATGAGGCACAAGGCTGGTTCAGCTGCCTCCCCACAATCTGGTTCTGAAGGAAACACACGGGCCCGCTCAAAACACATCCATCCTCACTCCCCATTTGATCTTCCTCCCACATACCGTTCAGATTAATGCTGAAGTTTTGTTTCCATCTGTTTTCAGCTCATGGCTAGAAACACAGAATCCGGTTCGGGCCCACTGTGGGTCTAGGCATTCTGTCAGAGGGCGCTGATTTGGAGCAGGGGCTTGCTGTGGGAGATCCGTGACAGACCAACTCATGTCTTATTTCAAGTCAACAGACACTGGACTCGGGCCTTCTCTCTGCCAGGAATCCTCACCCAGTAGATGCCAAGACATGCTGCTGTTCAAATTCAGCAGGCTCCCATTCCTCCTCGTGTTCTCCCTGTGACCTGCAAGAACTAAAATGACCCATGGCCCACCTCCGTGACCTCATCTCCCACCAAGTCTCCTCTTCTTACTCTCCATGGCTCCCTCACAGCACCTTCACACTGCTCTAGCCTGTCCTTTTGCTCCACCAGTAAGGCACTCTCCCTGAGCAACTTAAGTTTTTGTGTAAATATCTTTCTCAGCTGAGAGCCGGAGGCTGCTACCATACTGCCTAACCCCTTGTACATCCTGCTCCTTTCTGTTTTGCATCACATCTACCACATGATGCTTTGGTCCATGTCCTTAGAAAATGTAACTGGGAAAGAAGATTCCAGAGAGGCAGACATGAAGGAGAAAAGAAACAAGGAAAAGATGGAGGCAGAGAAAACCTAATGGAGTGCTCTCTGAATGGCGGTAGTTTTGGAACAAGACAGCTTCATGGGACATCTTCAATAAACTGCCAGCACAGTACTCTTCAAATGCCCGTGCATCCTGCACTCTCCTTTCTCCCATCGGTCTCTGTGAATATCAGTAATTTCATCCTTCCTGGTGGTGAAAAACGTCTCTCACCTAAGTGGCCATAAGCAATCCCCATGGACAGCAAGCAAGGGACTATAATGATAAGCCTGTGAACAACAAGGGTGACAGCGGTTGAAGGAATAGTAGGGGCGTGTAAAAGAGTCTCCCTGACTTCAGAGATAGATTGAGATCCAGGAATGCACCAACACAAGAAAGTGTCCAGGCCAGACTTACAACCTTCCAAGATGCTCTCCACCTCTCTTAACTTTGAACTGTTTGTGTTCTCTGGGGCATACAAACAGTCTAAAACTGCACCTGGCATGTGACAGTTTTTCAGCATGCTTTCAAAGGATGAAAGAGCTACCCATGCTCTATAAGACAGACCCTGAGCTTTCATTGCCCAAGGAAACCCAAGCAAGCAAGGGATCTTCACAGTGCCAGTCATGGAGTGCTGTGCAGAGGCAGGCTGGTGGCTGCCACCATCCAACAGAGCGTAGGCCACTGATCTCAGAGCTCCAGAGGCTCCACTTTAGATGTGTCCAGCTTTTCTAAGGAAACAAGAGAACTAGTGTGGGAGGAGGGACATCTGGACTCAGTGACCCATCAACATCTGGACCCAGTGGGAGCACCCTGATGCTGATGTCGATAATGAGTACTCACCAATGGGTGCATCCTGATGCTGATGTTCCTATGAGTACTCACTAATGGGAGTGCCCTGATGCTGATATTGGTAATGAGATCGTCTTGATACTAATGTTCTTATTGAGTACTCACCAATGGGAGCACCGTGATGCCAAAGTTGCTAATGAGTACTCATCAATAGGAGCACCATGATACTGATGTTCCTATGAGTACTCACCAGTGGGAGCACCCTGATGCTGATGTTCATATGAGTACTCACCAATGGGAGCTCCCTTATGCCGATGTTGCTAATGAGTACTCACCAAACATCTAGCTATGCCAGGTCACAGACTGAGTATTGCTGTTTATGGTCTTCCTCCAGTCTCACTGCCATGTATTAGAAAGGGTGGGATGCTCCTCATTTTATAGATGAAAACTAACCAGAGTGTAGAGAATTCTAGTACATCCACCAAGCTCTGATGACCAAGAGATCTCAGATTTGAACTTGAAACTGACCAAATCTAAAAGATCCATCCCAGGGTCGTCAAGATGGCTCTTAGGCCTGATGACCCTCACCACAGAACCCACACAGTGAAAGGACATAACCAATTCCAGAACGTTGTCCTCTGACCTTCACATGACTGCCACAGCACATGCATATCCACACACATATACATGCATGTTGATTGATGATTGATTGGTTTAATATAAATAAAATAACAAAGATGAAGTCCTTTGCCACTAAGCTGCATCCTAAAAATGTCAGGATCAAAGGGAAGAGACCAGTCCAGGTGTAGTGGAGGTGATCACACACTGTCCAGGACTAATACAGCTAATATATGGTGTTACATGGTTATGGGGACTAATACAGATGGTGGCCTGTGGGCCACCAGTCCTCTCCTTCCAGCCCTCAGACCCAGGAGCACCAGTCTCTCTATTAGATCCATGAGGACATGCACAGGGAGACAGCCTTCCCACGGTTGAGATACTACAGTGAAGAAACCGTGGTGTACACGCTGCATTCTCTACATCTCCAAGTTACCAAACTCCTCACTCATTGCATACCCTGAGGTAAGGCCAAGACTGGCACACTGAGCCTATGACAGGGCAGGGCGACTGATGACCCCTGTGATTAATCCACATCAGTATTGTCCAATAGAAACATAACATGAACTACATAGAAACCTCTATATATACATATGGGAAGCTGCCAAAGAATAAATAAAAATATTCTTTAAAAAAAAAAGAAGAGAATTCCACATATTCCAGAAGACATAGTTTGAAAACAAGCAGAAAGAGGTGAAATTGACATTTTATCTATCTATCCAAAATCTAATACATCAAAAGTACTATTATAAAATATAACCATATAAAAATTTATGTGTTTCATTTTTCCCCTTTGAAACAGAGGGGTGTCATGTAGCCCAGGCTGCCCAAAAATGACTCTGAAATTCTGATTCTCCTACCTCTGTTTCCAAAATGCTGGGATTATAAGCATGTGACATCACATCTGATGTATTGCTAGGGCTGAACCCATGCCCTCTTGCATGCTAAGCAAGCGTTCTATCAAATGAATCATATTTCTAGACTGTATGAAATTTATTGAAATAATTTACACTCTAGTGCAAGGGCTCCAAGGGCTTAGTTGCTAGATATGGCTTGAGGTTGCTGTTTTGGACAGCATGGACCTGCTGCTGTTGATAGAGTGGACACACCTACACACATGTTCATGTGCACACACACACACCTATGTTCACATTAGAACATCACAAATAACAAGGAGCAAATCACACCAGTTAGAGTCTTGCACCCAGGCATCTGGGCTCCACATTGTTGACAACCTGGGACGCAGAAACAGGGGTATCTGAAATCATACCCAGAGCACAGACAAGAGAGGAAGCCAGTCCCTCACAGGGTGAGCAGGGGAAGGAAGACATCTGGCTTGCTGCCTTTGAAGCTAAGCTCACCTTCTAGTATCTGGAGTTGAAGGCCAAAGAAAGAGCGGGAGGCCTTTAAGCAATTGAGGCAAGAGGGCAGAGGTCTTCAATCAATTCCTTGGGAAATGGGTTTCATGTGAGATTCAGGAGAGAGAAGGGAGTGATTGCAAACTTGTAAAGTTAACAATTTGTGCGTCCAAGCAGCATCAAGCTGCAGGAGTAGGAAGCCCTGACATGTTAACAAAAGCCTCAGTCCTAGAATCATTTACACTGAAATTAATTGATTCTCAGGGCAGACTCCCACAAGCAAAGGATAACAAGGACACTCTGTGTTTTTTTTCTAAGACATGAGGATGTAGAGACCACTGGTGTAGGGGATCTAGGAATGGGATGAATTGAAATGGATCATAAAAAGAAAGAAAGCATTTCCAGCCCCCAACTTCTGAGCTCCCAGTGCCATTAGAACATGCATTCAGTGAAGGAGAATGGGTGCTCCTTCTGCCACCAGCTGCTCATTCTGCCACCAGCAGAATGTCCCAGCACCCTCCCTCCAGGGTCACCTCACAGGGTCCCCAGACTTTGGTTGCAGTGTATACTTGGTCTGCTCCCTGCTCCCCTGCTCCCTGCACCCATTTGAGACTGCACCATCTGAGCAACACTGCCAGGCTCCACACAGAGTGTGTCAACTTGCTGCATCTGTGAGGTGGAGGCCTGAGCCACATGGAAGACACATGCAGGAAATACATCGTAACAATCCAATGTTTATAATTCAGAGAGGAGGGCAGTCTGGCATGGGACTGATCAGGTTCCAAATCTCTTTCCTGGAGTCAGATTTAAAAGAGAAATGTTAAGGAAAGTCTGTGATGATATATGGGTGAGTCCCAACAAGCCACAATCTCCTTCCTATTGCTGTTTGTAGATTTCTGAAGTCTCTTGGTCTCTTCTCACAAGGACGAGCCCATCCATGTGGAAGTTTACAGAGCTCTGAAAACTGCCTCTTGTGATCATTAGTATCAAGTTCAGAAACTCTGATTTCTTATGAGTTCATTTGCAGGACAGCAGCCACCTTTTACTGTAATGCCTTCATAATGTTTTATTGTTGTTGAGACGTTAGGCACTGCCATCTGAATGCCTTGTCTAGTTTCATTGATGTTAACCAGCCACCCAATCATAATCCAGTCTCCAAAATTTCTCTCTGAGACAAACCACAGCTTAGACTGGTCTTGTTCCAGCTCCCTGGCACACACCCATTGGAGAAGACACTCTTGAGCCTGAGGACTCTTCAAAGCCTTCTGTCTGGGCTGGCTGCTCCCCTACAGCTGCTCTGAGTCACTGCTCACATTGTGTCTCACTTAAGATGTGAGGGTTTGTAGCCCTTGCTAGGAAAAAGATTTCCTGGGCTCCCTGGCCTAACATTTAAACTCTACAGTCACATCACTCAAGAAGAGAAGCAGGAAAGCAATTGAGTGAGCAAGAAAACTCACCGGAAGGATGACAAAGAGTCATCCCTGTGAGCATGGCTCTTCAGAGTCATCCCTGTGAGCATGGCTCTTCAGAGTCAGCCCTGTGAGCATGGCTCTTCACAGTTTGCCAAGACTACACAGAGAACCTCATTTTACCTCCAGGCCATAAAAAATGTAGCCTTCATTTTAAGGAATAAGGAAACTGGGGGGGCTGGAGGGACAGATCAGCAATCACGAGCACTTTCTGCAGCAGACATTTCAGACATCAAGGTTAGTTGTAGTTAGCGTTATTTAATCAAATACTGATTGTTGAATCTCAAATTAGCACCTCTTTTTCACCTGCACTATTTCTAAGATCCTTCTCTCTTAGCCTTCTGATGGTAATGGCACTTGGGCAAGATAATTAATAATTACCCTCAATATTTAAGAGAAAAAAGTAAAATTTCATTTATTCATTTGTTTATTACTTAGTTGAGGTCTCACCATGCAACCCTGGCTGGCCTGAAACTCACTATTTAGAACCAGGGTGTCACCAGATTTGCAGCAATCCCCCTGCCTCTGCCTTTTAAGGGCTCAGAGACATTTTTTATTATACAATTTTACAGAAAGGGATGTCAACATGCAGAAAAGGAAGAAATGGCGGGTGCTGTGGATTCGGCAGAGGATGGTGGTTTTTAAAGTCCTCCAGTCTTGAGAAATTCCTATCTTCATTTCCCATGGGTCAGAACTAATGAATAATTTAGGGCTTGTGACTGCCCCCTTTCTCTACACAGAAGATTACTTCTTTAAAGTTTATTTTTATTTCATGTGCATTGGTGTTTTGCCTGCATTTATGTATGTGTGAAGGTGTTGGATGTCCTGGAACTGGAGTTACAGACAGTTGTGAGCTGCCATGAGAGTGCTGGGAATTGAACCCAGATCCTCAGGAAGAACAGCCAGTGAGTGCTCTTAACTACTGAGCCATTTCTCCAGCCCAGGCTGACTACTTATAACTTTCCAGCCCTCAGAGTTCTGAGACAAGCAGGCACCAGCCACCAGCTAGTGGGGAGAGAGGAGCTTCATGCCTCCTGCTTATCTCTGATTCTGGTGAACTCTAATATACCTTATTTAAAGCGGGCCATAGTGACATTTCTTACAAAAACTAAGCTTTCAAGAAAACACCTACTAGGGATGTACATTGTGAGAAAAATATATGCAAGCCTATGTTAAAGAAATTTCTTTACTTTGAGCAACAGCAACAACAAAGCTACAGGCTGCTGAGGACGAGAGGTCCACATTGCCAAAGGTGTGAGATGTATGCTGAGCTTGGGAGGAGTGTGGGCCTGACTACAATGAGCAATGTGAGCAAGCCTGGGCAGTGACTTCCCTGAAAACAAGTCACCAGGACCACCTGCTAAATATAAAAGCTCCTGAACTTTGTGCCAAGCCTCCTGAGTCAGAATTTCCCAGACAAACGGCTGGTCAAGCCTGTCTTTAACCTGAGTCCTAGGTGATTCCTCTCCTAGGGCGAGCAAGGAGACAGTGGACAGCATGAGTAAGCCTAGGGTCTGAGGTGGCTCAATGTGGAGGGAAGGGAAGCACAAAGAAATGTGGGAAGGAGATCAGGAGTGTGAGACTGAGTAATGGCAAACGTCACCGTGAGAGCAGGGCTATCAAGATGCCAGCAGGATTCAGGGCAGATGGAGGGGCAGGATCCAGGAAAAAGACCTATGGCTCCCTCCTGCCTCAATGTAGAGGAGAAGGCAATGTGGGCCGCAAGGTGGTCCTGATGTCAGAGCATTGCTTGTTGGACAGGAGCCTTCTCTGGGAGCCAGTCCTTCTCTTCATCTGGAGGAGAATGCACAACAGAGTGGCCAAAGTTGCTAAATGACATCATTTGCTCAACACTCAAGCTTCTTCTCTTTTAACCAAATGCATTCATAACTGAGCCCCGGGAGACTCCAGTGGAAAGATGTCCCAAATGTAGTATTTAGTGGCCATGGCACAAATAGAAAGGCCCTTGGTCTACAAGAAAATTGTGTTGACAGCCCAGTTTGACAAGAACATCCCAGTGAAAAATTGCTTTGGCCCACAATTCTTTCTATAAGTAAAGGACAGCAATATCCTATATTGCTTGCTGTGTGTCCAGTGATGTCGTACATATTCTATGTGTTTAAATACAAACAGTCCTTGTTATAACAATATAACTGAAGTTGTGATATTATTTCTGCTTTACTGATGAGAAAACTGAGGCACCTTCTCAGTTTAAAAAAAAATTGTCAAACACAGGCAGTCTGGCTTAGAGCTGAACTCTTGGCCTCTGCCTCTCTCTCTCTCTCTCTCTCTCTCTCTCTCTCTCTCTCTCTCTCTCTTCTTCATTAAGGGTGACAAGAAGCAATGCAGAATGGTCGGGGTGTGTGTTCATGGCATCTGAGAACAGCTGTCTATTTCAGTGACATGACAAGTTTGCTGTGTCACACCAGTGGTGTTGTGTGATGGAGCATAACTCTAGGCTAGGTTAAGAAGTCCTGGAGCATTGAGGGGTCAGGCCAATTGACACTGTCGCTCCCTCTGGCCTAACCTCCCGATGCTCCTGGAGACTGGATCACCAACCAAAGAATACACATGGAGGGACCAAGGTGCTGGTCACATATGTGGCAGAGGAGGGTCTTGTTGGCCATCAGAGGGAGGAGAGGCTCTGGGGCCGGAGGGTGTTAGATGCCCCAGTATAGGAGAATGCCAAGGAGGGAAGACGAGAGTGGATGGGTGGGTGGGTGGGTAATACCCTCATAGAGGCAGGGGGAGGGGGAGGGGATGGGGGTTTCCAAAAGGAAGATCTGGAAAAGGGGAAACATTTGAAATGTAAATAAAGTATCAAAAAAAAAAAGTTCTGGTGATGAGCTTCCATCCACTAGATAGAAGAAGTCAACAGGAGTTGTGGTCAGTACAGTGGACACTGGGAGAAAGGACCAGGTTCATTCATTCATTCACCTCAGCAGGCATTTACTATCATACCCACCCAAGACTCCACCCCAGACCCCACCCCAGATCCCACCCCATGAAGCCCCCCCCCACCCTGGAGATCTAGTGCTGAGAAAACAGATCCCTCTCACCTAGGCAGATCTTACAGTGTGGTAGGGGTAAGAAGCTGAAAAGAAACAAGGGAATAAGTCATTTCGAGGGTTTTAAGCCAAATGAAAAACAAAGAACTGGAATTTTGCAGTACCTTAGTCTGTTTTAGCTGAATGATAGGAGACCTGTGTGAGAAGGGAGTGGCTCACAGGAAGCAGGAAAGGGCCCAGTGGGAAGGCCAACTTCAGCACACTGGACAGAAAAGCTGAGGTAGGAGCAGAACCCATGGTGTGGGACCTGGAGGAGTTGGAAGACATCTTAAGTGCACTGGGAGATAATGGTGGGCTTTAAGCAAGAAAAAGATACAGTGCCCTGTGTTTGCATGTGTGCATGGGCACTCTGGGAAGCCTGTGTGTGCACATGGAGGTCAAATGTCAACGCTGGCTGCCATTCATTTTTCAGGAGCCTGCCACACTATTGTGTTTGCTTGGTGGTGGTGGTGGTGGTGGTGGTGGTGGTGGTGGTGGTGGTGGTGGTTGAGTCAAGGTCTCTCAGTGGAACCGGGAACTTACCAATTAGATTAGTCTGGCTGGCCAGCAAGCCTGAGAATTCCCCCTTTTCTGGTGGTGCTGAGATGAACAGGTGGATGAACCTCTCTGACTGGTTTTCCAACAGGAGCTGAAGCCTAGACTCAATTCCTCCTGCTTGTGCGGAAGGCGCTTTATTGATTAAGATATGTTTTTGTTGTTGGTTTGGGTTTGGGTTTGGGGGGGTTGTTATTGTTCTTGTTTGTTTGTTTGTTTTGTTTTTGATGTTTTGGTAACCTGGCAAGAGAACAAACCACCTCTACTACACTGTAAGATCTGCCAAGGTGGGAGGGAGGGATCTGTTTTCTCAGCACAAGGTCTCCAGGGTCTGGGGCGGGGTCTGGGGTGGGGTCTGGGGTGGGGTCTTATAGCAAATTTCTGCATGATTTTTTGTTTCTTTCGTTTTTTGGAGACAGGGTTTCTTTGTGCAGCCCTGGCTGTCCAGGAAATCATTCTACAGACCAGGCTGGCCTCGAACTCAGAGATCTTCCTGCTTCTGTGTTCCGGTGCTTGGGCAGTATGAAGACAGGTGATAGCCATGGAAGTGAAGAATGGGGTGTACTTTAGAGACAGGACAGTTGCTCATTGTGTTTCCCCCACCAGCATTCAGGACACGTTTACATCAGTGGAGTTGACTTGTAAAGTATGACTGCAAAGAGGACCAGAGAAGCCAAACACTTCCACATCTGCATTGGTGAGAAGGACAGATAGACACAGAAGATGCTCTATCTTCATGGAAGCAACGGGCTGATATCCCTCTCTAGGTGTGCCAGATCTGAAAGGCAGAGCCAAGTTGTCTTGGGCGTTTCTTAATGAACCTGAACCAAGGGCAGTGCTCCAAACAAGAACAATGACTGTTCTGTGGAGAGCTGAGCAGTCTCCCCACACCCATGTGGAGCAGTCACAGGCAAACAAGCTCAGAGACTGAGGATGATTGGGAAGTGTGACCTCCTAAGACCCTGAGTCTCAAACAAGCTCAAAGTAGGGAAGAAGAGATGACCAATGGACCACACAGCCACCTCTTGAACATAAGGGGAAAGGAGACAGAGGTACCAGTGAGTGATCAGTGCCTACAGCTGGGGACTCACCGTGGGCGGTCTGTTGAAGTAAAACTGAAGATGCACATTAGATTCTTAGTACCTTCAATACTTTTCCTTTTAAATAAAACCAAAAATCTAGTAACTTATGCTAGCTTCTAAATCTTTAGAAATCTTTAGGCCCTAGCACATATCCCTTTCCTGTGCCCTTTCTCACCCTACTTTGACTTAAATATGATACGTTCATTCACTACTAGACATCCACTGTACATGAAGCAAACATCATTGAGAGAGATGACGTCAAGTGAGTGAGATGTGATGCTGCCTTTTAAAGAAGAGCAGTGAGCGTGGTTGAGTGGGAGACGTGGAGTGAACATATAGCCTCTTAGGCCTGGGCCCTGCCAGGCCACATATACACTGGAGTTGTTCACAATGCCCCTGCACCATCTTCACACCAACCCTGAAGTAGGAAGGATTCTGCCTTACAGAGAAAGAAAACCAGGCTTGGAAAAGTTAAGTAGATTTCCTGGTTCACACTGAAAAGTGTGATTTGGCTTCCAGCTTTGTCTCTCTGGTTCTGGAGTTCCAACCATATCCACTCACATCACATGACATGTATGTGCATGTGTATTTGCATGTGTGGTGAGACATACTGACAGCTTCCTACAGGCATTTGGGGTGAGGTAGTGGATGACCCCACTGTAGACCCATCCACTAAAGGAATACGAAGCAACTGTACAGAATATGTCTGGCTACCAGAAAATAGCAGCACTGGGGACTTCATGCTGAAAACATAATTTTTACTACTGCAGAAAAAAAAAGACAGGTTTTCTTATCCGTTCCTAGGTTCTCCTTTTATGGACTGCAATTCCACAGTCCACAAAGCCACATGCCCAGCCAAGAGATGCTGGCATCTCTGGCTCATGACTACAGATGCTAATAGACATTTGGTCTGCAACCACCCGGGAGCAGTCTTCTGGTACATGCCTGTCTCTATCTGAGGAGAGCAGCGCTCAGCCTGAACATCCTGGGTGGGAATATGCTTCTTACCATGCACTGTGAGGCAGAAAACCTCACAGTGAGGTTCTTTTTACAATGGCTGTCCCTTTCCTGGAGCCCCTTGACTCTGTCTTGACCACCCACTTACCCACATAGATGGCTCCCTCCCAGCTTCAACCACCTACTGCCCCAGTTGACCGCTAATGTGGAGCTTTGGTGGGTGGTTGTACATCTGGCTTTCGGAAACAACTCCATTTTCTCTCTGTCTGAGTCACTGTTGCTCAGCTGGGGGGAGGAAGAACAAAACCTAGTAAGCCATTGAGTCTAGTCTGATGGCCACTCCCTGCTCTGCCACCTGAGGCTCTGGGTGCCTGGACGGTAGCCACATTTTCCATTCTATATTTGGAACACAAAGGAAAACCAAGGCAGTCTGTCATTAGTGGCCAAGATACCTGGAAGTCAGGTCTTCCCGGAGACCCACCAGAAGGCTCTAGTCATACTGTCGGTTCATTCCCACTGACGCCTGCTTTCTATTTCCTGTTCTGCACAGAGGAAAGTGAAATCTACCAGTTAGAGAAAGGACCCTATCAAGACTGCAGGTGTTTCCCCCAAAGCATAGCCCAGCTTCATCTCTAGGCTTGTTACCCACTTTCCCCAATCCCATTCATTTATTCTGGGGCAGAAGCCATACCAGGCCACAGAGGCAAAGGAGAGCTGGTCAGTAGATGTGCCCACATGCCCAACCACCTTCCACTCCAAGGTCAAGAACTCACATCTTGGTATCAACCATATATTTTGTCCTTAAGGAGTTAGAGAGAGAACTGGACACAACACCATGTCTTTTGCAATGTATTATGGGGACCTGTGGGGGTCCCATCTCTTTCCACCAGCTGTTGACTATGAGGTAGCACTCAATGTCCAGGGATGACACTTGAATACAAATTGAGCCCTTGCCATCATGAAAAGAGCTAGGTTTTAGGGGTGATTTGTTTAAAAGCCAGATCATAAATCAGCTGTCAGTTTTTCTTTCTTCCAGGCCTGGCAAGCTCACCTTTACACTGAATTAATCGCATCTGAAACTTGACCTCGAAGCCCCACCCCCCCCTCCCCTCCCCCTGCCTGCTGGGAACATGTGCATGAGGCCTGCAGTCACTGCAGCAAGAGCTTAAATTGTTCCACATTTTTCATAAATGAGCCAGGAACCCATGGGACAACTCCCATTGACCCCAGCACTTGACATATTGATCAAATGAAAAAGGTGGAGTCAGATTGGCAGTGACCAGATTTGAGAGAACAGTTACTAACCGTGGCAGGCCCAGGCCTGGACAAAACTGATCCATACTCTGAATAGCAGCCAGAGTGCATCTCAGCCTTCAGAAAAGCTCAGAAACATTAACTGCCAGGAACAGCTCAGCTGGGGAGGGGGGAGGGGGGGAGGGTACAGGGAAAAGAAGAGAAGGGAAGGCTTGCAGGACCACCTGCCAGAGATGGAGGAGTCTTTACAATCTGCCAAGAGCCAGGTCTCTCGGACGTCTGCCAGCTTCTTCCTTCTCTGATGCTAAAAAAAGAAATTTGATTGCAAAAAAAAAAAAGTTTGGAGTTTACTGTAAGGGGCCTAGGAGTCCATGGTGTAAGTCAGCCTGGGTGAGAAGTGTCATAGCCTATGGTGACACTAGAGACAGGTTTGGCATGGAGATCAACTCCCTCCCCAAGCACTTTTTGGCAAGAAACAAATGTGAAAATCAATTTGACAAATAGCTATGATAGGCCAGTGCTAGAATCTGGAATGTAGCACAGAGCAAGCAAGACACAAGGCCCATTCACCCAAACACGGGTAATAGAGCAGCAGAGATATGACAGGGACTAAGAGAAGGGCCACAGAATCCATGGGAGGACCACCTAGACACATATGCTTGAGACCATTTTCCCCATAGCAGCTCTCCATACAGGCTGGAGGCCAAGGACATAGGGGACAGCAGTTGTCTGCAGGGCTGTCAGAAGAGGGACTGAAATGTATACAAGCTTGGAGCCAGAGAAAGTGAAGTGCCCTTGGGAACCAAGAGAATGAAGTTACAGTGCAGAAAACAGGACCGGCAGGGGAGCCAATGAAGATGGACAGTCTCTGGAAGTCCCAAGCAGCATGTAACAGGAGCTTAGACACAGGCAGAAACACGGGGCCGGGGCACACAGAAAAGGGAATGATGGAATTCTTGGAGCATGGCCGGAGAACGCTTTTCAATGAGCAGTCTGCTCAAGGATGACTAGGTTAGCTCCAGAAGTGAGAAGACTGCTTCGGGGAAAGAAGCTGAGTGTGCAAAGGCAATGGGGCTCTGGCAAGAGTAACTTTACACTCTCTCCAGTCCCAGGTGAGAGCCGGATGAACAGCACATGCTATGCCAGGTTCTGCAGGATCACAGTGAGGTTCAAAATATAGAGTCTTAAGCTCCAAGAAAGGTGGAGGGAACACGCATGTAGTCCACAACCCTTCAGCCCAGGGACGCTCCTGCGGAGAACAACCTGCATCCAATATTCAGAACCGTAGGCCAGCAGCTGGAATCACATTAGGGGATGAAATGATCTCTTTCTGGAGAGGCATTCATAAGCAAGCAGTCACAGCCCTGTTCATATATTGTGTAGAAACACCATCCAGACCATCCTCAGAAATCATGCCATTTCAATCAGCACACCTTGGCGTGTGAGGTTCCAGACAGAGATGTTACCGAAATGTCACGTTTATTCTTCTGTCACCTCAAAGAAGAGGAAGTATTCCTGTTATCGTACAAATGAGAAAATGGCACTCAAATACCCTGCCCAAGGCTCAGTGTGGCTAGTGAGTGAGAGTGAGGAAGGCCCAAGACTTTCTGGGCCATATTTCCCCATCAGTGCCACACTGTTGCCCTAGACATGTATGTGAACACACACACACACACACACACACACACACAAGCACACTTGCACACATACATACACATGTAAAGGCAGAGAACTGAAGAGTCTCTAACTGAAACAAATTCTACCTAAAGCAAGTGAGAGACAGTCCTCAGAGGCACTTTGTATCACTCTGTATCACTTCTCAGGCAGGCACCCCTGCACCTGGCATGCAGCGGATGAGGAGTTAAAAGTTGTGGATGAACAAACAATTGGAATAAAGAAGCTGACAACAGATATCCCAGAGAAAACTAACAGGCTAAGAACCTAATATGGCTGGCCTTCCTTATCTCCAGCACAGATGTCCCAAGAGGCTGAACTAACCCGTAGAATTAAAGACAAACCGTGGAGAAAGCAACCCTCACAGGCGGTCATTCTGCGAGTCACCTGTCTTCCAACCGCAGGACATGCCTGGGAAGAAACTGAAGAATCTAAACTTGTGAGTCATTAGGTTTATCTGTGCCACCTTTGTTGAGTCATTGTCTACAAGTGGGCATGCCCTCATGTAAGGTGTGTGTTGGCATGTGTTTGCATCTGTGCTCACACATTCAGCAGATAGTGCCAGCCAGGGTGACTCATGAGTCCTCACGTTCTATCTAGTCATGTCACCATTAAGTCTTGTCAGGGATTCTCTATCCTTGTCTGGCTCCAGAGAGATTTTTTTTTTTTTTCACAAACAGGAAGCAGGACCTGTCTGCTGGGGTGCAGGACAGGAAACCACCCACCAGCTACATGACAGTGTGTTCATCTCTCCTCAACTGCCCCCTCTTCCTTCGCTGCCCCCCTGTTCCTTCTGCTGCCTCCAGCTTCTGTATCAATTCCTAGAAGGTTGACAGGAAACATAGTTTCACTGCTGGCCATTACAGTCTATTACAAAACTCTTCAGGGTCTGGAAGGTTCCCTGGTTCCTCTCATTCACTCTTCTGAAAGTCTGTTCATATTCTTTGCCAGTGGTGTCATTCCTCACAGGAAAACCAAATTCACATCCCCATAGGTCACTCACTGCCCCAAACCCTCCCATCTCCTGCCATGCACAGTCCCCGTAAATGTCTTTGGTTCCCCCCACAAAATTCTGCGTCTCTGATAATGTCCAATGTGTTGCCAGTCACACCCAAGACAAGAGGGACGGGTCCTGGGACCTGTAATGTGTTACTCTGGTCACAGCTGAGCAGTCCAGCATGGGACTCAACCTAACCCAGGCCTGTCTGGGTCACCTTCCTGGGGCATTATGAACAAAGACTTGCTCAGAAAGGACAACCTTAGCATCTATGCCTTCCACAAGTAAATTGAAAGCTGAGGTGAAATGGGAGAGATGGGGGCCGCTTCCCCAAGACAACCAGGAAAGCCCAGGCAGCAGGTCCATGGTAAGGGGAGAATAAAGCTGACCTGAGAGAAAAACCAATCACTCCTGAGTCCCTAGGGCTTAGAACCTAGAAGGTGCTCTCCCCAGTTTTAGCACTCAAGCATGGAAGGCAGTAGATGAAATAGTTAAATGTCCATTTACAATGAAATAAAAATATAACTAAGCATATTTGAATCATAGAGTAGTACAATCATGCTATTTTAGAAATGGTTTTTCCTGTACTCACAGTTCATAAAATGTCCCCCTCCAAATTCTTCATATTTACCTTTAGTGTGAGTGTCCAGGTCTCCCTGGAGCCATCTTCTGCATTACCAGACATCGAGTTCCAGAGCGGTAACATATTTTTCTGTGTATGTTGTTTGACTTTATTTCTAGGCTCATCCCAGGATATGTTACTCTGTGCCACAGAAAGAAGAGAAGAAGACACAGAAGGGATGGAGAGGGAAACGGAGGGATGGATTTATAACTTCAAACTCAGGTCTTCTGCAAGAGCAGTGTTTGTGCTTAACCACTGAGCTCTCCTCCAGACCCCTTTTGTTGGAATTTACGTGTAACAACCAATTGCTTCGGGACATGAGGGACTCCTCCCAAATTGTTTCACTGTAAACAAATCATCTCCAGGCTTGGGTGAGAGAAGCTAAAAAGCTCTAGAAGAATCCATGGTGTGAGCTTGACTTCCACTCCACCCCCTCTGATTTTATGTGTATCCTAGAAGGAAAATCCAGTGGGAAGGGTCAAGAGAGACAAAGGGTGAGAAAAATGGCCTCTTATGAGAGCACTTTTATGATCAAAATAGAGCCCAGTGCACTTGCTAAGCACCTACTGTGGGCCAGCTGCCCCAATTATACCATTGGCATGGCATGGCTGTATAAAGGATTTAAGCTGAGCCCTGACTGTACTGACATTGCAGACAGTCAGGCCAGCCCCTGTTGAGGTAGGGGGAGTCAGAGTTGCTGAGATTTGAGACAAAGAGAAAGCACACCACTATCCCACATTTAAAAAGCTGTGGCTCAAACCTAGCCACAGCTCTGGCGTCCTTTGGTCAGGCTCCCTGTGGTCAGGCACAGGGCCTGGCAGCCTCCACTAACCAGAAATCTGGGAATCTGGAGTTATAAGGGAGAGCTAGAGGGGGAGGAGGCTGCCAGTCAGGCAACTGTTCCGCAAACCCTGGCCAGGTATGAAAGGGTTAAATTGTTCTCCAAACACCAGAACCAAAAAGATCAAATCCCTTTATTCTGCCACCCCTGGGGCTCCAGTGAGGGGAGCAGAAGGAGGCCCCCACCATGATGCATCTTGTGTTTGATCCCTCTGAGATTATCCCCTGCCCTGGTCTAGACCCTGTGGGGACTGAAAGAAGCATCCTCTCTTCGGTGGGCAGAACAGAGTCCTGTGTCGAGCTGCACTGCACTGGAGGGTATGACAACTGAGAAGGCTTTCATAGCTCAGCTCTGCTGCCTGATTCCCTCTGGAATGCACAGCCCTTGTCCCTTTGATCTTTAATATGGCTGCTTGCAGGGGCCTGGTCCCATGTTCTCACCTCCTTCTGTCATGTTTCACATTGTGTGTCCACCCCAAGTTCCTGGACACAATTCTGAAACTCTGGTTCAGAGCTCCCTCTCCCTCCCTCTCTTCTCAACCATTCCTGAAGGTATGCTTGCACTCAGACCACCAACAGCCCACACACACACACACACACACACACACACACACCAGCAGGCACCTGACCACCCATGGGCATCCTCTGCTCATCAGGAAAAAGAGACACTTACCCCTCCTCTTCTTGGATCTTCCAGCCAGTGTTTCCTACACCCCCAAAACAAAGATCCAGTTGCTTCGAAACCAGCATCTGGTATCTTGGCTGGGGCTTCTTCTGTTTGTTTAGTTTTTGCTTTGCATCCAGATGTTGGTGTCATGTAGGCCTTGCCTGGAAGTCCTGCAATCCCAGCTAGAAGTCTCATTTTCCATTACCATTCGGGATAAGTCATCCCAACTGGGAGATGGGAGCTGCAGCTTGTCCTTTCTTAGCAAAAGGCTCTCCTGCTCTGCTTCCACAGTCACAGCCTGAGGCTCAACCTGCTCAAAGACATTTAGTGGTGGACATGCTGCTGTCCTTTTAAAAGGTTTCTGCAGAAAACCAGTGAGAGCAAAATGCTAGAGTCTGATCTTTTGGGCTGAGTAGAGGCCCCAAAGATACCAGGTCAAGATCCTTGGAATCTAGGAATGTTACCTCATTTGGGAAAAGAATCTGAAATTAAAGAAATGGTTCTGTCTGTAAAGTGCTTACAGTACAAGTATGAGAAGCTAAGTTTGGTCCCTGACATACATATAAAATGCTAGGAACTGTTGAGGCTCATCTGTGATTCTAGCAGTGTGAAGACAGAGGCAGGGTGAGTTTGGGTTGCTGGGCTGCTAGTGGCCCAGAAGGACTTGAGACCTGCTTTGGCTCAGCTACTCCTTCACCTAAGAAAGAGGCAAGCACAAGCTAAGTGTCAAGTGGAAAAACAACCTAGGACACTATGACAACCCAGCTTAGACCTGAACCACAACTGCAAAGCTTCCTGCTAAGTGTAGTCCTGAGGTCAAAGACCTAAGGGTCTCATCACCTTCTGGTCAATTGTAGAAGACCTAAAAGATGAACCTCACAAACCTGTGTGTGCTGGCAAGCAAACCAACCTGGTGTCCTCAAGTTTGCCCCATGGTAAATGTGGTTCCTTGTTCAGAAATGTGACTGACTTGATTAACAATAGCCCCTCCGGGCCAGACCTAAGAAGTATGAATGGGCAGAGTTCATCCCTCTCGAATAAAGAGCAACATATTGGGAACCACAGTCTCCCCAAGACTGCTGAGGGAACCTCTGCTTGGGCACATCAGTGATAGGAGTACATTTGCCCATTTCTGCTTCCTGCTGTAACCTCCACCATGGTAAAGAAAGATCAAGCTTACCATGCCTGGTTATCCACTAATGGCAGGCCCTATGCCAACGACCGTGTGTTCACAGGGCAGAGGAACCTGGCTAACACCTTACCGCTGTAGAATGCAGCCCACTGAAACATGCCTCAAACTTAGCACCTGCCACCATCTAGGGTATGACTGTCAGTCACCCTTCCCTCCCAGGTCCATGCTGTCTGGAAACTCAAGAACTAGGAACCACAAGAACCATACCAAGAGTTTGAAAAATGATAAAGTTCTTGATGGCATAAATAACTAAACACCATAAAAACACAAAACATTTTAATGTAATTACAACCAATTTGATCTGAAGATTAGGAAACTGTATTGCTAAGGCTCAAACCTGGTGGTCTTTTACCTGTCTGGACTTAAACCCTGAGCAACTATATAAGACCATGGAAACCAGCAGGTGCCTTCTCCAGCTTCCTTTGCCAATCACACATTCTATTTCTTGTATGTTTCTTACTTGTTTATCCACTTGCCCCATGAGGAAAGAGACAGAAAGAAGACACTCACGAAAACCCAAGTCTATAAATAAAAAGCCGTATCTCTACATATGAACAAGAAAGTGGAGAGGGGAGGAGGAAAGACTTGTGCCCAGTCACCCCAATGTTTCTAAATATGCAAGCATTTGGCTTTATGTAGGGCTGGGCTCTGCAATTGGTGCTTAGAGGATAGAGTTCCCTTTAATTTGACAGCCAAATCCTCAGGCACACACTAAAGCTACAGCTAAATGAGAGTCAAAACAACTATTCCAAAATGATGACATTTGGGGATTGAATTGAACTGTTTGATGCTACTGAAAACACATCAATTTTAGCTAATTCCTTGGGAAGTGGCCCAGAGACTTTCTGCCTGGCCACTGGTCACTGTGGTTACCTGGGTGGTACACTTTCAGAGTCAGGCTCTCTGCCTTCCTCCTCCTTCAGCCTCAGCTCATCACTAAGCTTCTGCAGGACCCAGTGTGCCTCATGATAGGAAGGTCAGCCATTGTTCAGAACCGGAAAGTACATCACAGTGAGAAACAATAACAGGGGAGGAGAAAAGAAAGACAGGGGAGTGGCGGAGATAAAAGCCAAGCAAGAACATGTAATTTGAAGAGGAAAGGGAGACCAGACCACTTCAGAGGTTCAGCTGAACCGAATGAACTGAAGACAAGGCCAGCAAAATGTCCCTATTACCCTCGGCTGTGCCCAGGTTATTTATGTCCTTAAGAACCCCAAGATCCAAGAATGTGAACATTGTTAAGCATTCACTCATTCATCCAGAAGTTACTTGTGGACTGTACAGAGCTCTGGGCTTAGTTCTAAGGCATTTTCAAGGTTATAGCACCAACCTAGAGTTAGAAATTCTAAAGGTGTGCCACAGAGATGGAATGGAGGACAGTGCTGGGCAAGTGCGGGGAGGGAGCACTCAGCAATCAGCAATGGGGAAGTGCGGGGTGGGGGAGCACGCAGGTGGGGGGCACTCAGATCTAGCTGGCTTATCTTTCCCTAGTCTCCTCTAGGCTGAGATGATAATGATGAGGTTTTTTTAAAGCAGTTTTTGAGCTAGAGACACAGCTCCGTTGGTAAATGCCTATAAACCCACAACTCAGGAGGGAGAAGCATGAGGATTAGATGTTCAAGGTCATCCTAGGCTACATAGCGAGTTTAAGGGCGGTGTAAGCAACACAAGACCCTGCTTCAAAAAACTAAGTCAATGATCATAACAAATTTGGAGGGTTTTTTCTTACATTATCTTTCCAAATAAAGGCGTGAACGGGTCATTCTCTGTCTCCAAATAAAACACTACACTGATTTCCAAGCCTTCTTAGCGGTTTTCCCACATTATGCTCTATTCAAATACAAAATTAATATGTACAGTGCAGTATGAGAACTGGTCCAGAGTAAGGACATAAATCAGTAGTGAAGTAGACAGAACCAAACACAGACACATGAGCACTCAGGGAAGCTCCATAGGACAAAGGCAGAAGGGAAAGGGTGGTAAGAAGAAATGGCTGTCACACACCGGGGAGGCCCAGGGACAGGGGCGGCTTGGAAGCTTGTAAACTTCAAGACAGGGTTATGTGGAGTCCTGTGAGCTGAGGAATGACTGTGTGATCAGATGGCAGAAGTCACTGGTCCTTTTCCCTCTGAAGCATCCAAACATAAGAGAAGTGTGTTGTAAAAAGTGTGCAGCACTTCAGGAGAAGACTTTGGAGATGGAATACCTTTGGCTTTGAGTTGGATCTTCTAATAATGGTCTCTGTCTCTCTGTTTTTCTCTCTTTGTGTGTCTTTGTCTCTGTCTCTCTCTGTCTCTGCCTCTCTCTCTCTCTTTCTCTCTTTTTCTCTTCCCCTTCCCCTTCCCCCTCAGTGGAAAGGCCCACGTGACAAAAACCTCTGGGTCACCCAGCCAGCCATCAGCAAAGCACTAAGGTCCTCAGATCAAAACCTACAAGGAACTCTATCCTACCAAAGTCATGTAGCAGGAATCAGACCCATCCCAGACTAAGTCGATATAATGCAGAAACTTCTATCAGTCCTGTAATGATGGCTGTGTGACCCTGTAGCAGAGGACTGGGCTAGACCACAGCTCAAGTTGGGCTTTAGCAACCGGAGCCCGTGTTATGCAGCAACACTTAGCTGATCCAGGGTAGTTACTTATGACTGGGATATGTTATAACTGGGCTCAAGACTTTTGTTTTCCTGGATTATACAGAGCCTGGGCACCAGATCCATGGATCACGTTAGTCACGAGTGAGTCAGCACTAGGAGGAAAGCATTCTTTTAGGAGACACTGGGGGCTCTAAAGTAGCCTAGCTGTTGCTGAGGCTCTTGAGGGAAGAAAGGCTGCAGGCAGAGAAAAGGGAAGAGCAGATGTGTGATGCAGAGACCTGGCCTCCATGTCCTAAAACTGGCAGAAGGAGTAAGACCCAACAACCATCCAGAGGTTGGCCTTAACACTTGGATTTTTTTTCTCTGAACTAAGAGAAAAAAAAAAAGACACAGAGGTTTTGGTTTTGGTTTTGTCTTCAAGAGAGAAGGACAAGCATCGATGTTCGCTGAGAGACGAACATGAGCCATTTTCGGAAGGAAATGGAACCGTTGGTCAGGGTTATAAGAAAGGAGGAGAAAGTGTTTAGAATAAATAAACCTTTCGGCAAGCTCTGGCAAGTCAGAAGGATGTTTTGAAATGATAAAAACGGTCCCCAGAGCCAGAGGACCTGAGGATGGCTCAGGAGTGTCTTCTGGAGGATGGGGGAGGAGCCCATTCTGCCTGCTGCCTTAGACCTGTCAAGGGAGAAGGAGAGTACAGTGAAGCTGCAGGGAAATCTCCAGGGGACACGTGAGCTTCTGGCTTGGTAAGGAAGAGGAGAGGCTTGGAGAACCAAGAAGAGTCTGTCTCAACAGAACAAGGGTTCCACTATGCTTGGTGAGACACTCCAGAGGGAAGCAAGAGTGTCCTGGGTGGGATGAAGCAGAACTCAAGCATAAGGAAGCCAGAGGCAGAGGTGAGGAGGCTGGGGGCTACGGATGAGCCAGAGGCTTGAGGCTCCTGTCAGTTTGGGGACAGCATAGTGATAGCAGGTAAGTTCATTGAATTGAGCAGTCTTCAGACCCCAGCTATGTGTGATCCATCAGTGGGTTCAATGACAGCAGCTCATCTGAGTACACAGATGGAAACCCAAGACTCCAAGACTGTCTCCAGATGACTGCAGATTTCAGGGAAACACTGGCATGCTGTTTTCCTGTGGCAAACAGAACCCATTAAAGTGATGGCTAGTTTACATCAACTTGACACAAGCTAAAGTCATATGGGAAGAGGGAACATAAATTGAGTAATCTCCCTCACCAGATTGGCCTAGCATTGCATTTTCTTTTTGTATTTGATGCAGGAGGGCTGTGGTGGTTTGAATCAGTATGATCCCCGTAGTCTTACATGCTTGAATGCTTGGCCCACAGGGAATGGCACTATTAGGAGCTGTGACCTTGTTGGAGTGGGTGTGGCCTTCTTGGAGGAAGTGTGTCACCATGGGGGTGGGCTTTGAGAACTCATTTATGCTCTAGCTATGCTGAGTGTGACACAATCTCTCTTCCTTGCAGCCTTCAGATCAGGATATAGAACTGTCAGCTCTGTCTCCCCCACCATGTCTGCCTGCACGCTGCCATGCTTCCCACCCTGATGATGATGGACTGAACCTCTGCAACTGTAAGCCAGCCCCCATTAAATGTTTTTTCTTTGTTAAGAGTTGTCATGGTTATGATGTGTCTTCACAGCAATGGATACTCAAACTAAGATAAAAATCTCAGTCACTGCGAGCAGTGCCACCCCTGGGCAGGTGGTCCTGAGGTCTACAAGAAGGCAGGCTGAGCAAGCTGGTAAGCAGCACTCCTCCATGGCCTCTGTTTTAGTTCCACAGTCTAAGTTTCAGCCCTGTCTGTATTTCTGCCCCAACTTCTCTCAGCGCTGTACTATACTGTGGAACTGTAAGTGAAATAAATCCTTTCCTTCTCAAGTTATCTTCTATCTTGGTACTTCAACAAAGTGATACACCACTAATGACCTGGGTTTAATCTCCAGAACCCATGTGGTGGAAGGAGAGAACCAGATGACTCCCACACACACACCCACACATAGACAGATAGATACATAGATACATAGATAGATAGATACATACATAGATACATACATAGACACACAGAGAGACACATAGACAGATAGAAAAATACAAATAGATAGATAGAAAAAATAAATACAGTTCTATATTTAGCTTGTAAAACTTCTACATTCAGTACTTTACCACATGGCTAATTAGCATAGAGAAAGGAAACTTGGACCAAATCTTCAGGGAGCTGGGTCTTGGTTCCAGCTTCATCCTGACAAGCTATGTGACCTTAAACTAACTTCTGTCACTCCATATGCCAAGCAAGGGGCTAAACCAGATTCCCTCATGTCCCTGTAGCACCAACATTGCAAGTTCCTGCAAACAGAGAACACCAGTCCAGCTCTGAAGATCACGTGGGTCAGTTTTCAGTTATTTCACTTTTCAACTAAAGGAAACATTCCAGTCCTTGTCTGTAACCTTCTGGAGACTTCCTATCCATTGATAGGATTCCCTGTGGGAAGTGTTTTGAAATAGTGATCATTACTGTGAAATGAAATTCTGGGGATTAATCTGCAAGCAAGGCTGAATTTTTTTGAGTGATTTTTCCCAAACGTATGAGAAATCTTTATCCAACTGGACATGGGGCAAATTCTTTTCTGAAGCATCTTGTTTGTATTCTCGAAGCTGGGTTTAGCAGGAGAAAAGAGTTGAGGCCAGATAGCTTGCCACTTATTCATAAAGCTGTTGGGGAGATAGACTGACAGCCACTGGTGAATCATGTCTAAGTCATTTCATGTCTAAGTTTCAAATTATCTGCAAATATTACTCCACACATCCATACAACTTCACCAGTGACACCATGAGACGGCATAGAACTTCAGAGATAGCCATGAGTCGAAAGAGGGACTTTCTCCTGGTCTGCAGCTTCCCCCAGGCTCATCTCCCCTCCTTCCCTCTCCCCTGCTCTTACTTACTACATGGAACCCAAGGCCATTCAGTCCTTCTTGTACGTTGTCAACAACTCCAGATAACCTACAACAGTCTCCCAACCCAAATCCACAAACTTTACATGAAAGAAAGAAGATGAAAAACAGACAAGGAAGCTGCCTTTGATTCCAAATGCTGGAGTTTTGATTATCCTGGCCAGGCACTCGGGGACTCTGCAAAGTTTTTCTTTTTCATTTCTATTACCAGTAGAAAGTACAACAACAATCGCTTCTCGGCCTTTTGGCTAAGATCAAGTGAAAGTACAACAACACACTTTATGATAGTGCACAGCACAGTTCAAAGATATTACTCTTTATTTTTTAGTCATTCAACAAGGATGTTTTTGTGGTATTCTGGACACTGTGTTCCCTTTTCATAGCATCTAAGCTATGAATTGGCTATAAGGAACTGAAGTACAATGTTTAATAGTACATGTTAAAAGGAATGCAATTCATTCCACCTCGGGGTAGGAGAGTTGAGGCTGGTGAGTCTTGGGTGATGAGTAACAATGGAAAGATAAGCAAGAGCTAGCCAGATGATGAGAGAAATCCAGTGGATAGTCAAAGCAAAGAAAACCAGAAGGGGCATGGAAGAATGGACCTACAGGAGGAGGATGAGACATCTTCTAATCTAATCCACTAAAGCTGGAGTTCAAAGATAGACACTAGGGGGCTGGGAGGGGAGGGCAGATGGGGACCAACTTGTGAAGGTTTGGGAACCTAAGAAAGGTGCTTCTATTATAACTGAAGAGAATGGATCAGTAGGAAATGGCCCACGGCTAGAGACCAATGGCCAGACATCTCACTCTACTCTTGTTCTTTGTTCTGTACATCTCCTTCTCCAACCTTGCCCAGAGAAGTCCCTTGTGGGCAGTGCCATGCCTTATGCCCCTTCGTGCCCCAGCCCTGCCCAGAATGCCTGAGGCAGTGTGAGCACAGGGTGAGTGCCATTACGCAGAATGAGTAAACAAACTTAAGGTAGGGTGGTAGCAGTACAAATCTCCTAGAAACAAAAGGCACATTCAACAGATAGTTTCCGAAGTAGATCCTAGAGTATTTGGTTTCTGGCAAAGGAAAAAAATGAAAGTGTCTCTATAGGGCGACTCAGAATACCTTTAGGCTTTTTGTTATTTAGGGAGAGTGAGCAGTTAGGGGAAGAAGGCTGGGTAGGAGCACAGAGACTGTGGCCAGGGTCCTGAAGTCTAGGGCAGGCTGGGATCTGCTCCTGAAGTTCAATGTCTAATGGTATAGCTGCCAATCATCCAGGAACAGGTGAGCCAAATCACTCAAATTCCACTATTTTCAACGTGGGCTGGAAACTTCAATCCCAGGGAAAGAAGCACACTCCCCACCTCCTACCCCCAATAAATAAAATAAATAAAAATGGTGTTCAAAGATCCCTGCTTCATTCTCTCTCAAAACAAAAGAAAAGATGGGAGGAGGAGAGGTAGAGCTAATCCTCTGCTCTTTGATCTTTGAAGATGTCATCTCACTGCAGAGAATAAAAACACAGCTCTGGTGGAAACCCCAGTGGCCAGCCAGCATTCTTCCCAACAATGCTTCTCAGGTCTCTCAGGTAGGAGACACTTGGCTGAAGGCACAGGGCAAGGCCTTTACTGGGCTCCGGTGGTGCCTGGAAGGAGCCCTGTAAAGAGAGTTTAAAGGACTACTTTAGGACTGACTGTGGTCCTTCTGTTCTATGTGGCCGTGGGAAAGTCATTTCAGCTCCCTAAGTCACACTAGGGACACTAGGTCTCTCTCTGTCTCTGTCTCTGTCTCTGTCTCTCTTTCTCTCTCTGTCTCTGTCTCTCTGTCTCTCTCTCTCTCTCTCTCTCTCTCTCTCTCTCTCTCTCTCTCTCTGTGTTCTTAATTGCTTAGCACTGACACAATTCTGGAACTCCAGGTACACCCAGATGACACCGCCATTGAAAGAAGCAGTGTTTGCAAAATCAGTACTTTATCCCATAGGCCCTGATGGGTCTGATGGACCAACATCAAAAGATTGAAAAATGTCCACTTTCTACTGTATCTACAGACACAATTTTGGAAGTCTGAAAATGAGGTGTTGCCTTAACAAAACTAAACTGCAGAAGTAAAGTTGTAACCAGTCACTGGGTAGAAAATTGAATGACTGTAAGAACTTTAAGGTAAGTACAAGGCACGCCTGGACTACGTGGCTCAGCTGATCAGCAAAGTCAGGCTTGCCCAAGGGGGCTAGTGAGTTCTCAGGGGAAGTGAGCAAAGTCTTGCTGGGATTTTGAAGAGAAGGAGCCCTCTATGTCACAGAAGAACTTGGTCAACATTGTCTCCTGTAATGTACCTAATGTACTAGACACTCTCCTGAAGTCTTTGAGATACCACCTGGTTTCTTAATGCTGTTTTGTTAAAATGTGAGAGGAGAAAGAGGAGCTAAGAAAGACAGGGTTGGTCTGGGTTTTAAGGTTCTGATGTGTGTGTGTGTGTGTGTGTGTGTGTGTGTGTGTGTGTATGTATATTTTTTCTAATTAAAGATTCAACTCAAGCACCCTCAGGAACAATGATCAAAAGGGTGAGCTGGGTGGACCAGGTCTGTCACCTCCTCTGTTAAAGATCTCGGAAAGGCAGAGGAAGGGGTGGTTCTCAGAACTAACTCAGAGAGGTGTGCATGCTCAGACTCTATTATTGAGTTTAAAGATCTCTGGTGCCACATCTAAAAAAATAAAATAAAATAATAAGAGCTTTAAAAGGTCCCTCAACTATTGCCAGACTGCTGTTATCATCAGACTGCTGCCAAGGGTCAACAAATGTGACAGACAATATAAATGAGCAGAGACCTTTAAAACCCCAAACTTCTCCAAGCAGAAACAGTCTAGAAAACCGAAACCTTGCACTGCGAACACATGATACCTTCCCTAAAGGAGAAAGGATGTTTCATCAGAGGCAAGAACTTCAGGGAATGTCTCTAGGCCAGAATGGACTGACTTCTGAACAAGCAATTATATTTGCCTGGCTGGATCAGAATCTGTGAGCCAATAAGTTTGCATAAGCCCTGGTCTCTGTCTTTCGAAACAGAAGTATCTATTTTAGTAATCTTGTATCTATATTTCTGATGCACATTAGGTTTACAAGGACAGATAGCTCCTGCCCTTAGTTTCATGGTCCACAAGTTGAGAAGAATCGGACTTACAGCTGTGCTTGAGAAATGGTGACTGAAACTGTAGAGCTGGCTTGAAGGAAAGATTCTCAACTGTGGGCTGATGTTCTAATGGAATGACATCTTTCAGGGATTTGGGTGGGATTGTGCATGGGTATGGAATGTGAATTGTTAACAAGTGAAAGATATACCATGGTACCCACATTCCAGAATGTTCCAAAATGACTCCAACTTCCTGGCTTACACATCCTTGCATAGACATCTCCCCTACAGTTTTTAGGTTTGTCTGGGAGACAATAGGGTAGGGTAGACATAACAATGTGTCACTTTGATTCGGAAACTGTTGCACTGCTGTTTCTCCCTTCTCAGATCTCCCATTCAGGAAATTTGGCTGCCATGTCTTGTACCACCTTCCAGGGATGCCTCTTTGAGGTGTAGAAGGCCCAGCCAAGGCTACCCTGTGACCATGAAGAAAACTCCCCACCCCCTATTAAGCCATAAACATAGACACATAGATCCAAGCAGTAAGTGGAAACAAAAACCAAGCCTGTGTCATAAGATCCATTGGTGTTTTGCCAACACATCAAAGCTGTCATGTGAGGAAGGGAAAATCTAACGAAAGAGACTGGAAAAGGTGCCTACCGTATATATGGAAGGAAAGTCAACCCCATAATTAAAGCTAATTATAGGCAGATCATATACCTAAATGTGAAAAATAAAACTATAAAAGCACCCAAAAGACACTAGAAGATCTTTGCAATCTATGCATGCAACAGTGTCTTCATCTGATAAAAATGGAGAGTTTTAACAAATCCTAAAACCCTCACTCATCAGCAGGCAGGTGAAAAGCACAGATTTCTATTGCCCTCAAACATGATCAGAGAATCTTCCTTCTGTGGGTAGTGGTCAGTGCAGAGGCATTTAGCTTTTCAAAGTGCCAAGAAAAGCAACTGTGAGGACTCAGTCATGGATGGGACATCTGTGAGAACCCCTCCCCTCATCCCAAAGCTCCTGAAACACTGAAGAAGAGGAAGCCCCTGAAGAGGACATGGCTATGGCACACATGATTCACAGCAACTGTGGTTACCTGCTGACTAAAAATCCCAACGTGGAGGGAGCCAGGGCTCCCAAGGCCCCACCTTTATCCAAGAAAAAATTGGCAGTTGATGGTTTGCTGGGGAGAAAGGGGGTCACTTTTCGAGAGGCATGATCACTGACAGGTTTCCCAGGTTTCTCATGCCCCATGGAACCCCCATACCTGTGTGCATATGGGGAGGGAGGGAGGAAAGGAGAGAGAGAGAGAGAGAGAGAGAGAGAGAGGAGGTATATTGGTGGGGCAGGCCCAGGGTATATGGAGGAAGGGAAGAAGGGGTGAAGGGATGGGCAGGGGCATAATTAAAAGGTACAATATACATTTATGAATTTTCAAAAGAATAAATAAAATGTAAGTATATTTCAAAAAACACTTTAGATTCTAAATAGCTAATTTGTTAAAAAGCAAGAAACATACTGGAATAAAATAGTAACAATATGTGTCAGAGGACATATTAATTTCAATGACCTTAAATAATAACATAAAGACAATCAGTTTACTTTAAGTGGGCAAAAGATGTTCGCATATACTTAGCTAATGATAATACGTAAGCAACAGTATATATAGGAGGCTCAGGACCAACAGACATCAAAGCAGTAAACGTAAAGACACCCAAATGGCTCAAATGGTATGGCGAGCCTGTGTAACAAGTAGGACCTGAGGGTCCCCCGGAGGAAGGACTAGACTGGCTACCAACCATGAAACTAAGACAGCTGATTTCTGACAAACACTTCTAGGCATTTCCTTAAGTGAAGTGAAAATGTGTATCTATGCAAGATTTACACAAGAATATAAAAAAGAAGCCATCTTCACAGTGGCCCAAACCAAGTATTTTGTCAGCAAGAAAAATGGTCGTGATACACCCATATGATTCAGCAATAAAAAAAAAATTTTTGAGAACTAAGTCAGTTTCAAAATACAGGCTGAATTGAAGAAGCCAGACATACAAAGCCAGCACTACATAACTTCACTGATGAGAAAATTAATAAATTGTCTGATGTGAAATGTTTCTGTTAAAGAAGCAAGATCTAGGCAAGAAATGGATAATTACCTAAATGTCTAAAAAGTGGGAAAAAATTTTCAACCTCATTAGTGTAAGGAAGTGATAATATCAAACCCCTCATAAGATGACTAGTACCACCTTTCCCCAAAACAATAGTATTTGCTACAACAGACTCTCTCACGTGTTGCAGATACAAATTGATGCAGCCTCTTTGGGAAATAGTTTGGCATTGAGTATTATCCTGTAACACAGGGTTTATGCAGCAGAAACGCATGCATACGATCACCAAGAGACCTACAGAGTGTTCTCAGTGGCTTTATGTACACAGCCAAAACCGTAGAGAACCCAAATGTCCATGAACTGGAAACGCTACAAATAGGTTGTGGGGCGCCACGTGCAGTGAAATGCTATGCCAACATGGAAATAGGTAAACTACACTTGACAACATGAAATCGGAAACGGATAGAAAAGGGAAATTAAATGACTGAGTTCAAAATGAGGAAAGGACATCAATTGTAGCATTCCAAGTTTGTTGCTGTTGTTGTTGTCTTTAATAAAAAAATTTTCAAAAATCCTGACTTTAAGGAAGCTTACCCTTTGGAGATGGGGGAGTAGCCATGAGAGAAGATTCTGGAGAAACTGGTCTCTTTGCTCATCCACGTGGATGTTACACAGGTATTTCTTAGATACAATTAACTGATGGTATTTGTTAGTGATAAGCTTTTCTCTGTGTGTATATAACAATAGTAAAAACTGAAAATACACATGTCCATGATAGGTCCTGCAGGTGTAAGTTCTCAGAAGGGTGTGGCCACACTCACTCAGCACTCTCTCACCCACAGCGCTCCAACAAGGACAAGAAACATTCCAGGTTGTCATGGTAGAAGCTGGCCTCCTTTGCCCATCCTCCCTGGATGGAGGTGATAGACAATAAAATGGACCAGAAGCAAAGCCCTTCATCACACCACCAGCCTGTGAAAAGATTCTCTCCACTGCCCTCGTTTCCTCAGAGCTGGAAAAGAATCCAGGCCATTGAAGAATAGAGGCTCCACCACAGGCTAACTGGGTAACTTTGAGAAACGTTAAAATTCTCCAGCTTCCTGATGAGTCCTCTATAAAATGAGAATAAGCAGGGCCACCCTAAAGGGTTCCATGAGGAAACTAGAAATGTGTCTATCAATGTGCTCAGCCTAGCTTCTCAAGAGAGTCACTATTTCTGTTCCTCTTCAATGTTTTCTGAAGAGACTCAACCTCCCAACCCAGGATCGGGCACTCCCTGAAAGCTGGGGTTTCAAGTATTCTGTTATCTTGTTGGACTATGTCCCTGACTTTGGTTCTGAAAGCAGGGGCCCTTCTCTGATTGGAAGGCAAGCTGGACCTATGGGAACTGCCCCTCTGGAAGATGGTCCTGCCCTCTGCTGTAAGTCTCCAAAAGGCCCCTTTCGTTTCTCCCTTATTTTCTGTGACTCATGGGGACAGTTTTTTGACCCTCAGCTCCTGTTTCTAAGAGTGAGGAAGGACCTTGCTCTCTTTAACACATGTTATTCAAAATGTTGCCTCTGTCTGCCCGACATCTTCTATGCAGATACATTGATGTTCAAGAGATATATGAATCACAATTGGAAAGCAAAATGCCAGATTGTTCTAGCTGCTTGTTAATTAAATTTGTCCCCATGTAAAAGGCAGGGGAGGGAGCATGGGGTTATGCACCACAGTACACCCTCTGCCCCATCCTATGCTGACTAGTAGCAGCTAGTAGTTGGTTCTATCTAGGGGCTGAGCATCCAGTGGAGTCTCTGGGACCATCTCCAAAACAACCTCCCCAACATTGTCCCTATCTTCCTCATCATTTACACCCCTGGCCATCAAGTTTCTCACTGCCGTGTCTGTCTCCTTTTGTGCACACACACATACACCCACACACACACCCCAACACACTGGCTTATGAGACACTGACAGTGCCCTCCCAGGCACCCTGAGCTTTGTGTCCCTCCCTCAGAGTCACCAAAGCAGAGACAGTTTACCAAGACCCTAGTTTAGAATTCATAATTTTGTGTTCTGTCTTTTAAAAACAAACACTCATCCAAACTGTAACACAAACTCTGTGTGTTTATGCACACCGAGGAAATTGGGAGCCTAATGTCACTGGTGACAGCCCCTGATGAACCCCTGACTCTTTCCAAATGAAGCTCACATATCATACCCTAGCCTCTCTTGCTTTGTTGGCTGTTGGCAGGAAGCTTCACAATCTTCACTGCTTTCAGCAAAGACTATTTTTATAAAATAAAAGAGCTCTAGCGATTCTGAGTTATGTGATCAGTCACTGCTGCCTCCTGTCCCAGGGACCAGCTGAATTTCTCACTGCCAAGCCACTTGGCACACAGCACCAGCTGGCTTGTCGGCCTCAGCCCTGCAAGGAGCTGGGGCAGGCAAATCTCTTCACCTCTTTGCATAGCAGTGCTGGGTGGACTCAGCATGAATACAGTGATATGCCACCAGAGGAAAGGTGAACTGGAACACTCCTGCCTGGACAAAAAAAGCGGTGCTCTCTGTCTTTGCAGTCTCAGTAACACTGAGCAGGAATCCTTCCCTACAGCCTTCCTGGACCCCAGAATCAACACCTTTGAGCTTCTACTCTTTTGGGGTAGACACAAAAAGGCCTTCAGATGCCCCTGGCTTATGCAGACTTTGTAAATTGGTACAACCAGTCTAAGGGATAAAGTAGCATTCTCAGTAGAGTTGAAGATGGACCTTCCACTTCCCAGTGTGAATCTCAGAAGTGATGTAATCAAATCTGAGGATGCTTAAAACAGAATCTGAAACAATAATGATGAAATTCTGAAGGGAAGAAGAAAGGAAGGGAGGTGTACTGGCTGGTTTTGTGACAACTTGACACAAGCTGGAGTTATCACAGAGAAAGGAGTTTCAGTTGAGAAAATGCCTCCATGAGATCCAGCTGTAAGGCATCTTCTCAATTAGTGATCAAGGGGAGAGTGCCCCTTGTGGGTGGTACCATCTATGGGCTGGTAGTCTTGGGCTCTATAAGAAAGCAGGCTGGGCAAGCCAGGAGAAGCAAGCAAGCCAGTAAGAATCATCCTTCCATGGCCTCTGCATCAGCTCCTGCTTCCTGCCCTATTTGAGTTCCAGTCCTGACTTTCTTTGGTGATGAACAGCAGCATGAAAGTGTAAGCTCAATAAACCCTTTTCTCCCCAACTTGCATCTTGGTCATGATGTTTGTGCAGGAATAGAAACCCTGACTAAAACAGGAGGAGTCAAGAGAGAGACATGAAGAGACCTGAAGCAAGTGAAATGTCCATCAACACAGACATGCACTAAAGTATAGAGTGGTCCTATGAGGAGCTGTTGCTGGGTCCTAGGGAGAAGTGCTTGCTGTCTGAGCATGAGGCCTTAATATCAGTGTGGGTCCTCCCTGGCATTCAGATCTCCAGCACCCATGAGAAAAGCCAGCTGTGGTGGCTTGTACCTATACCCCAGCACTGGGAAAGAAATAGAGACACAAACATCCCTGAGGCTCACTAGCCAGCTACATCAGTGAGGAGTACGAAACCTTGTTTCAAGCTAAGGTGGAGAATGACAGAGGACAATACCCGATGTCAACTCCTTACCTCCACATGTATGTACACACACCCTGTCATGTACATATATGTACATGACACTTGTTCTACATACAAAAAAAGAATACAATGAATGAACTACATGTGACTTATTAGCATGAGTAAATCTCAAAAATAGATAGTTTAAAGAAAGCCGAGTTGCAAAAACTGGGATTTCAGTTTTAACCATTTAAACATAAACATACCTACTGTGTGTTGTCTACAAATATAGCACAACATTATGGAAAGGTGACACTTTGGGGGGAAAATGGCTACAAGGGAGGAGGTTAGGATTAGGAGAGATTCTTATAGCTGAATTGTTAACACTTTATTTCCTTAAATAAATATTTGCACTAAATCTGATAAAATATTAACATTTGGTTAAGCCTGTGGTGAGAACATTGTGTATCGATTGCATCACTGCTGAGCTGCTGAGGTACTGTCTAGTTTAAAATATAATAGGTGTAAATAATTCTCTAAATGTTCTCCAGGCTCTTTCCTTACTCACAAAAGATAAAATGTCCAGTCTGGCCAAGTGGAAATTTACAATAAACAAAAACTAATAGGAAGGTCACCAACTCTTCCAGCTAGTTCCTGACACTGTAGCCACTCTGACCTCCAGGGCAGGGTTCCCTCCCTCCTGATTTGGCCAGGCCTGTTGGCTCTGACTGGGTCTGGCCTGTGGGAGATACGGGCATAGAGACAAGTACAGGAAGAAAGAAATGGTCTCTTCCTGCTGGTCTTTGGGGCTGGAAGAAGATACATTTCGCTACTTCACATCTCTTGTGATGTGGGACTCTCCTCAGTTCTGCTGTGGCCCTCAGCTTGGTAATGATTCCTCCTTCCTCTGTTTTCTTCAGGACTTGGGGTGCACAGAGACTACCTTCTATTGCTGTCTCCACAAAGGCTTCAACACCCCTTGTATTAGGGTTCTCTAAAGTCACAGAACTTATGGGTAGTCTCTATATAGTAAGGGAATTTGTCTGTAGTCCAACTCCCCAACAATGGTCAGCAGCAGCTGTGGATGAAAGCCTGAGTACCTAGCAGTTGCTCAGTCCCACAAGGGATGCAGGTGAAGAAGATCGAATCTTCCTTCTTCCAGTGTTCTTAAGCAGGTCTCCAGCAGAAGGTGCAGCCCAGATTAAAGGTGTGTACCACCACACCTGGATCTGGGACTTGCTTTGTCCCAGGCTGACCTTGAACTCAGAGATCTCCTTGCTTCAGTCTGCTGAGATTAAGGGTGTGTACCGCTTTGCCCAGGCCTAAGCTTTTCATGACCACTATGCCTCAAGATCTCCATGCCAAGATCCAGGTCAGAAACTTGTGTCTTCCAGACTCAAGATTTGGCTCACAGGTGAGCCTTCTAATTCTGGATCATAGTTCACTCCAGATAGAGTCAAGTTGACAATCAGGATTAGCCACTACAGCCCTTGTCAGTTTCCCTTCAATGTGAACTCATCTTTATAAATGGTACCCTTGTGAAACCCTCCTTAATATCCCAGCTCAAGTGTGCCATCCAATTTCTTCTGGTGCCCTGACCTCATGGAGCACACAGGAAGAGCAGGACTCCTCAGGAGAACAAAGGGGACACCAGGGACAACTCTCTGCCTGGCCAAAACTAAATGCTCAAAGGGATGTGGTAGGAAGAGAGGAAAAACAAACAAAAGACAAAACCACAAGACTGAAGAAACACCTCAGCGAAGGCTTTTGTATTAGACTTACCACAGGAAACTGCCTCTGTGAACTACTTTGCCCCACAAAAGGAAGGCTCTTTCACATGGTCAACCAAATAGCAGGTTTCAGACCATGGTGTCTTGACCATAGGAATCATGGAGGCTTAAGGAACAGTCAGAAGCAAAATGAGTGTGTCCCTCCAGGATAGATAAAATATTTATCATCTGTTGCAGAGAGAACTTCTAGACAGGGATAGAAATGTGAATTCCGAGTTATGATGCAACTCCAGCAGAGCCAAAAAGCCCCTAAATCTGTAACCTAGTTCTTACAGAAAAGAGATGTGTATGCAAATTTTCACACCTTGAGCTATCTAGAACACAAAGAGCTAGATGGTCCCTTAATTATCTAGCCCATCTTTTGAAGACTGAGTGTGCAATGTGCCATAGGGGATGAGAATCCTGCTCACCATCACACATGTGCCCACCATCACATATGTGCTCACCATCACACATGTGACCACCATCACACATGTGCCCATCACACATTGCTCACCATCACACGTGTGCCCACCATCACATGTGTGCCCACCATCACACGTGTGCCCACCATCACACGTGTGCCCACCATCACATATGTGCTCACCATCACACATGTGACCACCATCACACATGTGCCCATCACACATGTGCTCACCATTGCACATGTGCTCACCAATACACACATGTCTGAGTTTCCAGTTGGGTTTCTCATCCATGGAAACTGCCAGAAGGAATGGGTTTGAGAGAGTACCAGTGACATGTTTCTGTGGAGAGAGGGTGCAGCTTGAATCCTGGCCGAGGTGAAGGAGAAAGCTACACAGAGAGGGAAGATGCAGAGAACAAACCAGCTTGGCTGGAGGAGCAAAACATTCATGAAGCAAGGGATTTCCTTCTATTAATCTTCTCCCGGGACCAAAATTAATCTTTCTTTAGAATTGTTAGTCTGATGAAATTTATTATCCTGGATGACAATAAGTATTCCCAGGTTTAGAGAGAATTTAAAAGCATATGATTTATTTGTCCTGAGAAGATTCCCAGACCCTTACTGCTACTCCTCAAAACTAATATTTTGGCATTTAATAAACCAGGGAAATTGGGTCATGAACTCAACATTAACAAATTAAAAAACCTCTAAGTAATATTTAATGTTGGCATTGTTTTGATCTTGTAATTTCTGCTACGATACTTGAGTTCAGCACACTGTGGAAGCAGATTGCCAGAAGCCTATGTTCAGGGTGAGATCAGTCTTGCTACACCCCAATTTTGTAATTTCAACTATCCAGATCCCAGGTGCTATCTGATGGGCTAGTGGAGGGCTGTTCTTAACCTTCCAAAGAAGAACTGCTCCAAACGGTACTGAAAAGAATTGCACTAAGACTCTGGGGGCTGAGAGAGTAGAGAGGGAGGTGACCTCTTACAGGAGCATGAGAATGTGGCTATGCTTCGCTCTGTGTCAGGGGTCTCACAGCCATCCAATCTTAATGGCTAGTCACAACCAACAGCATCATCCCCAGGAAGGGCAGATTCTGGTCCTGCAGGAAAGTGTGGCTCTCTGGTCTGTCTGGCAGCTCATGTCTCCTGTGCCGTACTGTTTCCAGGACCCATGTAGGTTGATTGAGTTGCTTATTCTTAGAATGCGACCATCATCACCTCAAACCCAAGCCTTTGGGCAGAGCTAGAAAGTGACCAAAGGCCAGCAAACAGATGAGTCAAATTGCCCCTCAGAAGGAACCCTGGCAGTGATCTAGTGCTTAAGTCTCATACTATAAAAGAGAAGACTCGGGCTCAGAGCTGGCAAATGAGATGCCCAAGCTCCTATAATGAGTTTGTGTGTGAGATTACATCTGACTACAAGTCTATCATTGGCTAGCAGTGACACCCAGGTCCTTCCATGGCAGTATACAGGCTCCCTCTGAAGCCTAGAATATCCTATCTTCTTTTTTTTTTACAAGTATTTTTCTGTCTTCTGTTCCATTACTTTTGTATTTGTCTTCAAAACAGAAATGAAATGTGTCTCCACTGTTATTCTACTTTTGTAACCCAGGCTACTTTTACTGGGGGCCTGCAAGTGCTAAATCTGTATGTAAAGTAAGCATCCAGTCAACTTTTATTAAACTTGACTGTGTGAGAGAGGTTTTCAAGCATCAGACATGAAAGAAAGTCTAGACTCAGGCAGGGTATTGGGAAACATGAATGTGGAAACATGCTGCTTATGATGTAATTTGGTACCCCAAGAAGGTGGTGGTGGTGGTGGTGCTGCTGCTGCTGCTGCTGCTGCTGCTGCTGGTGCTGGTGGTGGTGGTGGTGGTGGTGGTGGTGGTGGTGGTGGTGGTGGTGAACATTATAGGAAGAATGTGAGATGTATTTCAGGGTAAAATTGGATATCAGGAAGGGAAATGAAGGAGGACTTTAAATTTTTTTTCCCATTTCAACTCTGAGCAGTTGGACAAGCTGGTGGAGACACCTGGGGGAGGTGAAATGCACTAGTTTGCCTCCGGCAGAAGGAAGAGGGCTACAGTCTGAAGAGACAGTGGCTTAAACTGAGGAGGGAGAGCTTGCCCAGCCAGCCATCATCGAACCCTCTACTAAGACTTTCCTGCTGCTCTGAAACACCTGAACTTGACCATGGAGTAGCAAAACCATGAAAACAGGAAACATCAGAAAGAAGCAAACCTGTCAACCTACACAGAGAGACCTTGCCTCTGTTTCCTTTACAACCAGCATTTTCCTACCCAGAATTCCAAAGACCGCTTTCCTCCAGGAAGCACCCTGAACCACCATCTTTTACAATCTATCTCAGAGCTTCATTCTCTGGATCAGGGCATACCCATCACTACAGTGTCTCTACCAGTGTCATCTATGAGCACATGAGACTAACTTCTGGAGGGCAAAGGTGGCCATTCCATCATTCATTCAACAACTCCCTCCAGTAGTCGTCCTTTTCCCAGCTGCTGAGTTCTCTCCTGGGACCCCTTCCCTCCAGCCTCCAGGAAGCTCTCCTATCTACCCATCGTCCGAACAACTTCTATGAAAGCTGAGTTTTATCAAACAAAGCTTAAAAAGAAATCTATGTCACAGAAGAGAAAGGCACTTAGGACTTGGCCTCTGTAAACCTTCTGCGTGTGTTGGAATCCCTTAAATGTGCAAACTTCTCTATTTCATGAACCTCTAACTCAATTTTGTTTCTTAAATATTTGTAGAATTTCCACGAGAACATCCAGCAATGACCGGTGGCAATGGTGATTAAAATAGAAGCAAGGAAATGGGATAACAACAGCAGCCACCAAGGCCACCAAGGCCACCCAAGTGGGGAAGCCAAACCACAGGGCAGCTGGGAACTCCAGGGACAGAGGCCTCTGGGGAAGTCTTCCACTCCCTCCTTTACAGAGCAAAATCTATGGAGTCACATGCCACATGACAACATTTTTTAATCATCAAAAAGTGCCTGGCCAGGGCTTCATTGCTACATACACTGTGCCCAACAACTGCAGTTCACCACAACCAGCCTCCAGAGTACAGAATCCGCTTATCGCCCAGATTACCCAAACCTGCAGCAACTTTGGTAAATTCCATAGCTCATTCCTGGCAAGAAAGTGCTGTCCCCTCTGGAAGCCAGGAGGGTAAACTTGAAATCTGAAATTCTCATGACCCATGACTTTAACAGAACCCCTCCTGGGTGCTTATCACTTCCTGTTGGCTCCACCATACCTTCTGTACAGCAGACTGACAGTTTCAACCATTCAGGCCTCTCAGGCTTAGTGTGTTCCTGAAGATAAGAATTCCCCACAGAGCCTCCCCATCACCACAGCTAACAATAGCATCTCCTCTCCTAAAGCAGCCCCTCCAATAAGAGCCCAAACCAGACCCCACCACACCCAGTAACGGGAACGTCACTGACAAATGTTTCTCATCTGAGCCCAATCATTTTATAGGGCATTATACAGAGCCACAAATGCATTCCATATGTGTTCCATCTCAGAAATTCTGACTCTTCCTCTCCAAACCAAATCAAATTACTATTATTGTTGTTGTTGTTTAACATTTGTTAGTTTTTACAAGTGCAAAGAGCAGCACAATCATTTACTAATGTTCTATCATCTGGAGCCCAACCTCTGCACACTCAGATACCAAAAGTAGAGATGACTCAGAGGGCTGCATTACGTAGCTGTAACTTCAGAGTCCTTCCTCCACCCAAGCTATGCACCCACCCTTATCTTCCAAAGAAAGAGAGTAAAAGGGGACCCATGTGGGATTTTTCTGAGAGAACAGATGTGTTGCATGACAACACATAGCTGTTAGTAAAACTAAAGCAGAGAGAGTCCAGCTCCTTCAGAGCGCTGTGAGCCTGGAGAGAGCCTACATGAGCCTGGGGAGAAACAGATGATAAGACTCTCCAGAATGCTCTTGCACTCTCAGGGAGACATTTGCAAGTTAGAGAGAATGAGAATGGGCCCCTTAGGCTCAAATGTTTAAATACTTGTTCCCCTATTGGTAGAACTGTTTGAGAAGGATTATGAGGTGTGGTCTTATTGAAGGAGGTTGTGTCATGGGGGGTGGGTGGGGGGGTGTCCTAGTCAGGGTTTCTATTCCTGCATAAACATCATGACCAAGAAGCAAGTTGGGGAGGAAAGAGCTTATTCAGCTTACACTTCCATGCTGCTGTTCATCACCAAAGAAAGTCAGGACTGGAACTCAAGCAGGTCAGGAAGCAGGAGCTGATGCAGAGGCCATGGAGGGATGTTCCTTACTGGCTTGCTTCCCCTGGCTTGCTAAGCTGGCTTTCTTATAGAACCCAGGACCACCAGCCCAGGTTTGGCACCATCCACAATGGGCCCTCCCCCTTGGATCACTAATTGAGAAAATGCCTTACCGCTGGATCTCATGGAGGCATTTCCTCACCTGAAGCTCCTTTTTCTGTGATAACTCCAGCTTGTGTCAAGTTGACACACAAAACCAGCCAGTACGGGGTGGGGGGTGTTGTGGTTTCAAAAGACTCACATCATTGCTGATGTGTTCTCTACCTCCTGCCTGCAGATTAAGATGTGAACTTTCAGCTGTTCCAAACAAGTTGCCCACTGCTTGCTAGTATGCTGCCCTACCATGTCAGACTCTCAACCCTCAGAAACTCTAAGCTCAATTAAACACTTTCTTTTGTAATTTTCTTTGCTCATGATGTCTCTTAGAAAAGTAACTAAGACAAAAGTTGGCACCAAGGAGTGGGCTATTGCTGTATTAAGCTCGGCCGTGCTGAGTTTTGAAGGAATGTAGAAGACTTTGGGACTTCGAACTAGAAAAGGGGTTGGACACTATAAACAGAATTTAACAGTTCATCCTAGTAAGACCCTGGAAGATAGTGCTGAGAACCATGTAGACTATGGAGGCCCAGCTCAAAAGGTTTCAGTGGGAAATGATGTTAGCAACTAGGCTGGAGATCGTCTTGCAACATTTTAGCAAACAATGTAGCTGCTTTCTATCCTTGTCCTAAGGATTTGCTTGGGGTTAAATTAAAAACTAATGAACTGATTTCTTTGGCCAAGGAGATTTCAAGGCAGCCTAATATTGACTCTGTCCATGTTGCTTAGTAAGTAATCACTCTTTTTTTTTTTAAATTATTTACTTTATATTCTGCTTATTGTCCCCCCTCCTGGTCACCCCCTCCCACAATCCTTCCCCCATTCTACCTCTCCTTCTCCTCTGATCAGGTGTGACCTGCTGGGTATTTCCCCAACCCTAGCACACTAAGTCTCTGTGGAGCTAGGCACATCCTCTCCCACTGAGGCCACACAAGGCAGCCCAGCTAGAAGAACATATCCCATGGACAGGCCACAGGTTTGGGATAGCCCCATATCCACTTGTTGGGGATTCACATGAAGACCAAGCTACACATCTGCTCCATATGTGCAGGGAGGCTTAGGTCCAGCCGGTGTATACTCTTTGGTTGGTGGATCAGACTCTGAGAGCACCAAGGGTCCAGGTTAGATGACTCTGTTGGTCTTCCTGTGAAGTTCTTATCCCCTCAGGGGCCCACAATCCTTCCTCCTATTCTTCCCAGTAATCACTCATATTCAGATCTGCAATGATAAAGAGAAAATGGGGGCAGAAAGCAATTTTAAAAAGTAAAGTTTGTAAAAGAGCACCAAGAAATTTAACCTTGGAGCCAAGGCTTGTTCTGACAGAGATTAGGGGAATAAAGAGAAGCTTGATCCAAACTGGAAAAAGGGAAGGTGACCTTGGGGCAGGAACCATCCAGACAGTTCCCCAGTTTTGGAAAAGGAATTTTCTGTTCCTAAAAGCAACGACAAGCAAAAGCTTCTGAAACGTGATTCAAGCGTGACAAGGCTCCATCCCAAGGGAGCAGCTGAACTGGGCAGTGTTCTCACACGGTTCTGGCTTTAGAATCATGAAGGACACATGAGTAAGGAAAGACTCTGAGGCCAGGCCAGGCATGTGACAGTGGAGTCCCTGGGGCAAGAAAGCCCTGAGATGCCATTGGCTGCATGGAGGCCCTGAGACGCCATTGGCTGAAGTGGTGAAAGTGAAGCCTAGCTTGCATTGGAGACCCACAGGATGTTGGAGGTACCAGATCTGTGGGATCCATGACAAGGAAAGCTATACACAGGGAACACAGGAAATGGAACCAGCCCAAGAGAGAAGTGTGCTCTAGGCAGGAAGAGCCATGTAAGCCCTTTGACTCCGGACATGAAACTATAATGTAAGAATATGTTTGCCCCATTGGGTTTCCATCTTGCTTTGGTCAAGTATTTCCTCACTATTTTCTGATTCATACCTTTTGGAATGGTAATATATATTCTGTACCACTGTATATTGGAAGTACATAACTTGCTTTTTATTTTACCAGGGGTGAGTGACTAAGAGCCTTGAGTCTCAGAAGAGATTTCGAACTTTGAACTTTTAAACAGTGTTGAGACTGAAAGACTCTGGGGACTTTTGAAAGCAGACTGAATGTATTTTGTACTGTGCTCTGATCACAAGCCTATGGGAGCCAGGGAGTGAAGTGTGTGGTTTGAATGAGACTGGCTCCCACAGGCTCATATGTTTAAATACTTCATCTTTAGTTAGCGAAGCTGTTGGGAAGAATTGAGCCTTGTTGAAAGAAGCATGTCACTGGGAGCAGGCTTTGAGGTTTCCAACGCTTTCAACATTCCCAGTGTGCCCTCTGCCTCCTGTTTGTAGACCAAGATGTGAGATTTCAGCTGTCCAGCCAATATGCCTGCTACTTGCTGCTCTATTGCCCCACCATGATGGGCTCTTAATCCTCTGAAGCGGTAAAGCCAATTCAATGTTTTTTATAACTTGCTTTGGTTGTGGTGTTTTATCACAACAACAAGAATGTAACCAAGATAGGGGTAAGATCGTGTGTGAATCTGTGACTGTTCTAGAACTTTTCAGGAAGAGAACAATCTACTAGGTAATCCACTTGAGGCATTACCTCCCCAGCCAGTTCTAAAATTCTAGGAAGATAGTACCTTTCTACCTGTACCCTCCCCCGGCACTCTCAGGCCAAAGTCATAGGCCAGCAGGTGCACTTGAACATTTCAGATCATTTTGGCGGTAACCTAAGCAGAAAGGCTATGAGACAATATGCAACTTCACCCAGGGCTCAGAAGCAAGATCCACGTTTTGGGACAAGCCCTCCTTTGCACACACCTGCTTCCCCCATTCATGCTCAGCGTGGCTCCAAACTGAAGATTCTTCGAGGCTGTTGCTGAGAAGCATGCCTTGGGGGAAAGGGGGTGCACTGTTTAAATCAAATAGCACCAGCCTTCCCAAACCTAAAAATATGTGAACATACAGACTTTTCTCAGCTGGAGACTCTTGAACATTTTTGCTCCACCTTTGTGCCTGTTAGCACTTGTCTGTTAGCCAGAACTAACCTAACCCAAAATAAATGAATGGGTAGAAACGATTGATGGGAAAGCCCCAGAAGGAGTCTGTGTCTTCCAGCAGCTGCTTTTCATGACCCAGGATGCCTGTGTTTGTGGTTTCATGTTGCATGAATAGACTGCGATCGTGTGTTTGCTGGAGGAGGATTGTTCCTTGCTTGTCTGAGGAAATTCATAGACCATATTTGATGGTGGGCTGGAAAATTACCGTGACTTTCACACCATTCCCTTCACCCTGCCCGTGTAGACATAATGGAATAGCACAAGATTTTAAACTTAGCTTGCTATCATTCCAGGAACCAAAGCCATTTCATTCACTAAGGTCACTGCTCCAAGCCTCAGTTTCCACCTCTTGAGGATGGGTGTAATATAACCAGTGAAAGAAAGGTACTCATGTTCCTTATCACAAGGATTAAGTGAGCCACATTTTAAGCACACCCGGCCCAGTTTTTCACACCTCGAAGTGAATCACTGGGACAGTCAGCCCTCAGGCTCCCACAAGCTCTAGGAAACTGCCTTATCAATCAGCCCTTGGTGTTGGTGGCATGTGGAAGCTCTATCCCCAGCACTCAGCCATTAGAAGCCACAGACAAACTCCAAGAAGCTGAGGCTCCAGCAGAAGTGAAGCAGGGGAGAAAGAAGGTGTCTTCATACCTTAAACCAAAGGGTCTCTGCCCAGGCTAGACCCAGCTGTGCTCCAGAGGAAACAGAACGGAACAGAGACTCTCTCAGGTGCCATCTGCCCGGGCCTCAGGTTGCCTCTCTCACAGTTTTGCCCAGATCAGGCCCAAGAGTTTTAATCAAATGTGTGAAGAAGAAAACAACAAAACAAATAAAAACACTCCGCTTCTCACACCTGGAAAAGGCAAGCCAGGGCCATCCAGCATCCAGAAGGAGCTGGCCTTGGTGAGGAGCTGTGTCAGCTGGTACCTTCTCACATGTGATATCAGCTGGCAGAAGAGCCAAGTGTGGGAAAGACCCTAGAAGAAGAGAGAACAGCTAGATATGTCAGTCCCAGCCTCCTCCCCAAAGTGCTCCAACTGTGGCTTCCTCAAAGTGATTCTAATTGTTTAAACAAGATTAAACAAGCATGGAATCTGAGAGGGAGAAGGAAGAAATTTGAAAAACAAATAGCAAGGAATTTTTCTTTCCAAAGACCCGAAACAACTCTAAACCGTAAGAACAGCTTTAACCTAGTAGCCTTTTAAAATCCCAGATTGAATATGTCCAGCAAAAAGTGACCAGAAGAAGAGAACATCCCAGAGTGAACATATACAGAGGAGATGGAGGAGCAGTGAGCCCATCGCCACCGCTTCCACTGTATTAAAGTGGAAGCATGCATATATGCACACACACATACATGCACACACACTCACATATGCACACACATATGCACACACATGCACACGCACTCACATGTGCACATTCAGCTCTAATGCATTTCTGTTCAGAGCACCAGCATCAGCCCCACACAGTAAGAACATCACACACTCAGTTGAAGTCCCAACAATGGCACAATAGATCCACCAAAGAGCGCTGAGATTTAAGGATGCCAGAAATCCACAATCCCTATAGGACAAAGCTGGCACTTAGGACAAAGCTCTCCATGACTGCCATTTCACAGTACACAACTTTCAAACTGGACCTTCTAACTCCTCCTTGGCTCTAGATCTCCCATTCAGTCATTACCTGGCCTTGCACAGTTGGTCTTCATCCTGTAGAGTGTCTTTTCCCTGTCCTTCTTGGCTTGGGAAGCCCCACTTGCTCCTTAGAACTTACTGAACACAGCTGGGACATAGTTGGTCCAAGTCAATCCCCAGGACCCAGGTAAAAATGCTGAGTGTGACAGTGCACAATTGAATCCCAGTGCTGGGGAAGCAGAGGTAGGAAGAGCTCTAAGGCCCTCTGGCCAGCCTAGTCTAATGGTGAGCTCCAAGACCCCATCTCAAAGAAGGTGGGTGTTGTTCCTAAGGATGACACCTGAGGTTGTCCACTAACCTCCATATGTACACACATGCAGGAACATTTGAACACACACACATGGACACACCACACACACACACACACACACACACACACACACACACACGGGGTTTTCAGCACAGTTTCCCCTTGCCTGTCATCACTCACTGCTGGTGCATATTTCTAGCCATTCAGACACATCATCTTGACAGTCATTGGCTCCCACAGCTCTGTCTCACAGAATTGAACTAAGTCACTGTGCTTCGGAAATACTTGCACTTCCAGCACCCACCCTGTGGCAAAACGTAGGATGTTTTCAGCAAATGTTTGCGAAGCAAAAAATGGTTCTGGTTCTATGCACAGTGAGGCAGGATGACCCCTCAATGGTCAGGAGGCAAGGTGACTTAGGATTCTGGAGTTAACTTAGCTACTAGAAAGCATTCCCCGTCCTAGGCCAGAAGCCCACCATCTCCTTGTACAGCCCTCCTTTTCACATACCACTATCAATCTGTAGGTAAAACACTCAACCGACCTGGCGACTTGCCATTTTAATGAAGCCACAGACTTCAGGATTGAAAGGGATTCTGGAAGCCACAGGATCTCCTCCTCAGGTGCTCAGTCAAACTCGGTGGCTTTCACATCATAAAGGAGGCATCCTACCCTTGTGAAATAGGCTTCATTATTATTTCTTAAAGAATAATGTGTGAGCATTTAGCCTCGTTCATAACAGCTACTCTTCATGGTACTCCCCAGGGTTTCGTGCTGTGAAGCTACCCTTCAATTCTTATGTTCCATTCTGGTATCTCTTTTTGGAGATGGAGAGGATTATTCAAAGGTGACCAGGTATCTAGTTATTACACCATGTTCCTCGCTTAACCCGTACAATCCCAGAGTTCCCTGTGCTCCTGACTCAATAAAGTCTCACTTAAACAAGATTCTAACAACCAAGAATGGGAGAACATAAGATTCAAAATGTTCTGGAATCTTTTAGATTATTAAAAAGCAATCAAATAATAAACCATAGGTATTTTATAATCTTCTTTCCCCATATGCTTTCCTTTGATCAAGGTAGAGCACCCCCCTAAAACTCTCTCTGACTGTTTCCAGCTGTCTTAGTCAGGGTTTCTATTCTTGCACAAACATCATGACCAAGATGCAAGTTGGGGAGGAAAGGGTTTATTCAGCTTACTCTTCCATGCTGCTGTTCATCACGAAAGGAAGTCAAGATTGGAATTCAAGCAGGCCAGAAAGCAGGAGCTGATGTTCCTTACTGGCTTGCTTCTCCTGGCTTACTCAGCTTGCTTTCTTATAGAACCCAAGACTACCAGCCCAGGGATGACACCACCCACAAGGGGCCCTCTCCTAGTTGAGAAGATGCCTTACAGCTGGATCTCATGGAGGCATTTTCTCAACTGAAGCTCCTTTCTCTGTGATAACTCCAGCTCGTGTCAAGTTGACACACAACCAGCCAGTGCGCCAGCCAAGTAGGCTGAACCTCTCTCCACAATACCCACCTCACCAGCCTCCTGATACAAAACATTAGTCTTAATTAATCCATGGCTTTTAAACTTCTCTTTCCTTTAGTCTCCCACTTCCCTATCTCTGCCTTACAGACAAGTTCTAGGAATGCCCTTGGTATTAAAATGCATACTTTAACTCGCATCATGAGGTGAAGGGAACCCCCCAACCCAGGAAGGCAGCATCCTTCCTTTCTAGCCCCCTTTGCTGCTACTGACGGTCTAGTGGCACAGCATCCAATGCCTGGATCATTCTGATATAGCTCTTTGCATAATTTCTGCTGTCTCTAGAGAGAAACACAGAGCACCGAATGAAAGAATTTAAGTGTAGCTTTCCCAGCACTAGGCCCCGTGGAGCTCTATGAAGAGAGGCCATTATGAATAAAGCTGCAGAGTACCATGCTTATACAGTAGCCTTTAAAAGGGAGCAATGCAGCTTATTTCACCATTGGGCACCCAGGTGTGCTGCATCCTGACAAATATGTGCCCTGGAATGGCGGTCAAGGCTAAGCATTGCCTGGCAACCCTGGCAATGTGTATGATCTGAGGGTCTCTCGGGTAACCCCAACCATTCTACCAAAAGCACATGTCCGTACATAGCAAAGTAAACACTCCGTGTTACTCAAAAACATTAAAGCAACAGAAAGTTGGAACCCTCAAAACTTGTCAATAATTAATATTTGCTGATGATTTAAATCATTTTTGGCCAGAGCTAAGAAGTGAGAAAGAGTCTGTATTTGCTGTAGTTGAGCATTGTGTGTGTCGAGGGCAAACATGGAGTGAGAGAAGAGTACAAAGAGATGTAAAGGATGCGTCTGAAGAGACTGACAGGAGCCCAGCAAGAAGCCAGGCTGCCAGAGCCTGAGCCACTCTGCCAGCTTCCCTCACAGCTGGTTGATGAGAGGCAGCCTGGGAAGAGCACGGCGAGAGTGCCCTCTAGTGGAAGGAAGCAGAGCTTGGCTCCTCTCTGACGTGTGTTTAGCCTGGGTTTACATTTTCTGTAACTTCTTCAGTCATTTATTCAGTAGGCACGAGTTGAATTCTCCTTATGTACCAAACACCAGTATGAGCACCAGGGAAACATGTCACTAAGACTTGACCATCCCTCCCAAGAGTGTTTTCAACCAGGTAAGGAGATTGGACGACTCCTGGGAGGGGTGCATGCATGTGTGTGTATGTGTATGTGTTTGTGTGTGTGTATGTGTGTGTGTGTGTGTGTGTGAGTGTAAGCATGCATGTGTGACTGTAATTGTGTGAGTATGTGCAAGTGTGCGCGTGTGTGTGGGTATAAGTGTACGTGTGTGCATGTATGCTTGTTTTTGTGTTTATAGTGGGGCTGTGCTAATGCAGAGGTGGTAAGTCAGGAAGATCTGCCCAACCGATGTGACCCTCAAGCTGAGAAGATAGGCAATTGGAACAGAGGTGTGTCAGGCAAGACAGCTGTGGCTGGAGATGCTCTGGCCCATCTAGGGAGAAAGGAGGCGAAAAGCCAGAGAGGGCTGAGAGGATAAGCCCATGGATGGTTTCTTGTTTCCTGATAGGAAGCTAGACAAACATCGAGCTGTTTTACAGATTCATGAGTGTATTACTCTGATGGGAAGGGAACAGACAAGACTGAAGGCCAACAGAAAATGAGGGTCTAAATTAGAACCAGGACAAGCAGGATGGAAGAATAGATATGGTGGGGAGCAGGTCAGCAGGACTTGCTTACAGAGTGGGTGTAGAGAGGAGGCAGGAATGGGAAATTCTCAATCAATTCCCAGCCCCAGCTTTCGGGGAGGGGGCTAGCTTGATGGTGTGTTACTCATTAGACCAGGGATCATGAAAACGTATAGAAAGAAGACTGTAAGTTCTATTTTGAATATGGGGAATTGGATGTGGCTAAGAGGAAAATTCTGGGAGGTAATTGGTAATTGACTGTTTAGTCTGAAGCCTGGGGAATTGATCTACGGTTGGCAGCAGTCTATGGCATTGGAAGGGAAATGGCCTTCCAAGGGAGCAGCCACCATAGAAAGAGAACAGCTGGGGGCAGGCTCTGAGGCAAAGCTCTCTGTTCAGAGGAGAGGGCAGCGGGTGTCATGAGAGCTGAGAAGGACTGAAAAGGAGAGCCAGGTAGGCAACTCCTTAGCGGTTAACAATTCCTCATGGAAACATGAAGATTAAGAATCATATAACAAACTCAGCATGCTGTAGGCACTCAAAACTAGCTACCTCCCCTACTGTAATAATGTGGCTAGGGAAGTAAATGTAACAGGGCCAGCCCCACAGTAGATCAGCTTGTGTGGAGGCTAACGGGAGTGGCTCCTTCCACTGAAGGGAACAGTGAGGGGTCTGGGGTCAGTACCTTGTGAGTGCTCTCCACCAAGTGGGCACTGTTGCCTGATGTCTTGTGCGTTCACTGAAGTTCAGAAGTGGATTCTGACATTTCAATCTAAGTAACCTCAATGACCTCCCACGACCCTCAACAATACTGCAAAGTAGAAATGACTGGTATTTCCTATTTATAGGTAAGCACATCAGATTAAGAAACACTATGAAATGTGCCTGATACTCCTTAGAAAAGGCGGGCCCTCTTTAAATCATGTCATCTCCAGGGTATCCCTTTTGAGGAGTGAGGATCAGAAAGGAACATGATGAACACACACACACACAGAGAGAGAGAGAGAGAGAGACAGAGAGAGAGAGAGGGAGAGAGAGAGAAGATGGCAGCCACTCTGCCAAATCTCAATTTGTTCTCAGCTCTACAAGTGCCTACTCTCATCCCTACTAAGTGTCTCAGTTTCCCAATGGGAAGTGGGACTAAAGGGTTCAGTACCTCCTTCCTTCTTTATAAGGAGTAAACCTACTAAGGTCATATCTGAAGCTTCTGGAGCTGGAGGAGATGTTCAGTTAAATGGCAGGATGGTGCAGTCCTTGCCCCTCACTACAAGGAGATGGGTACACTGAGAAGTTAGACCAGGGTTTGGATGCCTGGCACTCACTGTAGTCACTTCTGAAGCTGAGGACAAGTGGGAATATTGGGAGCGTGACAGTTATCCACAATAAATAGCAAGCAAATGGAAGCTCGGTTCCGGCCGTGGACCATCAGCTGAAAGGCAATGAGCTGCAGCTGAACTAAATTCTAAACTAAGCTAGATTGGATCACAGTGCCTGCTCTCTCTGTTCTGCCCCTGCCTCTTCCCCACTTCGATGTTCCATGTCCAAAAAAATTAAGACCAGGACATCTTTATCAGATGCAATGTACAGAAATCTCTATTAGGATTTCTCTAAAATGTCTCCCTTTTATGTGTGGTACATAAATGTGCAGTACATAAATAAACACCTCTAACTAATTTGTCATCAAGGGAAACGAACCACCCTGAAGGCATTTGGCCACCTCAGCTCCAGAAGCAACTAACCCTCAAGTGTCTGGAATGTTCTGTGACTGCCTTCTCGGCAAGCCTAGCTCACCCTCAGCCCACCTGTTCCTGGAAGCTATTTCCTCTGGAAGCTCTTAGAAGAATTCAATAAATTTCCTTTGCCCCACCCTACCTCTGTCTAATCAGTGAGGTGGGTCCCAAGAGCTTCTTCCTCACCTGACTCATTCACTCATCATGTTTTCATGCCTCCAAAACACACTGAACTTTGGGGCATGGCTAGGGTTCATCATACTCTCCTGGCAAGGCTCTGAAGCCTTCCATGGTCAGGTGCACCCTGAGTGGCTCTGTCAGCAGCACAGGAAGGCTCATCCTCCAGAGGCCCCAGACAAGTGTTAACCAAGAGTCTGTGAGGGCAGATGATCACATTCAACAGCTATTTGTTGAACCCCACCCTCCCCCCCAATCCGCTCTGCAATGTACTAATGTGGTTTTGGCCCAGCTATGAGAGAGCAGGAGGAGTGTTGTGAAGGACAGTCCTTACAAAGAGAAAGCAATATCACCTTCTCACTTGGCACCACAGTCCATTAACAGAGCTCTTTCAATAACGGCCATTTTGTCTCTACCTCTCCAAGAGAGGCTGGCATTGCTAGTGGCCAGCCAATGACATGGTTTCCATGTTCACATGAGGAAATAGAGGCATGGAGATGCGGATGACCTGTCAAAGGTGTCCAACAGAGTGCCAGAGATGAGACTAGGACTGTAGATCCAGGGTTCAGGAATGGAAGACACTCTACCACACACAACCTTAGACACAAACACAGACCTCTATGGAGTATAACCCAACAATAGATGGTGAATGCCAAAGGAACATGGACCAAGATCACATCTAAAGATGTGGAGAAGGGCCAGCCACCCTGGACAGTCTTGAGAAGAGAACAGATAACCTCCACTCAGCGCTGGGCTGAAGGGCAGCAGGGGAGTTGGTCCCCTCTGGACCACTCTCTTCCGCTCTTACTCATCATCATGTTGTCCCTCCTCAGGCCCTAAGGCCAAATTACCATTCTTCAGTTAATCAGACTAACTGTGAGGAGATAACTTGATCTCAAATGGCATGTACATTCTGGAGGAAAGTGAAATTGACATTTCTCCTGCTACACCAAGAGTTCTGCCATGTTGACCCTAAAGGAAGTCTTCCCGTACCTGTGATTGGTTCCCAGTACCTATGAGGTAGGTGGCTCACAACCACCCATAAGTCCAGTTTCAGAGGGAATCTGATGCCTTCTTCCAACCTCTGTGGGCACCAGGCACATATGTAGTACACATGCATATATCCAGACAAAACATTTATACACATAAAATAAAATGAGTATTTTAATATTTCTTTCTTTATGTAGTGAATGTTCGTGTGCCATAGTCCACATGTGGAGCTCAGAAAACAACTTGTTAGACTCAGTTCTCTCCTATCATGTGGAGTTGAACTGTTAAGCCGTCCCCCCAGCTCCCTGTAATAATGTTAGAAGTAAGTAATCTCAGCACCCCTCCTTTCTGGCTGCAGACAGCACATAACCAGCAGACCTTCGCTTCACGCCCAGGCCTCCCCACCGTGTTACATGCTCATGAGTCAGGGAAACTTTCCTTCCTTAATTGTATTAGTCAGGCATTTTCTTACAGCCATGAGAAAATTGGCCCACACACTCACCTACCACTGCCCCTTCTCTCTGTGCCTTCCAGTTCAGAACCATTCCAGGGAACCCAAGGTGGCACAGCTCATTTTTTGCACAAGCCATACCTACACAAGCCTACAGTTTAATTACAGTTAGGTCAGCTACCCTCCCAATCAAGGAATGGTCTTGTAGGAAAATAAAAGACTGTTTGCCAGACCCTGGAGCTAGGAGGGAAGCAGGGTGGAACCACAATGACATCCACTCCTTTTGTTCAGGCTTGTCTTTCCTGTCACTTCATGATGGCCTGGGGACATGCTTTTCCTTCTTCACACCTGGAATTCCTGGTAGCCTGTCAGATGAACCCCTGCTTCCTATACTCAGCCAAAATCTAGACCTTGTTCTGGCTTTGATATATTCTCTCTTTCTCTCTCTCTCTCTCTCTCTCTCTCTCTCTCTCTCTCTCTCTCTCTCTCACACACACAGAGAGAGAGTTCTGCCTGCCTCTCTGTCTCTGTATGTCTGCTTGTGTTTGTTTCTCTCTCTGTCTCCCTGTCTCTCTCTCTGTGTGTGTGTGTGTGTGTGAGTTCTGTCTGTCTCTCTGTCTCTGTGTGTCTGCTTATGTTTGTTTCTCTCTCTCTCTCTCTCTCTCTCTCTCTGTGTGTGTCTATGTGCATGTGTGCTGTGTGTCTTTGTCTCTGCATGTTTGCATATGTGTCTCTGTGTCTGTGTTATTCTCTGGAACATTAATTGACCTACTTCCATTGTCTTATTAACTTATCAACTTGATTACAAAACCTTCACAGTCAGGGAAGCTACCATTTTCCCTGTGTGTGAAAAGTTAGTGGATGCAACACGTCAAGAAGGCCAGAAGCCTGAGTGAGAAAGCATGTAGCATGTAGTTGGTTCAGGGAGAAGAGTGACTGGCTCTCCATCACTGTTCAACATAAGACAGACCTGCAAGCACATAGATAATACCACTAGCCACATTAGTCACACTTCTGTGCCCTGTTCCTTCCTCAAGGATGCAGAAAAGGGACAGAGCCATAGCTCATGGCTCTGCCTCCCCTGAACATCAGGACTGAGCCCTCATCTTCCCTAGATAAAAAACTTGCAGAATCCTAGGAAAAAGCCTTTCATATACAGAAAGCACTGTAGCCAAGTGGAAACTCAGCCATCTAATTTGGCTACTTGCACTCAAGCCCTGCCCAGTAAAACAACAGCCCACATGAGGACCTGAGTGTGGATTCCCAGAGCTCACATAAAAATCTGAGTACACACCTGAGATGCCAATGCTGGGAGCCAGAGACAATCAGATCCCCCAGAGCTCACTGCTGGTCAGCACAATGAAGTGGCAAGCTCCTGTCTCAAAACAAATTAGGTGACAAGCAATAGAAGAAAACATCCAACATTGACTTCCATTCTTTTCACATGCATGAATATACAATGACTCCACCTAAATGCACAGGCCAGCCACCATGTTCAAGGTCTGGTTCTGTCCCCACACCCACCTGTAGGTCCTTCTGCTCTTTTGTCCTTGCTACCTCCCAGGAGTGTTGTGAAAGTCACAAGCTATGGCAACCATAAGATGGGTGCTGTTATTGTCACAGTCATCAACAGTGGGCAGACAGTTGGGCCTAGTGCTGCTTAGAGCACCCACCCCACCCCCAGAGGCACATTGTCTCAGACAGACAGGCCCAGATCTACGTGTTGGAAACAGACATGGGAGAAATGAAAACTAGCCAGACTGTGCTGTGGTATATACAGTGTGTATCCAATGAAACCAAGCAGTTGTTTACACTCAGACAGGCTTGTTTGGGGTCCCCCACACTGGGAGAAGAAGTGAGAGGGTGGTGATTCTAGCTAGGGTCATCCTACTTGCAGATGCTCTCGGTGAGTTTGGTTCACTCAGCAACCTGCCACATTAGTATTACCCTCTGTCTTAGGCAGGGTTTCTGTTCCTGCACAGACATCATGACCAAGATGCAAGTTGGGGAGGAAAGGGTTTATTGAGCTTACACTTCCATGCTGCTGTTCCTCATGAAAGGAAGTCAGGACTGGAACTCAAACAGGTCAAGGAGCAGGAGCTGATGCAGAGGCCATGGAGGGATGCTGCTTACTGGCTTGCTTGCTTCTCCTGGCTTGCTCAGCCTGCTTTCTTATAGAACCCAAGACTACCAGCCCACAGATGGTACCACTCACAAGGGGCCCTCCTCCCTTGATCACTAATTGAGAAAATGCCTTACAGCTGGATCTCATGGAGGCATATTCTCAACTGAAACTCCTTTCTCATGATAAGTTCAGCTTGTGTCGCTGGGCCATGGTGGCGCATGCCTTTAATTCCAGCACTTGGGAGGCAGAGGCAGGCAGATTTCTGAGTTCTAGGCTAGTCTGGTCTACAGAGTGAGTTCCAGGACAGCCAGGGCTATACAGAGAAACCCTGTCTCGAAAAAACATAAAACAAAAAGTTCAGCTTGTGTCAAGTTGACACACAAAACTAGCCAGTACACCTTCCCTCTGCAGAGAAGGAAACTGGGTGCATGAGAATTGAGGCTTGCTCACACCAGTCTACGTTACCAAAGGCTCCTCAGAGCAGCAATCTCAGACTAGCCAGGCCAATACTCAGGGTGGTAGTAGAAATTCCAGCTGGGTATCTCCAGTGACACCAACCTCAATGTGGGTGGTACCTGGACGCTAGGGACTGATAGGAAGGTTCCCTAGCTCTAAGAGGGTACAGATTTACTCCCAAGAAAGTGGGACTCTGACACTATAGTTGATCCCCCTCATGAGGGACAACACAGCACATGAGTGTCTAGGGGAACTTGAGAAACCCAACTTCACAGTTGCCAGTCTAGTCTGGTTCCCGAGTGTCCCTGAGTTTTGAAGGATATCAACATCCTCCTTGCAAATATTGAGGAAGTACAGGGGACAGACCCAATGACTTTTACTACAGGAAATGACGGCTAGGGAGTCTGGGGAGCTGGGAATGAGCTCCCAGTTCAAGGTCTCCAGGTATCATAATCACTCACATTCCTAGCCTGTATTCCTGACCCCTTCAAAGATCCTCAAGACAATTCCTAAAGAAGTCAGCCATCCTGCAGTCCAAATTCATCCTAGTGATCAGGAAACCACAGAGAAGGAGCCCGGGAAGATGCTGGAGAGCCAAGAAATGAATCTCCAAGTGGCATCCTGGAGGCATCTCAGGCCAGGGCCAGGGGACTCTAATCTAGATGTAAGCTATTTGCTTCCATGTCCCTGACAATCAACAAGTTCTTTCTTATAGAGATGGCTTGCTTTGTTCTGCAGACCATCCCCCGATATTTTGCAGAAATGTGAGAAATTATGAAGATGTCTGGAATCACAGTGCGGCCTTTCCCACACACTTCCACCAAAGAGCAGATGTCTGGAACCCAGGGGAAAGGGTCAGAGAAGCAGCAGCGTAGTGCCAGTGAAGACCAAGCTGCAAGATGGCCTATCTCCTCAAAGGAAGCCCCCACTTCCTCCCCTTGGGTGACCCAGGCAAAGAAAGTTTCCATCAAGACAGGGCCTGACTCAACCTCTCCCAAGCAAACCAGACACCAGACACCAAACTGCCAGCACAAGAGTTTCCATAATGAGATGCTTCCAGGAAAGCCCCATAAAACCTTTACTGTAAATTCAATAAACTGGGTTTTGAACATGGTGGGGGTGGGAGAGCCTGGAGCCACACCACCACCTCTACCGTCCCCTCTCTTGTCACACACAGAAGACAAAAAGGCAGGCCCACCCTTCTCCCACTGCCAAGACCTCTCTGTTCCCCAAGTCATCTCAACCCGCTCTCCCCACCCAACCAACCAGCACCACCAGACCAAGTCTCACCAGGCACATAGATGGTCCTGCTGACACTCTGCCATCGCCAGCCATTGGGAAAAGCCAAGCCCTCACATCCTTGCAGGCCACCAGTGCTCAGGGATACAGTTGTTACAATGCTACAATGCTATTAGTTCACAGAACAGTAGCCAATCTGCTTCAGAAAAAAAGAAAGGCACCCCCAAGCCATTCAGCTCAAATCAAGATGTTTAGCCTAACAGAGAATCGTCATGGTGTTCTCTCTGTCCACCTTTCACTAGGTCTTCCTGGACCATTTACCGTGATCCACATTCCAAATACCTCACCTTTGGCCCTAACATTGAGACCCTGAATTTTACACACACACACACACACACACACACACACACACACACAGTCACCCCAGGGCTGAGCTTACAACCTGTTCAGTGTGAGCACCTCAGACTGAACAGTGTGGAAACGCAGGAAAGAGCAGGCCTTGGTCTTGAGTATTTGGAAAGGTCCTGGCAAACCATCCTCTGGGAAATGAGGTGGATGGCCTGTGTGGAAGGGAGCAGTTTTACCAGCACAGGCTAAAAAATTAGGACTTGGTGGTCAAGCAGAGCTCTGCAAAGCTTTCCAAGCCGAGGCACTGAGATGTCAGGGCTCATGCACTGCTACTTGAAGAGGTGAAGTGACCCTCGTGGGTCACTTGTTCTCTCTGTGGTACCAATAAGCCTGCTGTGGGATCAAATGAGCTTTGTATAACAACTGTATCACACTACCCAAGGGAAGGAATTGGGAAGGAAGGATGGAGGGAGAGAAAAAGAGGGAGAGGAGGGGAGAACTGGGAGGCCTGGCTGAGCACCTGGCATACTCAGCTAGGTGTCCTGACTTGCCCAATGCTGCCCCCACAGGCTTGAGAAGCAGCCTCCAGGAGGCCAAGCTCCCAGCAGGCTCCACATTCATGACCCTATCAAAAACGGGGGAAAAAATCCCTTTGCTCTTTGGAGGGTAGGGTTTCACATTCTTCCCCTGCCTCTTTGCTGGAGGACCACAGAGTCCTCAGCTGCAATGCAAGCTGTCTAGAAGACATCCCACCCCACTTAGATTGTGGACACTTTCCAGATTTTTTAAAACACTGCGTTTTTGGGGAATCTATTTTCCTCTCGCCCTGGCCCAAGGACAAGCCAGTCAGCATTCACAGTTGGAGAGTCCAGAGGGTAGCCAGGCATCTGCCTGCAGGCTTGGAGGGCACCCGATCTGCCTGTACTTTTCCATGAATAGGAATCTCATCATGAGATTGGCTTTCCCAAGAAGACTTCCTGGTGGCCTGGCATTCAGAGGATTTTTCCAGCCAGATCTGGGGAAGTTCCTGGAATCTGACTGAGCTGTGTCCAAGGTCCCTGATAGGTGTTCGAGTATAGGCAACCTTGATCTCCTGAGGGTCCTACTCCTAAGCCCTACCTCCTCTCCTTGAGGAACCTGCATGGTAGGTCTTTATTCTGTGTCTCAAGCTTTTGACCATCAGCTCAAGAACCTGCCCATCATTTGCAGATCATAAACACACTGAGCACTGGGCCCAACCAGTCTCTCCCCTAGCCTATGGTTATTCTTTGAGGTTGGGTTCAGCCCAATATGAGAGCTATCTCAAGAAAGTAAACATCTGCCCCAAACAGAACAGAGTGTTAGATGTCATAGAGGTGGCATTGCCTGTATGAAGACACAGATAAGCTCATGGAATTTGGCTCTGATATCCTTACATTAGGTGGTGCTAACACCTTCTAGTTTCTGAGTCTCAGCAAGCTACTCCACTTGCCACTTGGTGTGTAGGATTCATCTGTATGAGGCAGATGGATACAAAGTTGGCAGTTTATCATAATTATGAACAGCCGGGGTCCCCAGGCCTCATCCCATCCTGACTAGACTTGCGAAGGAAAAAGGATGAAGATTCAGGAGGTACCCAGAGCAGCACCAAAGGACTGATCCCCACCCTGTGGGCCACACAGGACAGCTGCCCTTTGATGATTGGGTGTACAGAAAAGATTCTAGCATAGTCTGCTCCTGGAGAATTCAGAGAAACTGGATGCTCTAGGGAAGCCACTTGGGACTCAGAAGCAGTCGCCAAATGTCAACCTAGACCTGTGCCCTGGACAGGACCCAACTTCCTGTTGAGCAGGAAGCCAGTCACTCCCCACCCTCCTTCCCACCAGTGCCTGCCTCTTCCTGAAAACCCTTGGAATAAACCCATCATACAACACAATGTTTCCTTAAGTGCTGGACGATTGGACAGTGTGTGCAGTGTGACCATTCCAAGTATGCTATTAAGTATAAATATTGGTTAATGACTGCAAGGCCATATTCCAGGTTATTAGTGATACTTTGGAGCATCCAACTTGAGGAGATTTAAAAAAAAACAAATTCTACTTAGTTCTTTTCTGCATTTTCCAAGTGAGCAGATATATGTTATATAATCATAAAATCTAATAATTTTTAAGTTCGACACTGATGTTTTAGCACACATATTTGAATTGTGCCCTCTCCTGATTACAAATCTTCAACTGTTCCTCGTGACACATAGAATAAAATTGCAACTCCTTTGAGATATGGAGAAGTTTATATAAGTACACTGTAGCTGTCTTCAGACACACCAGAAGAGGGCATCGGATCCCATTACAGATGGTTGTGAGCCACCATGTGGTTGCTGGGAATTGAACTCAGAACCTCTGGAAGAGTGGTTAGTGCTCTTAACCGCTGAGCCATCTCTCCAGCCCAAGATATGGAGAAGTTCCAGACCTCCCCTCATCATTCTGGTTATCACCCTGCAGCTCTTGCCTCACAGTGAGAAGATGGACAGACAGAGTCCAGAGCTGGTGGCTGGAAGACCCTTCTGAGGTAAGGAACAGAAGCAGATGGGGAGCAACAGTGGTGAAGACAGTGTGCCAGGCTCAGTCCTCCCAACTACCTGCTTTTATGAGATCTTTTTTTTTTCCTTTTGGCATTGGCAACCAAGGCACAAAGACGTTAAGAAACCTCTCCAAGATCACACAGTTTTAAGCACTGGGGACTGTGACCTCTCATAACATCTCCCTTTCCTCTGGTGTGTTTATCAGAACGTGTATCCACACACTGACATGGGGGCTGGTTTTGTTTCATGCTTGCCTTTCCACCAGACCTAAGCTCCATGAGGGTCAGTATCCTGGCTGGTTTGTCCACCTCTAAATACTCTGGGCTCAGTTTGAGATTCCTGGCAGCTAGATAGATGTTGCTCGATAGACGTTGACTGAAAGAACAAAGTGCACTGGGCCTTCCAGATGACTATCAGCTGTTTATAGCCCTGCTTAGGAACTGAAGCACTGGCTAATAACGCTGCATTACAATGCGGCCACTAAAGCCGTCCTTAGTCTCTCCTATGCTGGTTTCTTCTTCTTTTTTTTTCTTTCTGTTTTTAATGTTTATTGATTTTTATCTTATGTGTCTCAGTATGTTGCCTAAATGTGTGTCTGTACACCACATTCATGCCTGGTGCTCTCAGAAGCCAGAAGAGGGCATCTGATCCCCTGGAACGGGGGACTTCATAGTCATGAGTCATGAGTGCTCAGAGTTAACCCCTGGTCTTCTGGAAAAGCAGCAAGTGTTCTTACCGTTGAGCCGTCCCTCCAGTCCCCTACATGATTTCTTTACCTCACAGTCTGTTTGTGTTGTTGCCCTTGACTTTTGATCTTCCTGCTTCCACTTCTCCAGCGTGGAGTCTAGGAGTGTGCCAGCGTACCCAGCTTTAGCCTAACCAGGCTAGGCCAAAGAAGAAAAAAGGAGCCACTAGAAGTATGTTGAGATCATGTAGCCAAAGGAAGGGAACAGAGAGTTGTTTCCTGCTTCTCTCTCCCTCAGACAGCTGTCTTCCTAGACTAGTGGCCAACGCTTCTGAGCTTCTCAGCTCCTGGCACTCACAGCCACAAAGAGGGTGCATCTCTTTCTTCAGTCCAGCCTGGAAATGTTTGACAACTAGCCAACAGGCCTGAATGAGTCAGCTGACCTCAACCTCTGGCCTGTGGGTGAGAGGAGGGTGACTGCTAAGAGGCCCAAATCATGAAGCACAAATGAAGTCCCCAGAGTCCACCCTCCCAGTCCCAGGAAAGGAAGATGGGTCCATCGCAAGTAAGCAGTACCCTGGTATCATCTTACTATGAAGCCTTGCCTCTCCAGAGAGAGCCTGCCACTTCAGAACTGTTGCTAGGAAACGGTTCTCATCTCACCATCTCATTGGCCAAAGCTTACATTAGCCTTACCTCCCCATCTCCCCTTTTGTGTTTTATTTTCTATTGCTTGTTGTTTGAAAATGTTATTTCATATTCTAAAACAATTGACATCTGTGAACCCATCCAGGTGGCCACATCATGCCGCTCAGGGAAATCTAGTCTCTCTGTAAGTCACCATGCTTCTGGAGTTGTTGAAAATCCAGCCTGCATAGCCATCCTAGGTCAGCATGCTTGTCACTGTCCTGGAACCAGATGACTAAATCAAAACACCTGTGCCCCTCCCACCTGGTCCTTCTGCACTAAAGGAGCTGAACCCTCTGAAGTACAGTTCACATAAAAGTGTTGCTGTGGTTGGTGGGCTGGTCTTTGATAATTCTAAGGGATGTGGAGGGTCCTGTGTCCTCTCACTGAGCCCTCACAGACCTTGAAGACAGCCTCCCTCAGCAGAGTATGACACACTTCATGTTGTGTGACTTCCAAGACCAGGCCAAAAGTTCTCTGTAGTCTCTGTGCTCTAGTTACGAGTCAAAGGAACTCAGTGAGCCTGCTCTGAGTTCAGTGTCTCTTGTGCTGTTCCTGGGAACAGCAGGCAGAAGCAGAGTGGTATATCTGTTAATATTGGTCTCTGGCTGGCTTAGTCAGTTCAGGCTGCTGTCATGAAGGTAGAACAGATGGAATGGCTTCAACCACAGTAGTCCATGTCTCACACAGCTGAAGTCAGGAAATCCAGGATCAAGGTACTCACTGATGTGCGAAGTAAAAGCCAGATTTCTTCTCAGTTTGCAGACAGATGCCTTCTTGCGGTACCTCTGCATGGCAGAGAGAATGCTGGTTCTTACACTAGAAGAGGCTCCGCCCTGTGGCCTCATCTAAACCCAGTTACCTCCCAAAGGCTACATGGAACCATCCCATCACACTGGGAACTAGGGCATCAGTACGTGAATGTGAGGGTCACACATGTTAAAGCTGGAGTGTTTATTATTGACTGACTCATAAGCTCTATTCTGGAGTCAGTTTCAGTAGCTGTGTCTTTCTAGGGATTCTTCCTTTATGCTATCTAGTCTCTTGGCACACAAGCGTCTCCTTATAGCCCTTTTGATTGCTGTGAGGTCTGTGGTGATGTTTCTTCTTTCACTGCACGCTTCAGAGACATAACTTCCATTCTACAGCTAAAAGTTTCATGGGTTTTTTTCTATATCCCTCTTCTATTCGCTGTTACACCCACCCACACACACACGCACACACACGCACACACACGCACACACGCGCGCACACACGCGCACACGCGCGCACGCACACACACGCGTGCACACGCACACACGCACACACGCCCACACACACGCACACACACGAACCCACACACACACACGCACACACATGCACACACGCACACACGCACCCCTTCTGCTGTAAATCTTTCCTTACTCCTGCTTCTTCTGGATAGATTGTCCTTTTTCTCCTTTCCCTAAGCACAAGGTCAAGTTATGGATTTGAGATCTTTATTGTTCTTAAAACTCCACATAACTGTCACTCTTGCTTTTGCCAGGAGGTTGGCTATGTTGTGATTGTGTCTTTATTCCTTTTATACTGTTTCTGATGTCTCTGTTGTCTCAACTCTAGTCACTTATGAATGTGTTGTTTAATTTCTCATTATTCCTTAGTTTCTCATATTTGTTTCTAATACTGACTTCTAATTAAATTCTGTTGTGGTCAGAAAACAGATTTTGTATAGTTTTAACCTCTTTAAGCCTGTTAAAGCTTATTTCTGGCCTAAGGGCTCATTCTGGAGACTCTCCATGTACACTTGAGAAGATGGTAGTCAGTGGTTGTGGGGGAGTGCCCTGTGAGCCCCTGTCATCTGCAGATCTTCCTTTCCCTTATTCTTGTGTATAGTTGTTCAGCCCACTGCTGAAAGAGTGGTATTGGGGGCTGGGCGAATGGCCCAGGGGTAAGAACACCTGCTGTTCAAGCATGAAAACCTGAGTTCTGATCCCAGGAGCCATGTCAAAAGCCCAGGGTGGCTGCGCACAAGCCTATAACCCTACCTCTGTATAGGGCAGAAGCAGGAGGATCGCTGAGGTGTGCTGGCTGCCAGACAAGCCAGCCCAGCTCCAGATTCACTGAGAGATCCTGTCTCAAGGGAGTAAGGCCCAGAGTGATAGCAGGACACTGAGTATTGTCCTCTGACCTCTGCACACATAGGCACACGCTTACACACATATGTGCATACAACCATAACAACACACACACAAGAAACTGTAATATTGAGGTTTCTAATTATTATTGGTGAATTATTGAATTCTTCATTTAATTTTGTCAGTTTTTCTTCTTATAGACACATAGATGCTTGTAATTATTCCTTCCTGGAATAATACCGATGGAAATATACCGATATTTCCATCACCATAAAATGTCTTTTTCTCTAGTAATATTGTTCGCCCTAAAGCCTGCTTCATCTGATACCATTCCAGCTTTCTTTTGTTTACTACCCAGTAAATCCTTCACTGTCCTTTTTCTTAGAACTTATGAATGTCATTGAATCTAGTATTTGTCTTGTATAGTAAAGATTTGGATGTGCTTTGTATCTATTGGCTGGTTTCTGCCCTGAGTGTTTTAATCCATTCCCACCTCATTCAATTACTGATGAGGTGATAAACCTTACACCTCCCTCCCACCTCATTCAATTACTCAGGAGATAAACCTTACACCTAACCGGTCACTATGCTTCTGTTGTCTATGTCACTATCCATCTTCTGTTGTCTGTGCCATTCCTTTGTTCCTCCATTACTGACACCTTTAGGGGTCAGGTTGATGTTTTCTTTTTTAATTATGAGTATGGCTTCCCTGTACCTGGTCTTGGGTTTCATAAAGACAATTTCTTTCAAGCATCTTCATACATTGAAAAGCTATCGGTAGTTTGATAGCCATTGCTTCAAGCCAGGCCTGTAATCCTTGGGGAGCTGAAGCAGGAGGATTAAGGGTTCGTACTCAGCTTCATAGTGAGTTTAAGGCCAGGTTGGGCTACTTGAGACCCTGTCTAAAAAATAATAATAATAAAATTACTATTGTTTTGTAAATTTAAAAAAAAAACAAGATAGAAAAAGAAAGTTACAAACAGAAATCTGTGTGTGTTCTCTTTTCCCTTTGCCTGTTTAGCTGCCCCTCCCGATGAAAACTTTCTTCTCCATGTGGGGGCAAGTCACCCTTCCTTTCATCTGGAATGAGCTCTTGTTAGTATTTCTTAAAGGAGAATTTTTGCACTAAGCCATTTTTCATTCATTTTTCATCTTGGCATTTTAAGTTCTTGTTGGTTTTTAAGTAATACTGCACTTAATATATAAAGCTAAGTCTTTATTGACAGAATAATTCTCTCAGCAGTTTGGCATCTCACTGTTTTCTGGTGTCAACGATTCCTGATGGTTTTGGCCATTAATCTTGGGGAAGAGCTCTCATATGATGAGCTGGCTTATGTTGCCACTTTCAAGATTCTCTCTTTATCTTGGACTTTTAAGCATTGTGCTTATGATTAAATCCCCTTGAATTGAGTTTGCTAAGGTTCTTTTTACATTTCTTAAATTTTTTCCTAATTCTTTCTTAACTCTTCTGTAAGCATCATTGTGTGTCTGTACACTTAATACAGAAGCGCAAATCTCTGAAGTTTACTTACTTCTTATTTATTTGTGTTCCTGAGACTGGGTAATTTTAACCCACCTTTCTGTCTGTCTGACTATCTTGGTTTGTTCTGACACAAGATCTCACTAAGTAGCTGTCTTAGACTCACTATGTAGACCAGAATGGCCTAGAATTCACAAAGATCTGCCTTCTTCTGCCTCCTGAGTGCTTTGATAAAAGAAACGCTCCTGCAAGCCTAGTTCAGCTCCCCTGTCTTTGAGTTAGCTGATTCTTCTGTCTGATCAAATTTAACTTGCGTCAAAGTGACTAGTCCGCATCACTTAGTAAATTTTCCAGTTCCAGACTCTCTGTGTGTCTCTCTTTATGGCGTCAGTGTTTCATTAATATATTCTCTCATTGTTGCCATATTTATCCTTAATCTTGGGCCCGAGTTTTCTTTTCTTCTTTGAACACATTTATAAATGTCGATTTGAAGTCTTTGTTTAACAAATCCAACATACATGCTTCTCGTCCTGGCAGAGTTCATCTGATTTTTTTTTTTCTGTGATTACAGCAAAATAGCATGGTTGTTCATCTTCCAACTTTTGGTTGAGAACAGTACTTTTTTAAGTGGCCTTTCTCGCAGCTGTACTGTCCACATTGTCCTGCCATGACCGCCACCGCTGCCAGGGACATTTGTTCAGTACAATAAGTAGCCCTGTTTGCCTCCTGGGATGATTCTATGCACTCTGACATCTTTGTCACATGCAGTCACTGAAGGTTTTGTGTAAGCTGATGACATGACCATCCATGGTTAAAGGGAGGTTTTTATTGTAGATATGAGAGAGAGAACTGCATCTGGAAAAGTCCAGAGCAGAGAGACAAAGTAGAAGACTGACCGTGACCAGCAGACTGTCCTGGCTATGTGACAGAAGCAGGAGCAGAGCAGAGAGGGGGAGAGGACACAGAGAGGAGAGCACCAGAGAACAGAGAAGGGGAGAGAGAGGGGAGGGAGCACAGCAGAAGCAGCAAGGTTGTAAGAAGGAGTGGGTGGAGGGAGGAACGTCCGAGCCAGATGGGCTTTCAGGTGGGAGTGGGGTGAAAAGAGCTAGACTGGAGGCATGGACTTTGAAATGCGCAACAGGTACTGAGGAATCCTGGAGGCCAGCATGCACTTGGGTGTGCTAATAGGCTCCATGGAGTGTCGCTTGTCCCTTCTGCCTTTTGGAATTTGGGGAAATGAAATTTCATCTGGACCTGACAGTTTTTACTTAGCTATCTTAAAAGTTAGCTAATAATTGGACAGAATTCATTTTTATTTAAGTATATTTGTATCATACATGCGTACAATGTGTTTTGATCATATCTTCTCTGAACTCCTCCCAGATCTACCCCTACTTCCCAATCCCCTCTCAACTTCAAATCTTCCTGTTATTTATTTATTTATTTATTTATTTATTTATTTATTGGGGGGGTGTTTTGCCTTCATGCATGCCTGGTGCCCATGGGGGACAAAGATTACTGGATTCCCTGGTACTGAATTTACAGACAGTTATGAGCTGCCATGTGGATGCTGGGGATTGAACCTGGGTCCTCTGAGAGAGCAGTCAGTGCTTTTAACCACTAAGCTATCTCTCCAGCCTCTTTCCTGGTTTGGGTTGGTTTGGTTTTAAGGCCACCTTGTTTGTGCTGCTCATGTACTCACATGTGTGGAGCCACGCCTTGGTGCTGGATGGACCAACAGGGCACCGCATCCTTAAAACAGTTGACTGTCTCTCCCTTAGTAGCCATCAACAGACAGAGGCTTAGACTACTCTTACCTTGTGCCATGCTTATATGCTGTGAGCTCTGAAACATGTTTTCAGTATACCGGTAGTTTACTACTCTGTCTTCACCTTTTTGTCCTGAGGAACTATCTCAGCAGCAGCTGGAGGTGAGAGGTCATGGCTCTCTTGGGGCTTTCCTGGGCCTATGCATATCCCACACCTGTCTGGCCTTCTGGATCCACAAGAATAGATGATAGCTTGGCAGAGTCCCCTATTGACATCTCATTCTCAGATTTTTGGCCAGCTTCTTACCCCAGGGGAATCTCTTTCCCATGTAGCTTAATGTTAAGTGAGTACAGCGAACTGTTTTTGGGAAGTGACTTAGGAATGGGACTTTCCTGACTGAGTGGAGTAAAGATAAATCCAGGGGCTGGAGAGCTTCTTCATGGAGTCAAACACTGACAGTGCTCTGGAGATAGAGCTTAGAGGTATTCCAAGCCCCTCTGGTGGTCCTGGACTGATGGCTTTCACAAGCATCAGACTTCCAAGAATATTACTTTCAAGGTGTGACAGTTAGTTTTGATTATCAACTTGACCCAACCTAGACTTACTCAGGAAGAAGGTGTCAGTGAGGGATTGTCTACATTGGGTTGGCATGTGAACATGTCTGAGGAACTGCTTTAATTAAATCAGTGAATGTGGAAATAGCAAAGCCCATTGTGAGCAGCACCAAGTCCTAGGCAAGGAGTCCTGAACTATGTAAATGTGGAGAAAGTGTGCTGAATGTAAGCAAACAAGCAGGTAGTATCCACAAATTCATGTCTGACTGTTCTTGACTGGATGCGATGTGACTAGCTGCTGTAAGTTCCTGGCGTCTTGGCTTCTACACTGTTATGGATTATTACCTGGAATTATAAACTGAAAGAAGCCCTTTCCCTGATATCTTTGGGTTGTTTGGGGGGGGTTTATTAATTTATCACAGCAACAGAAATGAAACTGAAATATCAGGCTACCATGGAGTTAAGACAAGGGCATGGGAATGGGACAAATGAACACAGCACAGAACTTGTTTTCTTGACAACTTTCACCCATTTCTCCTTAGTGAACATTTCTCAGACTATTGCAAGCCTTTGGATAATTTACAGAATTCTGGAAACATCAGTTGTGTCCATTTTGCCAGAGTTCTGGTTTCTTTGAGAGAGAAATGGATTTTCAGGGATCCCTAGCTCTGACATTCCTAGTACATCTTGACCTGTAAGGGTGTGAAGGTATGTCCCCTGTGAGTGTGAGGATGTGTCTCCCCAGTATGGGTGTGAAGATGTGTCCCCTGTAAAGGTGTGAAGGTATATCTCCCCATAAGTGGGTGAAGCTGTATCTCCCCATAAGGGAGTAAAGATATGTCTCCCCTTTAAGGGGTGAAGATATGTCTCCCCTTTAAGGGGTGAAGATATGTCTCCCCTTTAAGGGGTGAAGATATGTCTCCCCT
>JADRCH010000111.1:4743540-4773945 GCA_019843965.1 Rhynchomys soricoides
CTCTCTCTCTCTCTCTCTCTCTCTCTCTCTCTCTCTCTCTCTCTCTCACACACACACACACACACACACACACACACACACAGGCTTCCTGAGCCCACATCAGCTTCATGACCTGAGGATAACATTTTTTCTCTTTGTAGAAGAAAAAAAAAGGAGGGATTTCAAAACATTAGTAACAGAAGGTGCCCATCCATCTTATTGAGATTGGCCAGGCTATCTGCACACAACCTGCTGGGATTTCTAAGCCCTAAGTGTCATTCCCCCTCCTCCCTCACCCTGAAGGGGATGTTTCAGAGACTCTCCTTTGAAGTGGTCACACTTTGCCTCCAGTGAATATTTCCCTTTGAAACTTTCTGTCTTCTTCGGTGAGAGGTGCCTTTCATGAACCTCCTTCCATCTCAGAGGTCCACCTCTGCCAGAAAGGGAGCCCAGAGCTGAACCTGGACCGACAGCCAACAGGCCTCACAGTGGGCCCTGTGCTGCCTTTAATTAGTCTCATGGACCTGGCTGAACATTTAACCTCTTAGCATGACTAGAAGCTGCCCCTGTTCTGGGATAAAGCATAAACCACCTATGAGAAACATTGTCCAGAGTACAGGGCCAGTCCCAGCCTCATCCCCAACACACTGTAGACACCTAGCACACTATAGACATGATAAGTGAGGGGATCACAAACCATGTCGTAAGGCAGATGGAGACAAAATAAAAAAAAAGTTCGCTTAGAATCTACAGATGCTTGGGGCCTGCTGAGCCACACAGGTCATTGGAAAGCAGGACACCCATCTGTGTGCGCTCCTGGCTGAATCCCTGCCTGGCACGCAGTTTGAAGTACTGAGGGAATGACCCAGATGTTCATACTCCAGCCAGAGCAGAGGCAGTGCACCCTGGGAGAGAGTCCTGAATAGTACCCATGGTGGTAAGAAAGGCATGAGTCACACAAATGGGGAGGATCCCAAGAGACAATGTGTCCTTACAATATAGAGTAGTGGGTGGTGATCTTTGTTCTTTGGGGAACCTGTGGCTGCTAGGACTTTAAGAACATGGGAACCTGAGAGGCAGGAGAACAAGAAGCCCAGACAAGAGAGGAAGCCTGAGCTGAAGATGTAGACTCCTCCTAAGACAGTGGTTCTCAGCTTTCCTAAGGTTTCGACCGTTTAATACAGCTCCTCACGTTGTGGTGACCCCCAACCATAAAAATATTTTATTGCTACTTTATGACTGTAAAAAATTTCTATCTGTATGAATTGTAATGTAAATTTCTATGTTTTCCCATGGCCTTAGGCAACCCCTGTGAAAGTACCCATGCTGCCTGCTCAGAGGAGATCAGGAAGGCCAGGTGGCCATAACAACAGCACCCACAACCACCTATGTTCTCAGAAATTAGAAAGCATTGCATGCTAAACCGCGTTGCACACTCCATAAACTGACTTCCTTAATGCATAAACGGCAGTGTGAATTGAGCCCTGGTGACTACCGAGTCTTGCAGGGACCCACTCACGTGGACAGTCAATGTCATGTTGAGGAGATGAGAGAAAAGCACTCCCAGACAGTGGTCCTTGGTTCTTGAGACACACGCAACTTGCCAAGCCCTTGCAATGCTTCTTTATGACAGCAGGGGGAGCCAACACCTGGTAAACGCCCGGGCACACTAAACCTTGCAGAAGAAACTGCCAGAGAAACAACCAGGAAATGATACCTTGGAAAGAACTGAAAACCAACCAGGCTGGTGACAGAGGAAGCTCAGGCCCAGGTTTTGTTAATGTTGAGGCCCAGATTATCTATCCCTGAGTAAAGCAAATGTCACCTGGGGAAATCTAGGCTGGGCTTTAGGGTGACTTTAGTTCTGTCTCTTACTCTAGCACCAACAGACAAGCACAATCTATTTCCTCTTTTTTTTTCAATGGTATCTGGGCTCACTCAGGTCAGAGGCAAGCCAAGTTCAGATGAGGCAAAGACCTCAGGAAGGAAGAGGAAGGGGATTGGCTGGCTTCTTCCAGCTCACCCTTACGGCTTGTTGCTAACATGCATCTCCTCATATTCAAATTCCAACCATCCGGCTTTCTCCCATTACTGCAGCATGCATGCAGAAGTGTTCTACCTGGAGGTGAAAAGCTCGGGCGAGCTCTCTATGCTTCCATTTTCTCCTTTGTGAAAGGAATATAAATCCATTCGATGACAAAGAAGAAACCTGGACCGTGAGAGGCATGCCCCTAAAAAGTGAGAACAGAAGCTGCTTGGAGAGGCACCTTCCGGCTCAGGTGTCCACCTCTCCCAGAAAAGGGGCCTGGAGCTGAGCACTGGACCAACAGCCAACAGACTTCACAGTGGGCCCAGTGCTGCCTTTAATTAGTCTCATGGACCTGGCTGAATCCTTTACCTCTTGGCATGACCAGAATCTGTCCCTGTTCTAGAACCAGGAGAAGGAGGCCATGGGAACCCCATGAGAGGACTGACTTTGAGTTCATGCTTTAAATTCAACTCTTAACCCCACAGCTTCTAAGCTTCGGGATCTTGAATATGTTGCTTAACCTTTCCTAGCCTCAGTTTCCCCTTCGTCAAACGAGGAGTGGGGGATGGAATGAGACAACATCATACCTAGATATGGCTTTTAGCGGCTCCTTAGTGGTGACAAGTACTATAGCATATCTTCTTACCGCATTAAATAATAGATTGAGGTGCTCCAGCTGGATGGTGCCTGCAAAGGGACGGGCATTAAAATGAATTGCAAAAGTCATAAAATGATGATAAATATTTTTTTTGGATTTTATGCTCGTTTAGTAATTTTCTGGTTGCTTTGATAGTCATATTTCTTTGCACATTTACCAGCACTAGGTAATATTCAGAAGGACACACTTCACTACCATTTAAAAGATGAAGAAACTAGGATTCAAGGAGATTAAATGAATTAGCTAAGTCTAGCCACCTAGCTACTTGGGAAAAGAACCATGGGGAAATGACTCTTCATAAGTCTAATTCCTACCTTTGAGGGCATAATAATACTATCATGGGACTTAATAGGAAGCTCTAATCAAGTCGTATAGATAAAATCAAACAAGGGTACAACTGGTCAGAAAGCACGTTCGCTAGAACCATGAATACGCATTTGATCAAGCCAGCAGCCTTCGCCATCCACTACAGACAAAAGTCCCAAAGAGAACTGAGATCTCTTCAGGAGAGAAGATGACTGGTACCACAAGCTCATACCTCAGATGAGCTATGAATCTTTTAAATACATTTATTCCAGCAAAACATTTGTGCATGCCAAGTGCTATGTCAGACACAAGAATACAATCACAGAGAAAACTCAGATTGTCCCTCTGTAGAGCTTATCAGCCAGCCAGGCAGATGACCGATGATCACATAATTCACCCAGAGACACACACAGTCATCCTTCGGTGTCCATCGGGTCCAGGATCCTGTCAAATCTACAGGTATTCAAGTCTCATGTGTAAGATGGTATGGTGTTTTCATAACTATACACATCCTCCTAGACACTTCAAATCATCTTATTACCTAATATACCGTGAATGTTGTGTCAATATTTATTATTCTTTTTTGAGGTGGGGGTTGGGAACAATGACACAAAAGAAAATGTGTCCTCTCAGGACACAGGTTGCTAGTCAAAAGTTTGTGATCCATTGCTGCTTGGATCCATGAGTGTGAAATCAATGCACGCAGGAGGCTGACTACAATTACAAACTGATATGTGTTATGATAGAGATGTATCAGGTGTGCCCCAAGAAAGCTTCTAACCCAGGAAACCTGGCCAATAGCTGCGAAGAATGCTTGAAGACCCACTCAGGAGCACTGCAGGCACAAGGGAGCACTTGCAAAAAGCCTGCAGTAAACATGCAGTGCCCAAGGAAGGGGAAAAGGGCAGGAAACATATGGAGGAGGGTGGTGGGAAGGTGGGGTGGAGAGACAACTAGTGACCAGACTAGTTTGGGCCTTGCAGGTTGTGGTTGGGTCCTGAGTTTTAGGCTTAAATGCAGACCGCTGAAACTGACCAGCAGTGTGAGGGCTGTGAGAGACAGTTGAGGTTCAGTCTGGTGCTGTGCATTGTAATGCTAAATTCTGTGTCTGCTGGTCTAGGCCTATGAGAGAATTCTCTTATTTACAAGCTTTTGGTGTGCAAAGCTTGCTCCTTGATTTAAAACTATTGGTTAAATAAAACTGGTTACAGCCAATTACTGGAGGGATTAGAGGTAGGTGGGTTTTAAGCTATCTGGTTGGGGAGGGAGGAGGAGTGAGGAGAGACCAGGAAGAGGAGGAAGAAGATTGAGGGAGAGGAGGAAGCTGCCATGAGGGGAGATGGACCGTGAACATGTGGCCAGGAGAAACAGCAAGTATCCGGGATACACTGCTGGGGAGGTAACCAGGCCAGCAGTTAGCAGAGTAGATTAGGGGTGACCCCCAGTAATTGTCAAAGCCAAAATAAAAAATAAAATAACCATAGTCTGAGTCTCATTTTTTTTTGTCAGCTAGTCGGAGATAAGCTTAGATTTTTTTCTTCTACAGGAGTCCTTGGGAGGTGAATGGGTCATGGATGAGGCTCCCTCATGAATGTCATCTATGCTCTCATAAAGGACCTCAAAGAACCACTGTGTGAAGCCACAGCTAGCAAGTGTCACTGTGAGACAAGAGCCTCACTAGATACCACTATTGGTGCTTAATCTTGGTCTTCCTCTACATGCCTCTAGAACAGGTTCTCAACCTTCTTGATGCTGTGACACCCTTAATACACATGTGGTGGTGACCCCAACCATAAAATTAATTCCTTGCTACTTCATACCTGTAATTTTGCTACTGTTGTGAATCATAAAGTAAATATCTGATATGCAAAATATCTTACATGTGACCCCTGTGAAAGGGTCATTTGGCCCCCTCAAGGGAGCCACGACCCACAGGTTGAGAACTGCTGCTCTAGAACTATGTGAAATGATTGTGGTGGTTTACAAGCTATCCAGTTCATGGTGTTCTGTTGGGCTTCAGTGCCATTAAAGAGGATGAAGCCTAGGAAAGGACCGAGAAAAGATAATTGGAGGCAGCTTGTTTGGGGTTCTTTGGTTATAAGTAACAGTAACAGAGCATGGCGTCTTCAGTAAAAAGCTAGCATATTGGAAGAAGACAGCTCACATCAGAGAGAAGGGCTGGAGAAGAGCAGGGGCAAAGGCTGTGCCATAGACTCAGACAGCCAGGACTATTGACAGAATGAATGACTCCATTGCTCTCCAGTCCTCAGTCACTCCTCTCAAAATTCAAGTTCTCCAGGGGCAGACCTGAAGGCACAGAGCCTGGCTTGCCAGCCCACTTCACTGTGGCCAGACAATCCCATTAGCCTGATGGGTTCTCAATAAAACAGCTTCCAAGAGAGAAAGGCACAAAGAAGCTAAGGGACAGTCCCAAAGACATTAGAGGAATTCTGGAGAAGAGCTAATCCAGCAGAAGCTTGTGGCGTGGCTCTGAGGTAGAACACTTACTTGCTAGCATGCCTGTCACTTTGACTTCCACCTCAGCACCTCAATGGGGGAGGGGGGGGAAATCAATGTCTACTGCAGGAAAAGGCTGTAGGGTTATCAGATTCAAACTAGAGGTTCCAAACGTCTTACCAAGGAAACAACCTCTTTCCAGCAGCAACTTGCCTAGGGGGCAAGCCATCTGGAAGTTTGGGAGAGAAGTAGAGAAAGAAGCTTCCAGATGGCATCTTAAATGAGGTCACCCATCATAAAAGCTCTCCCCAGGCCTTGTTCTCTGACTCATCTGTAGCTTTTAAAGAGAGAAACCACCATGAAATACACAAGCCACCAGATACAGTAAGAATCAGCAGGAGAAACTAAATAGAATGCTCACCATGTCATCAAAACTACAAGTAGGGCCTATTCATCCAAGGATGAAGGCTGACCCAGAAGTGAGAAGAAAGAAGATGTCTCTTCTGGCTCTAGATGAGATTCTGGATGTGCAAGACAACATGCCAGGGAAACCCAATTGTGGGGTCTACAAATGAGCCCAGAGGAAGGAAGTACCCCAGATGAGCCAGAACCATGTCTCTTCAGGAGATCTATCCGTTGGAATGGAATAGCAATTTCCTTCCTGAATTGGCAAGCTTTGCCCAAAATGTGCTAATTCAACATATAATTTTCACAAGAAGAACATTTTAATGCGGGTTGCAATATCTTAAGAAACCCATAATGCTTCAAAGAAAGTAGACAAGCTTTGAAGGAAAAAAAATGCAGAAGAGCTGGGCATCAGGGTGAGACAGGGCATCTCCATGTGCCTCCAGGCTGGTGCATTCATAACCTGAAGCACGGCTCAGGTGTCTTTGTGCAGGTCTGAGACTCCAGCTTCCTGAAAAAAAAAATGCCCTTTTCATTTTTATGGAAACTTCCTCGGCTGCATTTAAATGAAAACTTTTTGGTACAGAAAGAATATCTGACTCTAAAGATAGATGAGACTGTGATATGTAATGTGTCGAATATTCAAACATCAATGCCAGAATCAAGAACTGTCTGTTTTTCAGAATGCCTGTCATGTACAAACATGCCACTCCCATGTGAAAGAAACTGATGGATTTACAATGAGAACACTGGGCAAACTCAAGTTCAAATCTCCAGAACCCATGTAAAAATCCAGGTATCCTCAAATATGTCTGTAATGTCTGAGCCATTGCTCAGGGTGAGAGAGACAGGAAGACCACTTAGGTTTGCTAGCTGGCAATCTAGCTCCAAATTCAATGAGAGACCCTGCCTCAAGGGAACAAAGGGGAGTGTGATTGAGCAGGGCTCCTGACATCTTCCTTTTGTCTCCACACGTGTATGGGCACATGAGTGCATGGACCTGTACATATATGTGTGCATGTATCTGCCCACACACACATATTTAAAGGAAGAAGAATTGTTTGTATGTTAAGAACATGAAGGAAAGGCTGTACAGACCCTCTTAAAGTGAACCCTCTCATCATGGGACTGTAACTCCCTCCCTGCTGACGACTTCTGTCATATCTGGGTGCCACCCCTATGACTGTCTCCTGAATACTGATCAACTCGGTTATCTTCTTTTTTTAATTTGCTTCATCAAAAGCAATATTATCATTATTGTTCAAATATTTCTCATGTACATTACCATAAGCAGCTAACTGATAAACCATAACTTGATCTCCATGTACAAGCAAATCTTATTGTCTGCATTCATGTCTTCAGGGTGAGGTTCCAGGATCCCAAGGTATAGAAATCTGCAGATGTGGGTCTGTGAAGATGACTCGGTGGTTAGGAGGACCAGGGTTCGATTCTCAGCACCCCCATGGCAGCTCAAAATCATCTGAAACTCTAGGTCCAGGGGATCCAGCACCCTCTCCTAGTGTCTGAGGGCACCAGACATGCATGTGGTGCATTTCATACATGTAGGCAAAACACTCATTAACATAAAATAAAAATAAATCTTAAAAAAGAAATAAATCTGCAGGTGTTTGATAAAATAACATCATATTTGCATGCAACCGTACGCTTTAAATCCTTCTCAGATTATGTGTAATACCCAAGACATGACAATGCTATGTAACTAGTTGTAATGTTGTCTAGGGGATGACAAGAAAATATCTTTACTTATTAAATGCAGATGCAACCTCCCCCTCCCCAACACTTCATATTCCAATTGGTTGAATTTACAGATCAGAAGTCTGAACATTCCTATCTGTAGCAGTGAAGTGGGGCTGGGACTGTGGTCCATGGCCCACACAGGCTTACCACATTCTATCCCTGCAGGTGGGTGGAGGCAGCCTTCCCTTTAAACACATGGCTGCCACATCATAAAACAAGGGGGAAAGCCCATGTGGAAGTGGGCAGTGTTTGCATACTGCAGTTGAGTTCCCACAGTCCGTTCAGCCTATTACCTCTTGCAGTATTCTCTGTGTCTTACACTAGCCCTAGCATGAGGCCTTTCTTCTGCATCCCCAGAGAAAACACTAGTGACCCAAGCTATGGGGGCCACCCTGTCACCGGGAGACGGCTGTGACACCACACATCTCAGCACGTTTGGTAAAGTGTCAGGCATCCCTTTCTTAAGTTTCTGGGCTAGCCTTGGGCATCCTGTTTCTAAAGTTTCTGGGCTAGACTTGTGCATCCTTTTCCTTAAGTTTCCAGGCTAACCTTGAGACTGGAATGTTCTCACAAGCAACAGTTTATTTTTGAGCCTTAGTCTGCTACCTTGCAATTAGGATTTGATTGTCTGCCTATCTGTTTTCTAAGACTGAGAAAACATGCAATTGTTGTCTGTTTAAATTTCCCTTTTACCAAGTGCTTCTTAAGTCTTTTCACTCTCTTTACTATGGAGTTACTTGCCTTTAATTTCTGTATAGGAATTTTAAAAATATTCTGGAGATCATGTGCACTCGGTATCCAGTACATCAAGATCTCCCAATATCCGGCAGGTAACCAACTCCACACATGTCCAAGCCCCTGTGGGAAATGCACATTTGCATATAATCTACACACATCCCCCATGCACTTGAAACCACCTCTTCTTTATTTACACCACTTGATGCAAGTAGATGTTACACAGCAGTCATCATGCTGTGTTTTCAGAGGCCAGCACAAAACATCTGTATTTGTTCAGTACAGACACAACTTTGTAGAAAATGCATTTGATGCACAGTTGGTTATATCCCCAGATACAATCATGGACACAGAGGATCAGCCTCTTGCATTTTTTGGCCATTTGGGAACTGGGATTTCATTATCTCTAGTTGAGTAATTATAAAGACCCCTTTCCTTCTGTAATTATATGATTTAGTCAGTTAGTATCTTATGCGCATAAAAGGCTCATCATCTTAGCCTAGCTCTTTAAAGCATGTAGACAGTTCGTGACGCACTTAATGGAATCTAATTTCCTAATAGGAATTATAGAATCACTTCTCAGAGTTTTGGCCAAGAAAAACTAGGAAGTTATATAGACATTTTCCTGTATGACATTCAGTACATTGGTTATTGTCACCCAACAGTTCCACCTAATCAGTTACTGAAAACAAAAATTCTTTTCACTCATGAACTCGATGTATGCAAGTTTAGCTCAGCTATGCCTGGCTGGGTTGGGGATGGGCTGTGCTTGGTTAGCAGAGTATCACTGGGGAGCTTGCTCCTATGGGTCTCAGGCCTTTCTGCTTTCAGTCCAAAGCTTATATAATTAGGTCTCCTGCTTCTCAGGCCACTCGATTAGAAGTAGATCCACATCTTAGGCTCTCCTGGTTCCACAAGTCTACTAAGATCTTCAATCATTCATAACCACGGGAGTCAATTCTCTATAGTAGATCTCCTGTATAAATATACAATGGCGAACATACACAGGTCTTCTCTAGAATGTAGAAGGACGTAGATACTGATAATTTCTGTCTTGGTCTTTGGAGTTCATTGAAACATACAAACGAGAAACAAATCATGCTAAAATTACGCTTCATTCTTAGTCCATGTTGTTTTTAGATTGATTCAGTGAGGGAAAGAATGTGTGGAGGTCAGAGCTCCTCAAGGGAGTCATTTCTCCCTTCCCACCATGTGGGCCCTCAGGGACTAAATTCACATCTGGCAGCAAGTGCCTCTATTCACAGAGCCGCCTAGCTGCCTCATATTCTGTAATTTTTAAAGGAGCCTTTTCTCATTTACCTGATTCCTGTGGGAGTCACCTATGAGGCAGGATAAACATTTAGATTTAGTGCTCAGACCTGAGCCAGTTCTGTTGCTCTGCCATCTGACCCCCTGCAAAAGTGAAACTAAAACAGGCCAGTTGTTTCAAAACCCTCTGTCTAAGCCACAGGATCATTCTAGTTCCCCTTGTGTGTACTCTGTTCTGTTCTCCAGAGTCTTTGCCCTGTCTTTTGAGCCACCTGTCCCCACAAGCATACCAACAATCCTTTCTCTCAGCAGCAAATACCAGAAACAAAAAAAAAAAAAAAAAAAAAAAAAAAAAAAAAAAAAAAAAAAAAAAACAGTGAAGGAAGCCCTCGCTGCCTGAATGTCACTGGGAAAAGATTGCAAGAGAAGAGCCCTGCATCTGGTGACCATGGCGACAGTGTGTAATCAGAAAACCCAAGCCCTTGCGTTCCTTCTCTGGGCATCCATAAAATGGTCGGTTTAGAAACCCTGAACCCACAGACTGTTTTCCAGCGGCTACATAGCAACCAGATCTATACACAGCAAACCCAACAGTCAAAAATCACTCCTGCTGTATTTATCAAAGCCAGAGTTATGACAGCAGACACATCAGGTTTCCTTTCCTAACAGGAGGGCACACTTGATATCTGAGCCACCTTTTCCATTAAATCCAAAATGCTGTGTGAAATACATCAGCACTTCACACACACACACACACACACACACACACACACCAGTACATAAAAGCCATGCTTGCACATGCACAAACACATGAATGCAAATAGGTAGACACACACATATGGGCACATATATAAATAGGTGTATAATATAAATAGGTGTATGCACACATATATGGGTACATACGTGCCATGCATGCACATGCACAAAGACATAAATGCAAATCGGTGTTACACACACACACACACACACACACTGCTGAGCTGCCACAAAAAGAAGAGAAGGTCAAAATGAAGTGAAAACAAGAACCTTAGGAAGTCGGCAGGTGGCAAAGCCAGCCCTCTGCCCAGAGTTTCTGTTAAACAGTTTCTATGGCTTGGGGTTTGTGACGTTAAGCCTGAAACCTTAGACTAAAATAGTCCGTTAGGATGCCCCACCCAAACCTGCCCCATCCCGGGAGCTACAGTCTGAAGATTTGAAATAAACTCACTGTGCAAAAAAGGGGTAAGGAAGCACCTGTGTTTTGGTTTGATGTGGGTGTGAAGGAATCTTCCCAGGGAAGACAACCATAAGCTGGTGACTGTAGTCAGAATTAGCAAGGTGCCACTGCCTTGAGATGATCTCCAGCTGAGAACTCACTGACTCATACCCTACTAGGAAAAAGGGCAACATTACCTTGTTTTTTAATTGATGTCTTACACTACACAGTAGGGCCAGTACAGATGGTGCCAAGCATGACAATCTGAGTTCTAACCCCAAGGACCCACATGGTGGAGGAGAGAAGCTACCCTCCCAAGCTGGCCTCTGGCTGCCACATGTGTATGGTGATGTCACTAAACAGACAAATGTAACAAAAATTCAAAGTAAATAATAAATCACACAATATACAGGGCACAAGGCACTAAAACTATAGACAGAAAACTCCACAGGTGACAAAAGCAGATGACCGGGGCTCGGGTTACAGTTAGGAAACACCAGCAGTCTACTTCTGCCTGTTTCTTCCTGTTTCTGATGAACTGGCAGTGTTCTGTCTCAACTCCTGTCTTGTTCTTCATTGGCCCAGACTCCCTATTTTCTTTTTTCCCAGGGACTGGAAGCACATCTTTAACCTTACTCATGGAGAAGGAAATAAATAGTCTCGCCCTCTTGCCCCACCACTCTCCCAGCCAACCTTCTTGAAAATGTGATCACTGTGGCTTCGTGCCATCTGCTGGGCCCTCCCCAACCCTTCTGAAAAGGCCCTAACCCAGGCAGTAGTGCCTGAGGAACCAGGTCACCAAGCTCAATGAACTGCTACTTATCAGCTATGGCTGAGGCATTATGCAATGTGAGCTCCCTCCTTCCAGAAATTCTCCTGCCTCTGTCTCTGGGCATGGCTTTCTGTAAATAAATTATTATTAATATATATGTAGCAGTAAATTGATCTAGTAGCTGTATATCTTTACTTTGTGTTAGTCTCCAGTGATTACACAGATAAATCAGTGTTTGTTTAAAACTGTACCTCAGTAGTTGAGCAATTAAATGATCTACCTTAGACTTCTATGCTAATCTGGCTCCCTCCCAGCCCCAGTCCATGACACTTGCATATTATTATTGATCTGGCTCTTTTGGCTTCAGGTGTGTTTCCATGATCGCTCTCCAGGCCCCTTTCTTATGGCTCCAAATCCTCCATCCTTCTTGAGTATCTGAATCTCCCTCTCTTCCTCTCTCCTTCCTCTGGTTGCTGGACATCCCACCCTGTTGTTTATTCTACCCAGCCATTGGGTGATCAGCATTTATTGACAAGGTAGAGAATAAATAGTAAGAACTATTTACACAAATTTGAGACAGGAGATTCTTGGTATAAGCATTACAATGCCATGTTGAATTGAAACAAGATATGAGAGTAGAGAAATCAGCATTTAAATAACACAAGGGTAAACTTTACACAGTGTACAAAAACATTATTCCTACAGCTTTCTTCTGAGTTTCCCCTCACCTTTTTGGTCACTTCTTCCCATGCTTCTTTAAGTGTTTACTATGGTTTGTATGGATGCCCCCTCTTAGTTTCTTTTCCTTCAACCAAATACAACACCCTGACAAACACAACCAGAAGGAGAAAGGGTTGGTTTTGGCTCACAGTTCAGGACTACAGTTCATCATGACTGAGGAGGAATGAGCCTGAGGTAGCTCAGGTCACACACACGGTCAGGAAGTAAAGATGGCTGCCTCTCCTCAGTTCACTTTCTCCAGTTTGTACATTCCAGGACCCCTCTCTGCACAGGGAATGGTCCTGCCCAAGGTTAAGGTGGATCTTCCTCCATCAATTAACCTAGTCAAGACAATCCCCACAAAAGCAAGCCCAGGGACTAGATAAGCCCTCACAGCCCTCACAACGGTTGTCTCTTAGGTGATTCCTGATCCTGTTAAGTTGACAAGTAACAGTGACCATCTCATTCCCTCAAGATTCACTCGGAAGGGCTTGTTCCCATGCTCAGTGCTATTGAGAGGTGGAATTTACTAACAGGTCTTCAGATCTTCCTAGAAATGGATAGAGACCCCTATCTCTTCCCTTCTTCCTATCTTCTCCTTGAGTGAAGTGGGTAATCTTGCTCCATCATAGGCTTTCACCAAGGCATGCTTTACCACAGGCCCAAAGCAATGGGACTCATTGGTCAAGGAAGCATCAACACTATTAGATAAAACAAACTCTTCTTTTTATTAGTTGCTTACCTCCTATGGTATAGTGATGTAAATCTTACTAGAAGTGTCTCTTCCACCCACTCAGGATGCTGTTCTAAACTCCATTCCCAGCTGTATTTCTTCCTACACAGTTGACACCGGTGTCTCTGAGGACCTGCCTTCTTTAAGGATCTATCACTTGCCCATCCGGACTCTGACTGTGGTACATTTCCCATGGGTGTAAAACTCTCTGGACCACCAACTTGCAAAACACTGTAGATATTGAGAGAAAAATAACTACAATGTGAATAATAAACACTCCTGTAATTTAAAAGGGTGACAACCCTAAGCTTGCAGTAAGATTGAAGAAAGACAGCCAATTGGATTAATCATTTAACATACTTTTTGTTAATCAAGGTGACATACACCTTTTATCCCAGCACTTGGGACACAGAGGCAGTCACCTGTGAGTTCAAGACCAGTTTGGTCTACAAAGCAAGTTCCACCATGCCAGTCAGGGCCACAGAGGGAGAGTCTGTTTTAATAATAACAATAACAACAACAACAACAACAACAATAATAATATAAGAAGAAACAAAATATAATAATCTATAAACAATATAATAATAAATATTTTTAAAAATAGATAAATTGTGAATGAGGCATTTAATTCAGGAGTTTAAAGAAACCCAGAGTGGCACACATCTATAATTCTAGTACTCTGTGAGAGCAGGAGATCACAAGTTCATGGCCAACCTGGGTCATGTAATAAGACCTTGTCCAACAAACAAACAAACAAAAACACTACCAAAATATTAAGAGGATTTATGCTGAACTCTGAGTTGTGTGGCTAGCAATATATAACTTATATTTATAAATGCATAAACTAATAGAAGAAAACACTAACCCTACCAATCCCATCAAAGGAAGAATTTTCATAGTTTTTTTTTTTTTTGATGAATGGGATTAAGAGCAACTAAAAAGATTCTGCACAGCAAAGCAAGTGGTCACCAAAATGAAGAAGAAGCCTTCAGGAAAAATATTTATCTCTTTATACCAGATTTAGATTCATGGCTAGACTACGCACAGAACTCCAAAAACTAAACAAAAGAAACCCCAAATCACTTCATTAGTAAATAAGCCAATGAACTGGCTAGACTGTTAAAAACAAGAACTAGAAATGGCCAATAAACATTTAGAACAATACAATAAATAATGCCAAAGGTGCATCCTTAGCCAACAGAGAACTAGAAATTAAAGTGTCTGTAAGATTCCATCTCAACCCTAATCAGAATGACTATCGCCAAGGAAACACGCAACAACAAGTGCTGGTGAGGATGTGGGGGAAGGGACAATTTTGCACTGCTATTGTGAACCAGGTCAACATACTACAGAGATGCCTGCATGTTCATGTTTAATGCTGCACAATTCCCAACAGCCAAGAAATCGAAGCAGCCTAGATGTCTACCAGCATATGAATGGATAAAGAAACGTGCTTCATATGCACATGAATCATATGAATTTTACAGCCTTCGGAAAAAATGAAATCATGACATTTGCAGAAAAATAGATGTATCTGGAAAACATTGTGTTAAGCAAAATAAGCCAGATTCAAAGAGATAAATGCCATGTTTTCCATCATGTGTGGGGCCTAGATTTAAGAGTAAATGTATGCATAGATGAGTGGGGTGTGTGTGTGTGTGTGTGTATGTTTATATGTGAGTGTATGTCATCAAACTAGCAAAGGACTCATAGAGGAGAACAAAGAATCTAGGGGAAGTGAGAACTAGGTAGGTAATGGAATATATTAATAGGAAAGCAGAAAGTAAGACTTAGAGGAAGAAGAAAGGGGGCCATTTGTAAGATGGAGGGACAAAGAGAGGACTATGGAGGAGGGAAAGAATAAGAACAAAGCATATCGAAGCAAAGTGTGTGAAGACGCCATGTTGAAACCCACTATTAAATCGACAAAAATAAATCTGTGTTGTATCAAAAGAAAAGAATTGTAATTAGCATCTTATCTTGATGTTTAATGGTTGTTCACTTAAAACTATATGCTATTTCTAGTCAACGGGACTCTAAAAATAATTTTGAGGATATCTCGGTCCCTAAGAGGCTAATTAACACTCAGAGTCTTACAGATCTCAAGAGAAAAAAGTAATTCATTTTGACCACCATGCAGTCATTTTTGTCCAGACAAGTATAAAAAGAAAGTCAAGAGAAAAAAATCTTTGAAGCATAAAAATGCTTTATTTTAGAGTTACCTGAAAGCAATGTGTTTAAGAAGAAAAGGGAAAGCTATAAAATTCTGCCTGTTCAAGAAGAGCGTGTTCATTTGCTTTCAAATGACAGTGGGTGGCGGGTCACACTGGCAAGCCGTTTCTACTGCAAGTATTGAAAGGAATATTGTAACAATTTTCTTTAAGACATTTAATATTTGAGAGACATCAGAAATGACATCTGTTAAAAATACCCAAACTTGCAAGAAATAGTTTTACATATCCATTTGAATGTGCCATACAACGCCAGTTACCTGAGAGCAAGGTTGCCTTCCACTGTGGGGCCAGACTGCCTACAAAGAAGTACAGGAATTTCCTTCCCTGCTGCGATGACACTCCTTACCTCAACAGGGTTGGATATTTCCCAAACGCTATCAAATGGTGGACCTTAAATCTACACATTTTCAGAGATTTAATTTAACAGGGGAAAAAACATAATCAAACATTTGGACTTTAATGTCACCTATGCTAAAGTGTTTACGGTGTGAAACACTTGTAATCCAAAATGAATAAGGGGTTTACAAGCAGGACAGCTAGCCAGGCAGGGGTGGCACACACCTTTAACCCCAGTCCTCAGGAGGCAGAGCCAGGGGTATCTCTGTGAGTTCGAGGCCAGCCTGGTCTACAGAGTGAGTTCCTACACAACAAGGGCCACACAGAGAAACCTGTCTTGAAAAACAAACAAACAAAAACAAGAAAACCACTCGGCCAGCTGTACAGGTAAGTAAGGAGATGAAAACAGGGTGTTTATTGGGGGGTCTACGTGATGTTTGCTGCCTGCTATTTTGACTTTGCTGTATATCTGAAAATACTTAAAATGCTGCAGGGGGTGGGCAAGAGGAAATATTTCCCATAATCATTTTCTGCACTTGTAGCACTGTAACACAATAGCACTGGCAATTAGTTTAAAGGTTAATGTCCTTGTTGTGACATTTAATGTATCCATTACTTGAATACAATAATACATCTTAAAACGTGTCATTAGCTAGGATGCTCTCAGCCACAATGACACATGATATATGCCCATACTAAAAACTAAAGTAGAGCTGGAAAAGTGGCTCGTTGTTAACAGTGCTTCCTGCCCTTCCGCTGGACCTGGACTCTGTACTACCATCATGTCAGGTGACTTCCAACCACCTACAACTCCAGCTTTCAGGCATCTATGAGCCTCTTCCAGCCTCTGGGGCTATGCATGCCAGTGTGCACACACAAGCATGTGGTGTGTGTGTGTGTGTGTGTGTGTGTGTGTGTGTGCGCACTCGTGCATGTGCATGCACGCATAGGGGGGCATCTAAAAACTAGAGTCAAAGGTGGCTTTGGAATTGGAATGATGTCATCTATAGTCTAGAGTTTTTCAACTTTCTGTTTTGCTGACCTCAGTGTTGGGTCTGTCCCCAGCCTAGTATCAAGAAGGATACAACTTGAAGTAAAAGATCCATACCCAGCAACGATGAGAAGAGAGGCCGACAGGTTCCCAGGAGCCACTGCTCCCATCCCATTAGCTTCAATGTCTGTCTGTTTATTTTCTGAACTACAAGGGAAAAGGATTGCCTTAAGGTGAGGAGTGATGACTCACCCTTATCTTAAACTAGTCCTGCCAAACAGCCTATGACCTAACTTTGTGAAGGGAAGCTTTTATGATTAATTTTAATCAAAAATTTGATGAGATCTAGAATCAACTGGGAGACAAGGTTCTAGTCATGCAAGTGAGGGAGTGGCTTGATTATATTAATTGGGGTGAGACCTGCCCACTGTCGGTGGCACCATCCCCTGGGTTGAAATTCTGCTCTGAACCCAAGCATTTATAACTCTCTGATTCTTGACTGAATACAGTGTGGCCAGTTTGCCTAGAGTTCCTGCTGCGGTGACTTCCATCATGATGGGCTGTATGCTTTAACTGTGAGCAGGTTCCTCCTTTGATACTTTATCACAGCAACAGGAAAAGTTACTAAGCTATGGGTTAAGTACAGACTGTAGATCTAAAAGTGTCACATTAGGCATGCAATGAAACATTTCTAGTAAATGCACAAGGCTCACAGGATGAAAGAACAATGGATTTATTATACATCATAATAGGAGTTCTGTTCCCAGAGACTACAGAATATATAATCTGTAAATATTACAGACATAAAATTCAACAATATAACACAGCAGTATAATATCACTGTTCCCTCAGTTGATTTACTGAATGCCTACTGGATAGTAGAGACCACTCATTAATTTAGTTCCTCTTTCAAAGCAAAACAGAGGTGATAGAGAGCTGTGAGTGTAACTGAAACCAGGGCTTTGCCTCTGCCTACCTAATGACTTCCATCTTTGTCTCCAGTTCACTGTCACTACCAGAAGCAGCGCTTTCATTTCCCTTCTCATTTTCATAAATAAAAGTCACTAGTTTTTCAAAGACGGAGATATGCCTGACCATGACGGGGTAGAAATTGAATGAATGGTTGGTAGTGTCCTTGCTATCTTGAATGCCCCTCACTTTACATGTGTAATCTTCACTTTACATGGACTTAATCTTCACAACTCTTTTGAAGCAGGCACTACACTCTCCATACTGAGAGTGGGAAAGAGGCCCCTGGATAATGGGGTAATGTGGCACATTAGTCACGTGCCTCTGTGATTCGCTCTGATGCCCTCCTGACTCCTCCCCTTGGCCATCTCCCTGATTCCTGCTCCCAGGCTAGGTTGTACTTCCTCTCCTCTCACCTTCCTCCCCTGACCCCCTCACTAACCCCCTGCTCTCTCTACTGGCATCTATTGTAAAATCAGGATCAGGTCCACTCTTCTTGAGACGCCTTCCTTAATCAAGGCAGAGCCAGGCTCTTGCCCAGCACCTAGCCCACCCACCTCACCTCGCTCCAACAATTTGTTTACAGATCTGTGCCCTCCAGTAAAGATGTGATAGCAAGCTTGGCATTCTTCTGGTGTCCCTAGGGCTTGTTACTATGCCTGGCCTATAATTGGCACTGAGAGTGTTGCTAAATTAATGCACAAGCTCCCTGATTTTACACTTTCCTGTCTCCCCCGTGCCGTCTGACACCACATATTGTAGACAGTCAACTGAAGTGGGTGCCCGATGATTCTTCACCAGTCGCCCAGCTTAATAAAAACAAAGCAAAACAGAACTGGCCCTCTTTCCCTGATCTACACATCTCAGTCTAGACCCTGAGAATTTGGACTTCTTTCAAGGCCCCCAGTCTGTCAAACCTAGCCGGATGTGAGTGAGAGGTCTGACTCCCTTTCTCTGGCCTGGTGGGCTGGACTGGAAAGGGTGGGAAGCAGTGTCAGGGCTCAGGGCTGCCGCCTGGCGCGCCTACTCCCAGTTCTTGCCTATTAAGGTAACAGTCCTCTAGGAACGGAGCTGCAGAAGGGAGGGTCCCCAGCAGCGGCCTCTGCCCGCGGCCTGGGCGCTTGCAGGACTCTGCTTAACCGCAGCCCTAGACCCTCTGCCTGGCGCCTCACCACCGAGTCTCTACCGGCTTCACCGGTCCTACTTAGGTTTACCATCTGAAGTCACCTTCCTAGGTTTCCATAGACACCCAGGATAACTTCAACCATCATCGAGGGCCTCAAGGGAGTCTGGGCACCCGGCACTAATAATAAAATGGACCCTGCGTCCCTGCTGGGCGCACAGATGCTGGAATAGCTACAGGAGCCCGAGCCCACCGGCGTGGACGAAGGTGGTGCTACCTCCAAGGGCCGGAGCGGGTGCGTGGGACCGGGATCTCCACCCCAGGGCTCCCCAGCCGTAGCCAGCTGGCCGATCGCGACCAGAGCCCCGCCCACAGACCACGCCCACAGGTCACGCCCCTCCAAACCCGCCCCGCCGCTCCCGGGGCTCGGCGCGGGCCTGGGGAATCGGGAGCCCGCCGCCGGGGTCGCAGCATGGGGCGTTTTCGCGGGGGCCTGCGGTGCATCAAGTATCTGCTGCTCGGCTTCAACCTGCTGTTCTGGGTGAGACCCGAGCCGGCGGGCCGGTTAGGGGGCCAGGGTCCCCGGGGAGGTGACCGCAATAGAGTTGGGCCGTAGAAGAGAGCAGGGTGATCAGAGGCGCTAAGCAGACAAAGAGGGAGGGGACAGATGGAGGGGGAGAGGACACAGAGAAGCTTGAGCTACCAGAGGTGATGAGAAGAGGAGACACGGTGCGATGCTCCCCCCGAAAGGAGCCGTCATCTTCGGCGGCATCGCCCGGCGGGTGGCGCCAGGTGCGGGGACCTAGGCGGCCCCCACATCCCGAGGGCCGGGGACCTGGCGGCCCGTGTTCCCTGCATCCTGCTATGCACACACACCCACTTCTCGAGCTGCTTTCTCTGGGGAGCCCGGCGGCCCGGCCAAGGCGCTGGGAGGGAAATCCCTACCATGGGACTGCCTGGGGTGGCGTCCCATCCCAAGAGTGTGCGGACACGCCGCCTGGCTCTGGTGGTTTGTTGGGGAAATAATGGACAGCAGAGAAAATTGAAAGAGTGGGGGAGGATCGCCCTTTTCTTGGGTATTAGGGGAGGTACTGCTGGGTGGGCAGTTGTGGGTGCTATTCTATGAGGGCTTGAAAAATGGAGGGGTTTTTGGAATGGCAGCAATATCCCCCAGGGTCCCTGCGGACAACCAGTACTCCTGAAATGATCTCATTCAACTTTGCAGGGTGGCGTAGACCTGGCAGCATTCCCCGGGTAGAGATGCATAGAGACAGCCAGAGAGAGGGCCATGGCCCTGTCTCCTGTGTTACCAGGGCATAGTTAGGGGTGGACCATTCTTGAAATACTCTTTCCCAAGCCCTGGAAAACTGTCAGAGATCCATTCTGCACAGTCCCTATTGGCCTTCCAGTAAGAGAATGCCAGCCAGTGTAGCTGCTCAGACCTTGAGGGAAGACACAAGTCTCGCTTCGGGGGAAGTGAGTAACAGCAGAAGTAGAGATGCTTTGGGATGCTTTGAAACTGCTGGGCTGGCGGCGATGGTTATCCCATCTGCTCTGAGGAGGTTGTATGAACAATGAGTCATAAATTATTGAGCGATGGGCTCCGCTTGTGACTACCAACGCATTAGCCCTGAGCCTGGGTGACCCCAGCAACTCTAAGCTCTTCACAGACCACGTGGTCACGAGCAACATTGGTCAGCAATGTACAGTTTGGAGGAGGTACCTGGGGACATCCCCTGTATTTTAAAAATACACATAGACTTTGTAAGACTTGTCATTTGCACCCATCACACCCCAGGAAGAAGTCTTTCTGAGCACCTTTGTGTTGTATTTAGCTTTTAGAAGTCTGACTTAATTTCAAAGGCTGTTAATTATAGGTGCCATGCTGCAGTGACACCCATCACTCTCACTGCTTACAATGTCAAACTTTTGTGTGAGCCAGAGAGGAAAGTCTCTCAGGCTGGGTTTAGCACTTATTTTGTGCCAGCTTCCCCAGACTTATCAAACCTTTGCAGTGGGTCAGGGACAGTGCTGGGCACCTTCCATCCGTCTTTGCACCCCTTCCTTACCACAGTGCTCACGTGCAAGCAGGCCATCCCCACTTTCATAGATGAAGACATGAGCACTCAGATAGGTCCCACAGCTGCTGAGTGGCAGAGACAGGACTCAAAGGCTGCCTCCTCTGTCTTCATCCCAGCAGATACCCAGCTGGCCCCAGAATGTGGCTCCTGGGTCAACAGCATCAGGGCTCCCTGGGAAATTTTCAGAAGCATACATTCTCATTCACCTCAGGCTCGCTGAATCAGTATGGGGGAGGGGCCCAGCAAGCCATTCTAGAAGGCATCCAGGTAATCTTAACCCACAGGCATATTTCAGAACCACTATTAAACAATTACTAAATAGATGCTGTTCCCAAAGCTGCTACTGCAGCTAAGAGAACAGCCCATAGTGAACAACAAGAACAAAGTAAGATAGGGTGACCAAGTGACATGTTTCACACCCAGGTCATAAGCACAGAAAGGAAGTAGCTCCAGTGAACTCTGAGTGCCTGTCACTGAGACTGGAGATAGCTTTTTCTATATGTGATCTAAACACAGAGTTCAGAGAAGCAATCCCAGTACCACTGAGGATCTGAAACAACTTCCCCTAAAAGACACTGGCGGAGCTCAACCTGGGAGAATGGAAATGGGCAAAAGGAAGCCACCAGATGAGGAGCAGAGCAAAGGATTGTAAGCCATCTGAGTGGCAAAGCTACAGGGCCTGAGTGCAGAGATCCAAAGCATGGTGTGCTTGAACGAGGGGTGTACCAGAGCCAGCTAGCTCTACCCCTGGGATTAGATCCCCATCTGTACAAGGGACAGAGGGACAGAGTTGTGCCAAGGATTTGAAGGAAATGTGTGAAGTATCCTAAGCCAGTCGTACATAGTAGGGGCTTGAAGTTATTTGTTATTTTTGTTAACTGCCTAGCATACAGGAAGCATTCAATAACTAGTAGCTATGTTTCTCCTGGTGTCCTTACTGTTGGCAAATAGTATCTATGTATGCCAAGTGGATGGCATGTGACTTCTTTGGTGGGAAGCTATACATTATCCTCTCAACTCAGACTTGGCTATCTCCCTAACCCCCACTAAAATAGCTCACTCCCAGAGAGCAGGAATATTTTTCTGTGGTTTTCACAGACATTTCCCTAGCCCCTAGAATGACATCCAGCACAGGAGGTACTGAGTAACTCTCTATAGAGTGAATTAATGAATCCTCAGGATAGATACCTGGATGTGAACAGCCTTCCTGACTTTTAGACATCAGCTGCCAACTTTATCGGAAGAGCTGGCACACCTGTGCTTGTTCATTGTGGAGATGTTGAACTTTGTTCTCTCATAGACTAAGTCCAGGAGAGAGCTAGGAAGACCCAGTGCCTCCCTGAGAGAAGGCAGGCCGTGGATGAGCAGCAGGTACACTCAGCTTTCCTGGCAAAGTGAAGGGACAAACTGAAATGGAGAGCTACCAACTTGGGGAATCGGATTTTATGGGATAATTATTCATATAGAGTCCAGTTCCACAGAAGCTCTGTCCTGGTTTCTAATGGACTTTTTTGTTTTGTTTTGTTTTGCTTTGCTTTGCTTTTTTTGTGATTGGGGAGCTTTCCCTGGAAGGAACCCTTCAGCTGTGACTTGAGTCACATGTCTTCCCTTTTGAGGTCTAGGGTCCCCCCACCCGTGACAATCCTTCCTGCCAAAAGTTGGCTAGGAGCCAGTCACGGAGGCTGTAGAGTGTGTTTTGTGGTCTGTGTGTCAGATTTGGAGCCTCATCCTGGCAGCTGGCTCGCCAGTCCCCTCAGCTGTGCCTCTGGTTTCCTGAACCGTCAATCAGACCTTTGAGAACCAGCACAGGAAGCCCAACTGGACTCACGTAGAGTTATGAATGCTTTAAAACCCAAAGTAAAGGCCAGTCCTTAGCCTTACTGTATTAACGGGGGTTGGGGGGTGTCTTCCCTTTGTCTGCCAGGTCTGACTTTAGACTCTACCGTCACAACACTCGGTATAGTCCTGACTGCGTTGAAATCACCTGTTTTTCCTTCCCCTCTGTTGCATAGCAATATAAACAAAACACTACAACCCACCCAGCCACATATGTTGGTTGGAAGAAAGGCCTAGGCACTGTTTATTCCTTGGTGTATTGTTGTCTGCTCAGCGTTTTCCTATCATTGTGCTGCTCTGGGCTGCTCAGGGTTGCCTCCAACAGGAAGCAAGGCTGTTCCTGGCTGAGTTACATGCAGTATATGGCATGTGGGAAGGTGCTGTCCTTTCTTCCTCACCATGACTGATGCAACTTTGGGTTTTCACTTGGTGATGCCCACTAGGTACTTCTGAGAAGACTTGTCTCTGCTTGGGAGTGTTGTTTGACTCACAGCTGTTCCTGCTCTGTCCTAGCATCTCAAACAGCAACTGCTGAGAAGCCCCTTGTTAGAAAGGATGGAGCAGGAGGTGGGGAAAGAGCCACTGTCCGTCCATAGCCTGCGCTGCTGAACTCTATTAAAGTGGGAAGACAGATGCATTGCCAGCCTCTGCTACCGTGCACCAGAGGGACCTAGAGATGACGGGCAGAGCAGAGTGCACAGCATGGCCAGTCTGGAGAGGCCAGAGCTGTAGTCCTAGTGTTATGGTGGACCTTAGGTGGGTGTATGCAGTACTGCCATTCAAATCCAGAAAACTAAAGTTAATGGTGAATTGTGGTACCAGCCTACCGGAGTTTATTCCCACCTCTGTAGTTCTCACTACCCCGGGAACTGGGCTCAGTTGTTTGACCTCTTTGAGTCTCCATCTTCCTGTTTGTAAAATGAGCATAGTAAAGTAGTATGCAAGTCACCTTGTGACCTTTATGTAGATAAAGCCCATTAATACATGTACAGTAAGAATCCAACATGCACAAAGCACATGCTCAATACCCTATGTTCTGTTAGTGATGGTAGGATTCAAACAGTAGAGGCACAGGTGGGAAGACAGGACTTATAATTCAGGAGGCTCTTCAAGGTAAGAGGGAGCACACATGTGCCCTACATCCAGCCAGTCAAAATAACTGTAGTCTTGCGGCTTCTGAAAGGCATGGAGTCCCCCCTCTAAGATCCGTTCACTTAGCAAGCAAATGCTAGGTGCCTGCTATAGCCTGACGTCCTGAACTGTGATTGGAAGATTAAAACCCTTTACCTAGCCTCCATGTTGTCTTTGACAATAGCTCATCCCCTCTGGTCTTTGCCCTTCGAAGGCAAGGACTGTTATGAGCTGGTAACTTCTCTTCTGGTCCCTCAGCATCTGAAAGACTCAATGGGGTGCTAGATAAAAGTTCACGTGGAGAACTGCTAGGTGCCTGCCATGCTCCTGTGCTACCAGATAGAGGCCAAGGGAAGAAGATGGCATGGACTTTGGTGGTCCGGTCCTCTCCTAGTATGATGTGAATGTTAATTCATGAGACCCTATTCAATTATATATTCAGACTTAGTAGATCTGCACTTATAACAAGCCCCTGGTGAGGCTGGCACTAATGCTCTAAAGACACTTTGGGGACCCTTGTTTGATATGCAGTCTCGTTTCTGGATGACAGGGTAACTCTTCTAGTTACCTCGTTATCATTCTTGTCTGAAGGGTTCTTCTACACGAATCCCTGGTAGTCCTTGAATCACCATCACAAGATGCAGCTCACAGTGTTGATCTAGATCACCCTGCCTAGAGTATCTCTGGGTAACCTCTGTCCTCAGGTCTTAACATTGACAGGACCTTCACAACAGGAGTGTTCTCCTTGTTAAACGGCCCTGCCCTGATGGAAGCAACTGTGTTAGAGTCTCTGAAAGATGGGGGAAGGTGAAAATGAGGTGGGGATGTCCAGCAGGCGGGGCGCACTTTAGTGACGGGAGAATGTTGACCTGCCTTTCTCACCATCCACAGCTTTCATTAAGAGAGAAACCAACAAGGCAAATTAACATGCATATGAAGTTTTGGTTTACAAAATGCTTCCACATACATGATCTCATCTGATATTGAATTATTAGTGACCTCTGTCTTCAGTCTTTATATTTTTAATTCACACAATAATTTAATTAGCCCCGTTTTACAAGCAGGGATGCTGACAGGCACAGTAGCTAGAATGCCCAAGGTTTTCTCATTTCTCACTTCTCACATTGTCGACATATTGGGATGTGAATGTGACATATAAGGAAATACACCAGAGGACTGGGGAGATGGCTCAGTGGGCAGAGCCGTTGCTGCATAAGCTCATGGACCCATGCTCCAATCCCCAGAGCCTATGTGAAAAGCTGAGCATGTTTCTGTAACCCAGCACTGCGGGGGGGGGGGGGGGGGAAGATCACTGGGGCTTGCTGCTGCTAGCTCCAGATTCAATGAGAGGCCTTGCCTCAGAGGAATAAGACAGAAATAATAGCACACCTATGTAATCCTTTGACCTTTGCATGTAAAGGCACCAGACACACATACACATTCACACACACACACACACACACACACACACACACATTTACATACACACACAAAAAGAAATGAAAAACCACTAGGGTCGGATATGGTGGCTCCCACCTATAACCCCAGCATGCAGAAGGCTGAGGCAGAAGGATTACCTAGTAATCAAGTAAATAAGTAAGTAAGATCCTATCTAAACAAAACAAAACCAAACTTCTGCTGACTTGGAAAATACATCATCTATGATTAGACTGTAGCCAGTGTTAGGTTCAGTCTTGAAGCATTCTAGAAATACTGGAACAAAGAGGTGCCTAAAACACCCCAACCTGTGGCTGAAGCAGGAGAAGGGTGAGGAACATGGCGGATCCGTTTAAGGCGGGTGAAAACAAGAGGGAAGCTGAGAGAAGATGCATGGAGAAGAACTGAGGGGTTTTTTCTTTCAAGAAACCATTTTAAAAATTAATTTCAGGATCCGGGGCTTGAAGGATAACCGCCCTGCCTAAGTGTAAGCCCAGTGGTAGATACTGCTCTTGTGAGCACAGCCCTGCACCAGCCCCTCAGCCCTCGCCACAGCCCTGTGAAGCAGTAACTGCTCTCCCCAAGTTCCACCAGAGGGAAGAGAGACACAGAGACTTGTCCGGGCCACAAAACTGGCCAGCAGCAGAGCTGGGTGTCCAGCTGAGGCTCCAGCATCTTTGTCCTTAGTCTTTCTGAGTCCCCAGACTAACAGGGAGCTAGGATGAGCCTGTAAGTGACTTCTATTGTTCATCCATATGGCGGCCATGCTACTGAACACATGGAGCTGTATGGGCTTAAAATGAAATAAAAGGTAATATTCTTACCCCCAGTCCCACTTATTGCATTTCAAGTACTCAGTAACCTCAGTAGCCATTGGTACTGAGTGGCTGCAATACAGGATAGCACAGATGGCAAACGTTTATAACACTGAGAAATTTCTCTCCCTCTCTCTGTCTGTCTGTTTCTGTCTCTGTCTCTCTCTGTCTTTCTCTCTCTCTCTCTCTCTCTCTCTCTCTCTCTCTCTGTGTGTGTGTGCGCGTGTGCGCGCACGTGTGCACTCCTACACTTAGTTGTACCTGTGTATAAGTGTGCATGCAAGTATGTGGACAACCTCAGGTGTCATCCACCATTCATTCATTCATTCATTCATTCATTCATTTTCACATAGTCTCTCACTATGTAGGCTTGGCTGGCCAGCCAGTGAGCTCCAAGGATCCACCTGTCTTTGCCTCCCCAGCAATGGGATTACAAGCATGAGCCACCACAGCGGACTTTCTTTATGTGAATTCTGGGAATCGAACCCAGATCTGCATTCTTGCTAAGTCATCTCCCCACCTCTTATTGAAGAAAATTCTATTAGACAATTCCAGTCTAATTATTCTTTCTCTCATAACTAGATTTTCATCTTTTCTCTTACTAGGTCTTAAATAAAGTTAAAGAAATGGAGTCATTGCCTCTGTAAAAGGCACCAGCTATCTGGTATTGTTTTAAAAGCAGAGGGGAGGTCAAGCTGTCAGGAAAAGCAGGAGATGAGAAGTATAGACAACAGAGCCAGACACTAAGGCATCAGCCTGGGGCTGGGGGAGGCTTCCTGAAGATCATGCTTTCAGTTCGAATGGATCAGTGCATCCACCAACGTGAAAAGGCCAATGACCAGGCACTCCCAGCTCTGAGCACATAGCTCAGCTAGCTTGCTCTCTCAGAAGGCACTTTCCTTCCCTACCTGCAGACAGGAAAGCCAAGAGTTAGAGAAATTTAGTGTCTTGTCCAAGTCTGGGCAGAGTCTGACTATATCCTCCTGCCTAGATGCCCTGTTTCTATCTCCTCTGCATGTGCTATTGTTTGTGTAGATAGACGCCCTGCCATCCTGTCTATGGACATCATTATTCAGTCTGAACAGTCAAAAGAGAACATTTCTAGAGAAACAGGTAGTCCTAAAGTGTACTAAGGTCTGTTCTTTATAGTAAAAGTGAATGGAAAGAGTCCACTTATAAGAGTGTATGTGTGATGTGTGTGTGTGTGTGTGTGTGTGTGTGTGTGTCTGGTACTGAACGGGAGGTTACAGCCCTAAGTTGTGGAGCAAGATTGTGTTGAAAGCTGCATGACTCATCCTTCATCCTGGAAGGGACTGGTACAGCTCTTTAGTAACCCCAAAGCAGGTTGTAAGAAAATTAATATTAAGAAAATGTCTATAGAATGACAACCTAGGTCTTGTGGTGTCAACTATAGTTCATCCACGGGAATTTCGTGGCAACAAAGTGTTTCTGCTTGTCCTAGTATGAATTCTACACACAGCATTTACTTTCTGCTACCTTTTCTTACTGGGAATCATGGGAAATGGTAAAGATCACTAATACTGGTCACTATTTAAGAGTCCTGGTTATTGAAACCGAAGGGTTGACTCAGCAGTTAAAAGCACATGCTGCTCTTGCAGACAGCCCTTTGGGTCCCAGTATCCACATTAGTAAAGTCATGACTGCTTGGAACTCCAGTCTGACACTCTCTTCTGGCCTCTGTGGGCACCTGCACTCGGGTGCACAAGGGCACATGTGCGTACTTGAGTGTGTGCTTGTGTGTATGCATATACAAACAGACATACACAGTTAAAAATAATAACATAGAAAAATAATAACAGAATTTTTAATATAAAGAATCGTACTTATTTTTTCCAAAGTTATCCTCTCAGCCTCCATGAATGTTAGGCGAACATAAGTATTAGTTAATATCATTTCGTGTCTTCCTCAGCTTATGTAAAACGCAGTATAGTCAAGATATGACATCAGTTACCATGGTTCCTAAGATTCAGTGTTTGTGCACGTGGAGGGCAAGACAAGAGGTGCAGACCCAGCTACAGGGAGGAAATCCAGAGACGTAGAAAAGGCAGATTACCCCTGGGTGGGAGTAGGCAGCCAGTGGGTGGTGGGTTTAACTCAAGGCTGCAGCTTGGTAGAGTCTGGCTTTAGTTCTGAGGCTATATGATCTTCACTGACAGAGCCGTCTGCTCCCTGACATTAGTCAGTGGCCTGTGGCTCTGTTTTGCTGGATAGGGAAAGCTGTGAAGCCTCCTCCAAATTCTTGCTCCTCCCTAACCTCCTCTTCCCCAGTACTTTCAACCAGAAGGCATTGTGTCCATGCACTGAATAAACACTCACACCCCGCACTGTCCACAGATATTAATAGGTTCTCAGTACCCTCTTTCCCACCCAGCTTCTTTCCCCAGGTTCTTCTCTTTCCCTGAAACTCCAGTCCCCCCCCCCCAGCACTTGTAATCCACCTCCCAACAAGCTCAGCTGGCTCACTCCACTTCACTTCATAACAGCTTCAACAAACAGAAAGAGGCGTGTTTGTCACAAATACACAGTCAAGTGTTCTTTCTAGAGAACAAAACACTTCTGATCCTATCAAAGTTTGAATTGCAGTGCAGAAAATAAACACTGAGTCACCACGAAGCATGCTCACAGGGTGGCTCAGTGAGCAAAGAGGCTTGCTACTAAGCCTAATGGCCTAAGCTCCATCCCAGGCTCCCACATGGGGGGAGATGAGAGCCAACTCTCCCCACCATATACAGTGCACACATGTGACCACACACACACTCGAACGCCAAATAAATGAATGGATGATAGATAGATAGATAGATAGATAGATAAATTATAAAAACATGCTCTTACCTGAAGGAAGCACAAGCTTGCCCTTATGATGGAATAGAGGGCAAATCACACTGCCACGAGCCACTTCCAAAGAGCCTTATCAGCATCTGTTGTCACAGCAGTTCTTCCTGATAGTCTATATCTGGTCCTGATGTCAAGGACAGGGCAACCAGGACCTTGTGAGGCTGTTTGGTGTGAATGTTATATGCTATTCAGCCCTTATAGTTTTTTCTAGTTTAAAAAAAAAATCCTTACTCTTGAGAAAGAACCATCTGAATCCTGGCCTTGCTTTCACTGTGTAATGCGATGAAAGTCTTGGGAGCCGGTTTTCCACTTTGAGCAAATTAGTGTCATCTTCCAAAGCAAATGAGCTTGTGACATTTGCCTGCTGCAAAGCTGAGGCATAATGGGGCTTCAGTCAGATCAGGAATCATGAGTGCTCATTATGAGTCCATCTAGGACGTGCGTTGCCATCATGAGCAAGTATTAGCTTGAAAGCATTTAATGGAGACTCTAGAATAGAAGCCTCATTTTCGACTCTATGTGGCTTCATCCCAAAATGGAGACTCGCAATGAGCTGGGTTTGTGTGCACACAGCTTTCCCTATGGTAAAGCAAGAACATAGGGCTGGTTTTGTTCATCTTTCATTGAAGGGCAGCATGTCTGTCTGTGTGGTAGCCAAAAGAAGTGTGCAAACCTTGCCCAAGAAGAGGTGCATGCAGGTTTACTCTTTGTGACCGTGCATGGTTCTTAGCACACATCCCTGAAGCTTAGGAAACCTGGTAGCCAGTGCAGGTGTGGTGGTTTCTTTTTCTGTGGGGTAGTGTTTGCTGAGCACCTCCAACATAGTTTCCTAGTGCTGATTACCAACACACACCAAGGGTCCTAGCTCCAAGAACCATCATGCTGAGGGTAACCTTTAGAAAGTGGGTTTAAGGAGAAAACAATTCACTCCACAGCTGAATGAGTGATGCTTCTGCTCCCTCTGCCCCAACTTAGCCACTCTACAAGGCAGAGAGGAAATACTTAGCAGCCAACAACTGAGAGCTATCGCTGCTCCCACAAGCTCTGGCCTTTAAAACCCAGAAATATTTAAATAGCAATAGTTATGTGAACTATCTAGGCCAGGACAGGCTTCCCCAAGGAAGTGACCTGAGAGATGAGAGGGAGGGGGAGTCAGCCTTCTGTGGGCAGCACGAAAGAGCATTCTGGATCACGAAATTGCAAAAACAGATGTCCTCACATGAGAAAAGACAGGGAGCCTGACTTAGGCAGCTGAGGTTCCTTCCATTGGCTCCCACCTTGGGTATAAGCACTCATGCTTGGCTAGAATTCCTGCAGGGAATGCTTTTGGCCCAGAAAAGATCCTCTCTACTGAGTCTCATCAGCAGAGAGCTGAGTAGCAGCACACACAGGCTCCTTGTCAAGCGAGTGGCTGTGTCCAGGAAGGGAAGGCTAGGCATGCTGGAGAACCAGAGTAGGAAATAGTGTGGTGTCTGTATTCTGCATCACAGTACTATGGCAGCTGGATGAACCTTCCTTGTTTGTAATTCAGAGAGAGAGAGAGAGAGAGAGAGAGAGAGAGAGAGAGAGAGAGAGAGAGA
>JADRCH010000111.1:4773955-4807508 GCA_019843965.1 Rhynchomys soricoides
AGAGAGAGAGAGAGAGAGAGAGAGAGAGAGAGAGAGAGAGAGAGAGATATCAACAAGGGCAGTAAAATACAATTGAAATGCATGAGCTGTTTTGCCTCAAGCTGAAGGACTTGTGTTCTGCAGATAGTTATTACCTGATAGAAACTTTTGCTTTGCTTCAAAATACTTTGAATCTGTCTTCCATCCTCTTTGCCCCTGAGTTTGAGATGATAAACTTCTTCTCTAAAGACATCTGGACAGTCTTCTGTGTCTGGCAAACTCTCTAGAGCATTGGTAGCTGTTGAAATAACTTGCCCACAAAGAATGTCTGTATCCTGTTCGGTGGTGGCTTCTGGGGCCCCATCTGGTCCTTGCAGTGTTCCAGTCACCCTCCCCCTTTTACTTCATGCGTATTTATGCTGTTGGTTCACCTGTGTTCTGCAAGCCACCCTGTCTTATAGCATTTTCTTCCTTCCTTTTGATTTTCTTTCTCTATTTAAGACAGAGTCTCGCTGTGCAGCTCTGGCTGGTCCAGAACTCACTATGTAGACCAGGCTGGCCTCTAACTCACAAAGGTCCCCCTGCCTCTGCCTCACATGTGCTGACATTAAAGTTGTGTTCCACCACCACCCTGGTTGTTTTTTAATGTTTTTAATTAATTTGTTCTTAGTAATTACCATGGAGGTTCAGCTCATTTCATTGTATGAGAAGTTCAGTCCAGGGCCAGTGAGGTGCCGCAGCAAGTGAGGGTGTTTGCCACCAAGTCTCATGAAAGTCTCATGATCTGAGTTCAGTCCCCAGGACCCACATGGTGGCAGGAGACTACAGACTCCCACACGTTGTCCTTTGATATCTACACAAGTGCTGTGGCATGTGCATGCTCCTCTCCCATTTAAAATGGGTGGGTGACTTTAAGAAGACAAGTCCATTTCTGTAAAAGCAATGTTTTCTTTTTGTTTTTTAGTTATATATATATATATATATATATATATATATATATATATATATATATTTCTGCTAAGGACACTGGAAGTAATGCCTGCCTTAGAAGCAGAGCGGCCCTTGGCAGTGTTCCCTCACTGCAGTTCCCTCACTGCTCCTCAGGGTCTCCTTACCATTCCTTGGCATCTTCTCTGTGGTTCTCCTGAGCATCTGTGACTGCTCACTGTGTTTGGCAGCCAAACATCCTTCAGGTTCCTGCTCTCTCTCATCAAAAGAGTTGAGTTCTATCTCCCTTCCCTCGGGCCCTGCAGTAGGTTTCCCAGGATGATGCAGGCTAAGCAGAAGCCTTGAGCCATGACTGCCCCCACACTCCTGTGATGATGACACAATGTGCTCCCCAACACTGGCCTCTTTCTCAGCATAACATGGAGGTAAGGGATGGCTCTTTCCCCTGCGCTGTTCCCTCTGCCTCAAGCTTTCTCATCCCACTAATTCTTTGCTGCTCCATGAAATTCAACTCACTCTTCAAGGCATATATCAGAATAGGGATGACTGCCACTCGCAGGTGCCCTGTGCCCTCCGTTGGTAATGTGTGCTCCTTCCCTTCAGCACACTTCCTGCATCTTATTGCGTGTCTCACTTTATGTGATTGTCTTCCAAGTCTCCGACATGGAGCACAGTACCCGGCCTGGCTCGGGCCAGGGTTGATTGTTACTAAGAAGAAAAGAAAAAAGTGAAAAGAGATAGAAGTGGGGGCAAGAAGGGAATGGAGACGAAGCACTCGCTCATTTCTTGCCTGTTTCAGCTTTCCCTGAATATAGATACAGAATGTCTAAGTACAAAATGGGCTGAAATTAAAGGCATTGTGGTATAGGAGACGTGGGGGCTGCTGAGTTAAAGCTTGGGACTCCAGAGGCCTGAAAGCGTCCTTTGGTTGCTGGGCTAGAGCATCTTCTGCTGTAGGAAATGCTCACAGTAACAAGAACCTTGTGCCTGACAGGAGGCTTGCTTCCTTTGCTCTCACTGGAATGGGGTTAGTGTGATTTTTCTTGCCCCCTTGAGCAGTTTCCAGTGTGTAGTTCACCAACCCCAAGTGCAGCAAGCATGGCACCTCATGAGCCTGAGAGGTCTTGAGCATTCAGTGCTCTACCTCCTTCCGAAGCAGAGACTGTTCTGGCCCTGGAAAGCTCCTCACCCACACATCCCTAACACGGCTCATAGCATTCTGGGAGGATTCCCTGCCACACAGTGATGACATTCAGCTAAGCCATAATTTCCTTGACCCAGAGACGAAAGCCATGTATGTGTGGTTTGGGGTTGGGGGCTTGGATAAACAAGGGTGGATTTTTTTCCCCATTGCCCAGTGGCTCTAAATTGCAACCTCTCTTTTCATTTTCCATTATGCTTCAACCACATCTGTGCTAGAACTGGACGGATGGATTCTGTCTAGGAGGATGATCCAGACAGCAATAAATTAGAGTTTGTGTTCAGAGATTCCAAAAATGTGGTCTCGTGGTAGGGTGTCCCTGAGACCTGTCACCTCCTCCATACTTGGTGTGGTGACTGCTGGTTTGGGCCCAGGGCCTCTGTCAATAGATTTTGCTTTGTGTTCGGAAACTCTGTCTTTCCATTTAAGGCACCAGAGTGATGAGAAAGCAGGGAAGCCTGTGAGGTTCACTGGGTAGACTCATTCCAGACAGCCCCAGGCATTTCTAGGGACAGGCTTGACCAGACAGTACTCCTGTCTGTACAAAGCAGCCAGAAACCCAAAGCTGGCACCTTCCTGAGTGAAACACAGAACAAGAAGACTCTCCATTTTCCATATTGGACATAAAAACCAGTCTACAATGCTTTCTCAAAAAGCTATGTTTTTAAGCCTAGAGGACTAATGCATAATTAATGTAGAGCCCTTAGAAGACAGAAGAAAACTGTCACCTGTAATTCCACCCTTCAAAGATAAATACTATTAAGCCATGGCATGATTTCATCTTATGTTTCCATGCCAGCCTGCTCTTTTAAAAAACGTAAAAAGTCTTTCAAAAGACAGCTCAGCCCATTTTTTTTAGCTGCCCCACAAATTATCCAATTAGTGTCCTCTCTGAGGGCTGGAAACCTTCAGTTATTCCCCTTGGGAGTAGCCAACTGGTAGGACTCAGCCACCCACTCCCCCTCACTGAAGGCAGGCCTGCATAGTTCTGAAGAAGCCATCCACACAGGGAATTGGTCCTGGGAAACAGAAAATGAAGAGGAGGAAAGTCCTCATACACACAACCAGGTAACCTTCCAAGGGTAGCACCGGGTGTCTTAGAAGCTGCCTTACAAGAGAGAAGGAACCTGCCTGGGAAGGCCTCTGGCCTAACCCCGACTGGAGTTTTCCTTCTTACTCCTCCGGTCTGCATTCCCTCTTTGGCTTCTGCTGCCAGCATCTGTTGGTGCTCCCTCTTTACAGATAAGAGCAGATCCTCATTGTCTGGTAAAAGGCTAGGGCCACAGCACCACAGTAACTGGAAGAGTTGGCAAAGGCAGGATGGTATTTTTAAAATCTCTGCTCATTTTCCCATAGTGCTTTGCACTCTCAAAGTACCCTGTAAATAAGTGTTAATTGATTGATACAGTAGTATCCGAGTGCTGTTTGTGGGGAGAGCATCTTGGCTGGAGCCTGTGGGCCTGTGGTTGGGACAGTCCTGTGATTGACATACAGAGCTGTCAGCTTAGACATGGAGCCTGTAACAGCCTTCAGCCTCAGGAGAGGAAGGCCAGTGATGACTCTTCCAGCTGCCAGCTTGCCAGGCCACTGCCTGCGTCAGCCAGTAAGCCTCTCCATGAGCCACATAGCATACAGACCATGCCTTTTCAGAAACATAGTTTTTCCTTTCTCACTTTCCATGGAAACTCAAAATAGCAACAACAACAAAAAACCCTCCTGCCCTGCCTGCAAAATCATGCCTGGGCAGGGGCAGGGTATCGGTCACCATGTAAGAATCAAGAAGAGGAGGTCACAGGAGTCTCTGAACAGACTTGGGATTGCATCATGGATATTTGCATGCATATAAATGCATAATTGGAGATTGCATCAGCAAGTGTAGGTGGGCCCCAGGCTGGTGTGGGTTTGTTTGTTTTTCTAATTTAAAAGGTGGCTTCCCCCAGGTCTTAGAGTTCATCTTGCTCTTGGTGGCTTCCCTCCTGAGACAATGGCCACTCAGATGTTGGTGAGGAAATCCAGTATACCCAGCAAGAGATAATAATGAAAGAGGCAGATGCCTGGCAGAGAGAATGCTGGAACAGTGGTTTTCACATACACGCGTGGGCATTCGTGCACGCACGCGCGCGCGCGCGCGCGCGCACACACACACACACACACACACACACACATGAGAGAGAGAGACAGAGACAGAGAGAGAGACAGACACAGACACAGAGAGAGACAGAGAGAAGAGACAGAGACAGATAGACAGATAGACTGAGACTTTCATTCCATGGGTACTGAATAACCACGGGAAAGCCCAGTGGCACAGCAAGCCCTGTGATTGGACATGGGACAGTCCAGAGCTGATCAGTCATATTAGGGCCCCTGAGGGGCACCGAGCCCATGCTTTTGCCTCTAAGCCAGGTTTCTTTCCTGGCAAGACATGAAGAATAGGCAAGATGGTCTCTACAGTGGGCAGCCCTCCAAGCCTGGGCATCCCATGCCTGCAGCCTGCTCTCCAGCCTATGTACACATCCTCCTCTCCCCCCCATAGTCAACTCTCTGCTGTTTATCTTCCAGCTAGCCGGATCAGCTGTTATTGCGTTTGGACTATGGTTTCGATTTGGAGGTACCATGAAGGATTTATCATCAGAGGACAAGTCCCCAGAGTATTTCTATGTCGGTGAGTGACTTCAGTTTCCCTAAAGGTTGGGTCTGAGGGATGAGGGAGAGGCAAGAGCACTGTCTGAGTCTCCGGACTATGCACTTCTACCGGTACTGGGGGAATGAGCTTCTGTGGCCCCTTTCTCCTCTCTCCAGGATAGAAGCCCAGGAAAACTGATTTGATTACTTAAAGAAGTATCAAGGAAATGTAACTAAAATTGATCTTAAAGAGTTAGGAAACTCTCTTCCTCTCTGGAGTAGTTCTCCAGTCCATTCAGGCTGTCGTGGGGAGCCCCCAATGAGTCAATATTTTACTTTGTGATCTGGTGTTTTAACATGGAAACAATTCAAAATGAAGAGATACTTCAAAGTTTTGGGGTGCTAATCTCAAAACTTCCATCAGTAGAGACTACTGAGAAAAGGGGAGGATCCCATTTTGGGTACAGGAGAGACCTGTCCCTGAAGAAGGGAACAGGCAGAGGGGCAGCAGGCATGAAATGAGGTGACACAGATAAAGCTGGTCCTCTCCTCAGGGGCTTTGGTCTTTCTAGTACTTTAGCCCTGCTCTGCCCTCCTATGGTGGTTCCAGCACTGTGTCCTCATCAGTATAATGCAAAGGGGCAAAAGGAAGTTCCCCTTCACCCCCCCCCAGAAGTCTCCTCTTGCAGCTTGTTGACCAGAATCACATCGTATATTTATGCCTAAGCCAACGTTGGCCCAGAAGAGAATGGCAATGGCTGTGTCTCTAATTCTTGTTCCTTAGTTTCCTTGTGCCTGGTGCTCTGTTCCTACAAAAACACAGTCCTCCAACTTCTGAGCACTGACTGTGTCCGTGTTTACTATCACTCAGCATGGGCTAACAGCAAGGGGAGATATGGCTGAGGAACCAAGGTGGGTACACCTACACCATGCCCACAGCACTGAGAAGGATTCAGACTCTGCTTGTGGACTGTTTTACTGCTTTTGCTCTGCTAGGTAACTCATCCATTCCCAGTCCACTTAGCTTAAGGGTGTTTAGGTCAACAAGCAGCAGGCTACACATTCGATTTGGTGCCTGGCACTGGCATTAGGCTGGGAAGTGTAAGGTCTGTAGAAATGAAAGAAGCATGTTTGACTGGAGTTAGAAGCCTACAGCTTCTGGCAGCTCCTTAATCAGAGCAGGGAGGAAACAAAGAAAGATGAGCCAAGATGGCCACGGGCTGGATTCTGATGGCATCATTTAAGTCCCTGTGATGGATACTAGCCTGGATTTTTAGCTATGTGGCTCCCTAAATTTCCATTATATCCAGTGGAGTAGGTTTCTATGGTTGGTCACCATAGAAAGATTTCTGACATACATGTCCACACAAACATGACATGATAAGGCGTCTCTGTGTCTCAGGCCATGTCCATCCTACTTGGCTTAGTTAAGAGAGTGAAGCAGGAATGTTTGAGTTGAGCAGCTCACCCTCCCACTCACCACAGGAAGCTCCAGGATTGGTGAACACTCAACCCTGATTTTTGTCACAGTGGTTAAATGCCAACAGAACACTTTTGCCTGCCTAAGTTTATTCAACATTTTTGAGTTAAGAGATCACAAGATATTTTTAGGTCGAATCAAAAACTGTACCTGTGAAACTTATCCCTCAAACCAGAGGCAACACAGATGGAGCTGCTCCTGGATCACTTGCCTCTCCAGCCCCATAGGACCACCCTCCCTCCCACTGGGTGGGACGCACCGTAGTTCACAGATCTGACCTGGACGGGAAGGTAGTGTTTGTTATTTTGCTTTGGGGCTTTTTGAGGCGGAGCCTCATGTAGACCAGGCTAGAATAAAACTTAATACCTGATGACATTGTTGAACCTCTGATCCTCCTGCCTCCACTTCCAAAGTATTAGGATCTCAGATGTGGGCCACTAAGCCTAAAGGTTCTGTGTATTTTTCTTTAGAATATGTTTCAGAGTCATCGGCTCATACCCATTGCTCTTTTGTTAAAGACTGTCCTAAACAGGCTTAGCATGTTCAAGGGTTCTTCAAGATACAAAGTCACAGCCAGGTGCAATGGTACCTGCCTGTAGCCCCAGTTTCTTGGGAATTGAAGAGGATCACAGAGAAGGGAAGAAGAGAAGGGGAGCTACTCAGCCTTGAGTGAGAAAACCTCCAGAAAGACACACTGCATAGCTCTGGGTAGGCAGCAGGCAGGCTTTGTGGGGTTGTCCCATGTTTACAAGGCTGCTCTCCCTTCTAGCACCCTCCTTTTCCCTCCACGATAATGGGGTTTCTCTCTGTCCTAATGCTCTGAATCCAGTGTCCAAGGCACACAGAGTGGTAGGCATTAGCCAAAGCAGGGAGACATGATGGCGGGGGGGGGGGGGGGGGGAGAAAATGAGGACATGGAAGGAGGTAGTCAGACTGACGGCTGCCTGCTGCCTCCATTTGGTGTCCCTCTGGGCCACAGCCAGGGCCTAGCAGCTGACCCAGGGTCTCTGTGTCCTTTGGTTGCCTAGGTGAGGGAGGAAGGAAGAGGCTGGCAAGAGTGGAGCTGGCATTGAGAGGACTTGGGTTACTTGGGGTTTCCTAGACCTTCTCCATTCCAGTTTGTTTCAGGGAACTCTTAAAAAAAAAAAAAAAAAAGTCCCTGCTTCTTCCTAATTCCAACAATGTGCCAATCTGATTTCCTGTACTGGCCCCTCCCCATGTTTTAGAAGGGTGGACGCCTCAGGGTCTTCCAAGATCATAGAGTGGGGAGTGGTCCTCTCTGCCTCAGGAAGCTGGAGCACATGAGCTCATGTCTGTGAGTTGAGGATCTGAGCAGGTTTCTCCACTGGGGGTGCCCACACAAACAGGAGCCACTTGGCTCCCCAGAATCACAGCCTGGCTGCATCTGTCTTTCCCTGTTGAATTCAGAGTCCCGGAGTCTGCCTTTGATTGTGGCTGGAGGTTGTGTGGAAGGCAAGTGTTCCATTGCTAACATTCCGAGGCTGGCTTGCCTTTATAAACACTCTGACTCACTCTGGTAATATTTTTTTAACTTCATACCTGACACCATGCTAGCTGGATAACAGAGACTACCATGTCTGGACAGTTTCTCTAAAGCCATTCTACACCAATCAGAATAGATAAGCGTGCCAAAATTGTACCTCACAACCTGAAGGAGAAGACTTATTTATATCCAGTCTCAGCAGCCCAGCGTTCTGGACCCTAGCCTATTCTTTTGGGGGAGGCATCCAGGAAGCAGCAATTTTAGAAATCTCAGGAACCCCCCTACCATTTATACACGGCATATTTCTAGCTAAGAAATTCACTGTTCTGAGTCTCTACTGAAAATGTAGCCTGGGGCTTGGGTTTCACACTTTGGCTGGATTCCAGTCTACGTGTTATAGCTTTTCAAGTTTCATTTGCTGCATCTCCGATTCTTTAGCTGTGGACTGTGAACTTGCATAAGTGTAGGGCCAACTCAGCTAGTGGTGAGTTATGAACAAATACTAACTCTCACTATTCATGCACGGAGGGGATGCTGAGGGAAAGCCATCTAATGAGGGAAGACAGCATGCTAGAGGAGCAGTTGGGGTGGGCTTAGACCAGCTATCACATGAACCTTCTCGTCAGTAAGCTCTTGACATGTGTCACATGCTGAGTACAGGTACACCTGGAGAGGGCTGAGCCACCAGGAAGTGGTACTTCCCGCCAGTGATGTGGAGTGAGGCCCATAAAGTACCTAGCATACTAACTGCTATGTGGTAGCTGCTGCAGCTGTTATTAGAAAGCATCTAACACTTTCCCATGAGCTCACACTCATCTATTCCTTTAAATACATAGATAGAGCCAACCCATAGAATTGGTTCACATCTACAAATTCAAGCAACCCCAGATCAAAGATCTTAAAAAAAAAAAAAAAAAAAAGCATCTCCTCTGAACATGTACAGACCTTTTCATGCCATTAATCCCTAAATAATAAGCCTAACAACTCTAGAACATTTGTGTTGTCCTAGATATGACAAGTAACCTAGAAATGATTTAGAGGTTGTAGGGGGTTGTGAGTGAATTATGTGTAAATATGATGCCATTTCATGAGTGGCTCATGCATCCACTGGTTGGTAGGTGAGGGATCCTGGGACTAAATTCCATGGAGACTGAGTGATGGCTGTAATTGTGTGCTTTCAAGGGAAACTGGAAGAAAAACTTCTGCAGACACACACACACAAACACACAAATTAGATGAAAAAAACAATCATTACCAGGTTACATAAGACCATCTGCTGCCAAGATCACTGGTGGTGGTGAGCATGTCAATATATCCACTCCAACAAAGATTTTTACATGAGTTTGTGCCAGTGGGCCTCAGACAGGCCCTCTTGATCCTTTATTAACTGAAACAAAACCTCTAGAAGAGTGTGAACTCTGAGGAGGAAAGATGGACTCATCACGGAGGTGTCCCGGGAAAGCTGCTGCTGGTAGCATCTCCCCAGCATCACGAAGCCCAGCCATTAACAATAAAACACAATTTCAAAGGACTTTCTTTTTTCAAATCAAGGAAAATAGGGGCTTAGAAAACATAAGAGATTTATTAAATAGGTCACATGTTTGTCTTGTGTGCTCTAGGGAAGAGAGGACTCTATGGAAGCCATTTTGGAATTAAAATGTAGTTATAAGCTAATCGATCCATCAGCAGCTCTTTTTAAACCCATACTTTAAATAAGGTATTCTTGGAAGCCTTAGGAGGCCTTACATTGTGCAGACTCTTACAGCCAGATTTGGCAGGCCCAAGGAATTTGTTGCATATGGAAGTTTTCTGTGATTCTCTCTAGCTCCACCAAGAGTCTCATTTCGAACCAGGAGGACAGGTGCATTCTTCATGCAAACAAAAGCTTGCTATGGAGAGGCCTCAGGAGCAAATGCTGCTGAGACACTTAGGCTGTTTTGTCCATACTGAGGTGTTGCACACTGTTCCAGTGAGCACATCTCCTGATGGTTGCCAGAGAGACCTAGTGAACTGTACCCACTGGGGAGACCCTCTGTCCTAAGTTCTCGGAGCCCTATATACTGGGAGCCTTTTCATGACATCAATTTCCTATCTCAGACCTTCTCAGATATGAGGTCACATCCTACTTGGCTGACATTGGCAGACACAGCCTGATACATGTTCATTGCAATGGGATCTCAGAATATGTGTCTAAGCACAGATGCTTGAAGAAAGGAGACAGTCAGTCTGGGACTTTGAATTTATTTCATTGGCCACTGGAGAAATATATACTGACAGAAGGTTCTCACTTGTGCACTTGTAAGGAGGGTTAAAACAAGATTAGTAGACCTGAAATCTTCAGAAAACTGTGAGGGCTTACAAAGGTCCAACTCACACTAGAACAGGGCATGGTCACCAGCTGCCTCTGGCGTAGTATAAGATAGATGAGGATTTAGGGAGCTGGACCCCAACCTTATCTTCACACTGGATCAAACAGCAGTTGTAGTAGTAGTAGCGGAAGGCAATGACATTGTAAGCAAGAAGTCAGTGTGTTAAGGTGGCTCTCCCTTGAGGCGTTATGGAAAAACACTGATAGGATGTTGCTCCTGCTGCTGCTGCTGCTGCCTTCATTGCTACCCTGTCCCTTGGTCAACCATCTCAGTAAGGAGTGTACTGTGGGAATCAGGACTCTTGCCTCCGACCTCTTGTAAAATCGCAAGAATGTCCTCTTTGCCCAATCAGGCTGCTTTGAGGAACCAAGGAGATGATAGAAACGAAAGAGCTTTGAAAGGTGACAACCTCGCACAGTATGGCGTGCGGGTGGTGGAGCCAACAACACTGTTGTATTTAAATGGTATCAGATACCAGTTGTCTCCTAACCACAGCCATGCTCCATGAAATGGTTCCCCTAGAGAAAGGGGGCCCGGAGGGATTGATGGGGCTGAAACAGCAGGAAATGTGGAAGTCCCTTCCCCACTGGAGGACCTTTGGGTCTTGGCTGGGCTGTATGGTGCAAGAAGCAGTATTGCTAGCTTGCAGCCCCATCTAGGTCTGTTCACAGACAGGCCTGCCCACAAACCAGCTGTGAGCAAACCAGAAGAGCCCCCAGGAAGTGCCTGAATGCCAGAGTCAAGGGTTCCCCACAGGGGTGGGACCCAAGCACCCCACCACCACCACTTCCGGGTGAATAAAAATGGTTTCCAGGTGACTCATCTGACTAAAATGCAAAAGGAAAAAACAGAGACCGTTAGCCTTACTCCCAGTGAGTCAAGTGCCAGGCCCAGCCCTAGCATTGTGCTATCCCTTATCTCAGGATGGGAGAAGGAAGTCAGGAGGGCCTGGCCCAGGCTTCCCAGAACCAGCACACTGCTGTCCCTTTTCTCTGTGAGGAAAATCCTCCTGGGGCTTGACTCAGGAGGTGAAGTCTCCAACCAACTAAAGTAAGGCTCTCTCGCTGTTGCTTGGGAGGCAGGATAGCCTCTTGGGGAGAGAGCAGCAACTGTGACCTTGGGACAATAACTTGATTCTCTGGGGCCCAGTTCCTCTGTCTAAGAAAGGAGGTAATGTGTGTCACAGCCATCACAAGAGCTGCTCCAGTAAACCTGCACTAGGTGACTGCAACAGAGCCTGACAAGAACAGCCTGTCACACACAGCAATTGTGTTAAAGTACTCAAAAGGACAGTTAACTCTCAGTTCAACACAGTGCTGCTAAGAATATTGTGGGTGTCTGTTACCTTATTGTTCACCCTCATGGGTTGTTTATTTTGATTTTTGTCTTGTTTTATAACGCGCTCTCCCGTGTGTCTAATATCCGTGGCATTGCCCTGAAAAGAAAAAAAAAATTTCACCCCAAACTGATGATAGCGTGTCCTATGCCCCTGTCCTTACCCACATCCCAGCTCTGTCCCCTTCCCTCCCCTGTTACCCAGCAGGTACTCTTTCGTCCCATACCCTTGGCTTCAACTCCTTCAGTGGTGGAGACAGCCATTAAGTCCAGAGGACAAGGGGCTCTGGGGCTCAAGAAAAGTCTTGGGCTTGTATCCCAGCTATGAGGCCAGCTTCTGATTACCCCGGACGCAGTACACATGGCCTTGTGGGGTGGTAGTGTTTCCTGGGCTCAAAGGTGCATAGTCCAGGATGAAGTGTTTGTACTCTAGGAGGCATGTGTGGTCATTCATTGCAATCTCTGAGCAGTAGGTAGAAGCAGCCTCTTCCTCCTCCACCCCCCACTGGCTGTGTGTTCTCAGACAGGTTGCCTAACTTCCTTCGGGTTCAGTTTCCTGATATGTCTATTGTTTTGATGGTAGATAGGATTACTTTGCTGAGTGAGCCAGTATGTATGAAGTGTAAACAATAAGTGTCACCAGTACAGGTGGCAGCAGAATGTCCTACCAAGATGAAAACCAGAGCCCTGCAGGTGCGGGAGGCAGGGCTCCTGTCTCCCTCACTGGGCTTGGTTGGCCTGTCTTTAGTCAGGTTCTGAATGGTCTCCCCGGCCTCTCATCCACAGGGCTGTATGTGCTGGTTGGAGCTGGGGCCCTGATGATGGCTGTGGGTTTCTTCGGGTGCTGTGGAGCCATGCGTGAGTCACAGTGTGTGCTCGGATCAGTAAGTGGGGTTTCTGCGGTGGGCACAGGGTGGATTGGCAGGCTTCCCTGGAAGGAGTCAGGCGACCTGGTTTGAAGTGCTAGCTCTTCTACGACATAAAGCCTTGGCACTGGATTCTCTCTCTGGTGTCTGTTTTCTCCATCTCCTGCTTGAGAATAATATTATCTTTGTTCCTGCCTCGTATGGAAAATGTGAAAACAATGAGGTCATCAGAGGAAAGACATTTGGGGAAGAGTGCTTCAGAATTGATTGTTCCTTAAGAAATATTTCACTGTGGATGAGGCAGCTTCAAGACCCTCACAGCCAGGAAAGAACTGTTACCTACAAGGAAAGCGTTTCCAGTTAAGATCAATAACTTAGCCAAGCATCCCTTTGGCACCTTATTTTAACCCCCCAACTTCTGTTTGAAAAGCAACAGCAAAAGCAGTCTCTGGTACCTGCTGCCCAGCCCATGCGCTGAGCCCTCATGGAGGTGAGGGGCATCAGAGAGATGGCTCTGGACTTCTCACGGGGAGCCTGAAACAGGGTGTTCTGATGCCCCTCATTTCCAGTTCCCATCAGTCTTTGGGTTTTCTATGTCTGCCTGATGCTTCTAATGTATGGCCATGTGAAACGTCTGTTTCCTCTCCCAGATGTTTTTTCTTTCTCTAAATAAAACTGAAAAACTGTTTTGCTTATTACAGAGCTGAGTTTGCTCAGCAAACATAAGAGCTGGCAGACAAGCAGACCATAAGGACACACACACACACACTCACAGTCTCACTCACACACACTCGCTCTCTCTCACACACACATACACACACACACACACACACACACACACACACACACACCTACCTACTCCTCTCTCCCTCTCCTCAGAGAAACATTCCAGATCACAATAACTCACATCACACTCTTCCCCACGCCAAACCTCACTGGCAACCATATTTCCTCTCTGTAGAACTTATGTGGTCAAGTATTTGCTGAGTGTGCCACTGCCAGTACTGTGCTATGCTATGGGTTCTATGTGACTATCTAATATTCCTTTGTTTTGTATCTTCTCTGTCCAATATAAGCTTTATGATACTGGAGAGGTCGGGGTCTTGTCTACCACTGTGTAACTAGCACAAAGGACAGAGCCTGGCACCGGACACACGCTCAATAAACAATTGTTAGTGAAGTAAACAAGCCCCTCAAAAGTGCTGGATGGTTGCATGAAGAAGACAAAGTGGGTAAAGGCTTTGCTATTAGCAAATGCACAGCCTTACCCAAGACCTTACCCAGTGGCCCTCCTCAAGGGCAGCCTGAAGCAGGGTGTTCTGATGCCCCTCATTTCCCGGTCCCATCAGTCTTTGGGTTTTCCATGTCTGCTTGATGCTTCTGATCTATGGCTGTGTGAAATGTCTGTTTCCTCTCCCAGATGTTTTTTTTTCCCCCCTTTCTCTAAATAAAGCTGAGAAGCCGTTTTGTGTATCATAGAGCTGAGTTTGTTTTATCACAGAGCTGAGAATGCAAACGGGCTAAATAAATTGAAAAGGTATTAAATTAATGACGTTAGTATTTTCTCCCCACAGTTTTTTACCTGTCTGCTGGTGATATTTGCTGCTGAAGTAACCACTGGAGTATTTGCATTTATAGGCAAGGATGTAGTAAGTAAAACCTAGAAGTTCTTGTGGTTGTTAAGGCAGTTTTCTTATGGCAAATGATATAAACTACCCACCACAAAATGTCATTAAGAAACAAAACAGGCCCCCAAACTGTAAGTAGAACCTTTAGCCTAGTGCTGTACAGAGCTTATCAAGTATATGAGTAGTGATATACGGTTTCTAGTTCATGTATAAACTGGTCTATGTTGTTTGTTTGCTTGTTTAGGGTTTCTGGTTTAAGATTGTTCCTAGTTCAAAATGAGGTGGGCAGTAGATTACAGACAAAGAAATGGGGCAAGGAAGAAGGAGAAAGAGCCCACCTTCTCATGCCTCAGATGTCACTTGTCCAAAAAGGACTTGACCTAGACAGGGTCAAGTCTAACCTTGTTGCGAGAAGCTAAATCCTGGCCTGCTGCATGCAATCCTCAGTGCCCAGAAGGGGTCATGAGGAGTGCCCACAGGCCACGAGGCCTTTTAGAAGGATGAGAAGACTCAGGAGGGCAGAGCCTTGAGAGGGTTCCAGGGAACTCATGTGCTGTCCATACTGAGTGTCTGAGCTTAAGTGTAAAACTGATAAACTTGAAAACTGAGTGTCTGCCCCCTCTGGAACATTCTTAACATGGCTCCCTGTACCCAGAGGTTACAAGTCTCAGATTAGCTCCACACAGAGTTCAAGCCTATGGACTTAGGAGTCATATGTCTTTGCACTAGAGAAAGCATCCACTAAGCTGTGTGTGATATCTGAATGCAGAACATCTTCCTTGGCAGTGGACACCTGCCTGTGAGTTGGCAGGGAACCATGAGGTCCTAGAATCCACCTCAAGTGGCTTACCAGGATCTCCTACATGGGCCTAGTTGACAGGTGAAGCCTGTCAGGTTTTCAAATCCCCTCACTAAGATTTGGCTCTAATGTAGTAAAACATTGTTGGTCAGTTTATCCTTCCATTTTCAAAAGCATCTCAAAACCTCTTAGAGGAATCTATGTTTTGCTCTATATGTACAAAAGCCTCTTAAAATACAGAGGCGTGTGCAGGAAACCGGTGTTGCCAAAGGACACAGAAAAGGGGATTTTCTTGATAAAACAAAAATGTCTGCAACTTCCCATTCACCATGTCCTGGCATTTTTTTCAGGCTATACGACACGTACAGACCATGTATGAGGAGGCCTACAGCGATTACCTTAAAGACAGGGGAAGGGAAAATGGGACTCTCATCACCTTCCACTCAGCAGTGAGTAACTTCTTCTTTGACATCACATTTTCTATTGACCATGCATGAGCCAGACTCTCTAATCACCTAAATTACAAATAAAAATAAATAAATGGAAGCACCCACCCTTGATTTTAACTCTGATGAGAGCCATAGTTGTGCTTTATGTAGACCCTTGGCTAGAAAGAGGCCTACCACAGATTCACAAGAAGTCTGGGCATGTGCCCAAAAGAGACCAAAAAGCATGAGCAGGACACTGAGAAAGCCAACCAAATGTGTGTCCGTTCCTCTCAGAAGTGACATTGTAGTGTGGCGGAAGCAAGCATGGTAACTGTCTTAGGGTTTCCATTGCTGTGAAGAGACACCATGACCAAGTCAACTCTTATAAGGACACATTTAATTGGGGCTGGTTTACAGGTTCTGAGGTTCAGTCCATTATCATCAAGGCAGGAAGCATGGCAGCGTCCAGGCAGGCATGGTGCTGGAGGAGCTGAAAGTTCTACATCTTGTTCCGAAGGCAAACAGAAGACTGGCTTCCAGGCAGACAGGAGGAGGGTCTCAAAGCCCACTCCCACAATGACACACTTCCTCCAACAAGGCCACACCTACTTCAACAAGGCTATACCTCTTAATAGTTCTACTCACTGGACCAAACAAATTCAAACTACCACAGTGATCTTAAAGCCAGGAAGCCTCAGCTCCAGAATGTCTCTTAGCAGCTTTGTGACACTGAATGAGTTAGCTAGACCTCTCTGATACCTTCCAGCTCACTCCTCAATTATAAAATGAAGGTCATTGGGAGACAACTATATTCCCTTCTAGAATGTTCCATCCATGGAATGTGCTAGAGTAATGTGCTTAGAGCTACAAATAGTCAAGAAAAGCATGTAGAGGAAATGAGCCAAACCAAGGTCGTTCAGTTTTCTTAAGCACTGCATTTTGGAGAAGTAACTATGAACTTCTGGGCCATATGTTTCCAGGTACCTGGCTCTATGTGACAAGAGTATCTTAGAAGGTTCCCCTGAGATGTCAAGCAGCACAAAGATCCCTTTGTCTTAAGCAGCCAGCCCTGAGGCAGGGTGTCTATTTGCCAGCCAGCACTCATGCCTGCTCTTTTGGCCTTGGGCTTTCCCGTGGCTCCCTCTCCTCTCTTCTCAGATAGTCCCTGGCTAAGGAGCCCTTCCCAAAACTCATAAAGCTTTTGCTCCTCAGCAGGTTTTTGGACTTCAGGTGTGATAGAGTTAGCATGTGAGGCCGTGCTCCTGCCTCCCAGCTCTTTAGGGAGGGCACCCTCAGTTAGCTCCTTGCCCTACCCTGCCTCAAGTCACTTTATATCATAAAACTTTTTCAGCTTTGGAGAAGTCATGTTTCTGGGTTGCTAGAACAATCCTGTGATTCTTCCTTTACTCTCCAGAAATAGCAGTTTGGGCTTCAGAGCTGCTTTTCGGCCTTGGTACTGCCAGCCAGCAATGGCACAGAGCGCTGGGGCCAGCACTCTTGCTTCCTGTTCTAAAGACTCTTCTTGCTCTCTAGTTTCAGTGCTGTGGAAAAGAAAGCTCTGAACAAGTCCAGCCCACGTGTCCAAAGGAGCTTCCAGGCCACACGGTAAGCTAGGTCTTTCAGGGTCCCTTCACCAGCCCCCTACTGTAAGGAGGTTTTTGATGTCAGTAGAGGCAGGAAGGCTCAGGCCTTCTTTCCAGGGACTCTAGGAGGCTGCCTCTTAGTGGACTCTGAACCTAACTCAGGCCATATGAAATAAATAGCAACTCTGAGTCAGGTTCCTCATACTCTGGGAATTATGGGAGGCTTGCTTGCCAGTGACTATACCATGTGCTTAAGATATATTAATTTGGTTCACCAGGACAAGTGATCTCTGTTCTTCACATCTTTCTGGGACAGTCACTGCACTGATAAATTTAACTCCGTCGGGTATTCTATAAGTGAAAGAGACAAGATGGTCTCTTCCTCAGTGGCTTCGTAAGCTAGCCTGTGTCTGCAGTGATATGCAAAAAGTCTGTCCAGGGAAATGCAAAGGCACAGCAGAATTAGGAGAGCTTTGTATGGAAGAGTCTTGACAAAGGAAGGCCAAGAAGGCAGCTGGGAGAGGGACATGCTGGAGAACAGGAACCCGAAGGAATGCTGACTAACGTTTCCAGGAGAGGCAGGCTGGACTTTACACCTGGAGGTTTGAGGAAGCAATTGCTCTCAGCAGACTGAGAAGCAGTATGATGCTTGCCGTGAAAAAGTCCTTTCTCCAGGAGGGACTGTTTCAACACTGAGGTATGGCTAAGGGCCTTAGAGACTCCCATGAAACCAAAAGTCTGGCCTTTGTGCTGTCAGCTTAGGGAGCCATGGAAGGGATCAGATTTTCGTTTTAGCAAGTTTGCTGTGGTGGTAATGAGAAAGATTGATAGATGGTGAATATCCTGAAGTTGAGGTGACCCCTTTGAAAAGACTTCCCTGATCCTTGCCACTCACACGAGGTTAACTGAGACAAACTGGGCAGAATAGAGAGGGGAAGGCATCGTGTTCAGTACTAATGACCACATGGATATCAGAGAAGATGAGAAGCCACCACTGGGTTCTGGTTTCTCCACCTGTACAGAGGATGGTGTCATTCATTGAATTAATGAATGAAGGAGAGATGACCAATTATAGAGAAAAGAACTGTATATTGGCTTCTAAAGTGTTTTTAAAAGATCTATTTTAATTATGCATATATGGTGAAGAAAGATGTAGATATACCATGGATTTAGTTTCCCGAGGAGGCCAGAGAAATCAGATTCCCCTGGAACTGTAACTACAAGCAATTGTGTACCACCTGACAGAGGTGCTGGGAACCAGACTCAGGTCTGCTACTCTTAACCAGGGGCCTTTTTCTAGCCCCTAATTCAGTGTTTTCAATGTTGTGGCTTGGAAAATTAAGCGTGAGGCTAAAAGAGACGTTAAGAGTATTGATGACTTATATAATCTTAGAGTTGTAGATATGGATTTGACTCATGAAATTTTGAAAAAAAGAAAAATGTGAATAAAAAGTCTAAGAAACACACCATTTAAGACTGGGCAAAAGAGGAGCAGCCAAATAGGGACACTAGGAAGAGGAGTCAGACAAGAGGAAAGTGCTACAATGAACACTGGCTCAGTGTTTACTGATTCCGCCTGTCAGGCTCTGTGGATCCAAAGATGAATGAGACAAGGTCCCTACCAACAAGGAACCTACTGTCTGATGGGAGATGGAAACACTAGCGTTGACACAGTGCACAGTGGGGTGTGGACAGAGTTTGTGTGGTGCTCTGAGAGCCCAGAAGAGGCATGGGGGGGGGCACCAGCCGAAGGGTGACTGGGTAAAGACTGAGTGTGTTGCAGATGACAGCTCAGCTGTATCTTCCACCCTGAGCAGTAATCATGGAGTGTCAGCCAAGTACAAGAAAACTGAGTTCACAAAGATGAAATGCAGATGACTGTTAAATGCATAAAAAGCATGAGCAATCAGAAGCAATCTTAAATTACTAGCAACTTTAAATGACAAGACCCCATTGTTTAAAGTGTGAAATTGGCCTCTTACTTACACAAGATGGTTAGGAGTGATGTAAAGTAACTTTTTCTAAGAACTGGCACAGTGGTCCTAGAGGTGAGTACAGTCATGTCACCCAGAGTCTTAAATGGACTCAGGCTCTTTCATCTAGAAACTCTGTTTCTCAGAATTTATTCTAAAGAAAGGGAAAATGTTTAGCGTGTGCGGGAGCTGGGGAGCTAGCTCAGCTGATGAGCTGTTTACCACACAGCTATGAGGACCTGAGTTTAATCCTTGGTACCACACAGAAATCTGAGTGTGGTGGAACTGTCCGTAATTCCAGTGTTGAGAAGACGAGGCAGATGATCACTGGGGCTCACTGGCCAGCCAACCTATCCTAGTTGGTGAACCCCAAGTTCAGTGAGAGACCCAGCATCAAAAAGACAAGATTGACAGCTCCTGTAGCAAACACACACACAAAGAAAAAATAATGGGAGAAAATGCAGATACAAATTTCTGTGCAGTGGCATTTATTGCAAGACATATATATTAATAACCAAATACGGATCCCCTAACATGCAACAGCAGGCTATTGCTTAAATTATCATCCTTTCATAGGATATGTTTTATGGCCACTAGGAATCACAATTTCAAAAATACTTAATGTAAGAAGATATTTTTAGTCTCTTCTGTTAAGTGTAAGAGCACTTACACTTATTATTATTATTACAGATCAATATAAAAGTGAGCCAAGTGTGTGGGTCTTTTTATGCACAAGAATCATCAACACTATTAGTTATGATCTTAGCAGAGGACAGATGTTTCTTATTTTCAAGTTATTAATGTCTATTTTCCAAATCTCAATGACTCTGTATTCCCCTGTGAATAAGGAAAACCAGTACATGTTTTGTAATTTGTTTTTCACAAAAGAAGCAGTCTGTGAATGGAAAGGGGCTGATGGCGGACCTAGAGGCGGGGCAGCAGTGGGAGACAGGTTGCTTTGCTTGCTGTAGATCTAAAATTCTGAGTGAGCTCAGTGTCCCTTGGAAATGTTAATGGAGGTAAAGAGGTTGAGAGCCTAGGGAGGAATGAGGGTGGCTGGCAGGCTTCCTGAGAGAGAGTGAGGCCAGAGCCAGAGAAGGAGCTAACCTTCCACAGAGAAGGCCACTGCTTTGGCTCTGAGGAAAGGAAGAGGAAAGGAAGAGAAGTTGGAAAGGGATCCTTGTACCTTTTCAGACTCACTGCCTTCAACAGCGCCTGGCACAGAAGGAAGGCAGTCCTGAGTCCTGGTGAAGAGAGACAGCTAGAAGGGCTGCGGGTGGACTGTGGCTTTCTTTGGCATGCCAGGAAGCTGCTGTCTCCAGCAGTGCTCCAGGCTTTCACCAGAATGCATTGTCATTCCTCTGGGGGTCTGCATCCTCTCCACCCAGGCTTCCCAGGAGCAGAGGAAGCTCTATCTTACTGCTCCACACCCACCAACACACCCCAGTGGCTTAAATGAGGTCTGCAGAATCACTATAAGAGGAGGCATGAGAGTGGTTACCATTTTCTAACGTATGTGGATATCAGAGGATGCTAAAGATCTGTGCCCCGAGTATGCAACTGGGCTGAGAGTATACTTCTGTGTAGGAAGTCTCCAAGTGGAAGTGTTTGGCACTGGGAAGCTAGTAATGGTTACAGATGGTCCCCTCTGGCCCCTGCCCAGTTTACCCCCCCCCCCCCCCCCATAAATGCTCTTCCAACCCATGCTTCACAGATCTCCTAAGGGTCAAAGGTTGGAACCCACAGCCCGGCTGACACTGGAGGGAATTCTCTTTTGACTCCCAAGACCTGGTTTTCCTAAGGATTGGCTTTCCATAATTTAATTTGACCCCATGCAGATTTTTAGTTTCTTAATAAGTTATGCATACCTTGCATAGTCAAATACACCAAGTGTATAAAATTTCTTTTAAACTGTAAATGACGAAGAGGAGGTTATAATTTAGAGAATATTGAGAATATCTTATCTTTATTTGCTGAAAGTAAGAAGAGGCTTAAGCTTTGGAGTGGGGGGTGGATGCTAGAAACAGCTCTGTAGCACATTTCAGAGCTCTGAAGCAGACCTTTAGCCTAAATAGAAAAGCTTACCCAAAGGGAGAGAATTGCATTTGCCCAACACTATGTTTTCCAGTTGTCAGGTTGATGCTACCCATGAGGGATAATTTGCATATGAGAAGAAGCCTACATGGATTAATTTACAGACCCAGATAGCAAAGAGAAGGATTGGGTCACAGAATGAGTCACACAATTTTACTGCTGATTTTTTTTTTCCAAAACAGAATTGCATCGACAAAATTGAAACCATAATCAGTGTTAAGCTCCAGCTCATTGGAATTGTTGGTATTGGGATTGCGGGTCTCACGGTAAGAAAGTTCTAGAATGCAATCTTTTTTACCTTCTAAGGAGCATTAAACCCTTACATAGTGTTTCTATTCAAATTGGAGATGACAGTATATTAAACGACAGTCCTCATAATGGGTAAAGGCTTTTGTTCACAGTACATCTCCTAAGAACAAAGCTAATTACATACATCAGTAGTAATTGTATAAAATGTGACACAAATTCCAATATCCACCCAATTATGACCTTGACTTTGTCATTGCAATAAATTCCCATTTAAGCCTGCCACCCAGAACCTTGGTAAGTGATCTAACTTCACAGTAACAGGATAGCGAGTCTTCATCTATGCACTGACAGGCAGCATAGGGCAAGCACTGGTTTCACAAGAACTGGATTCACCTCCTGGTTCTATTACTTTTTATAAGCCCTGAGATTGAAGGAGAGTTTCTTAATTTCTCTAAGCTTCAATATTTGTAGAATATAAATTTTAAACATACCAGCCTTACAGGATTATTATGAAGGTCAAATGGGATACTGACATTAACCTATTGTTACAATTTCATTGACATAAAATCTGAACGTGTTACATTTAGTAAGTACCATCTTTCTATATATTTTTATTCTGGGCAAACCCGGAATTCAAGCAAAGAGAATATCATCTGCAAAGGAGTGAAACATGTTCTAGCATCAGCCATTGGTGGCTCATTCCTTTAAAAGCATAAAAGAAGAGAGGCTGGGGACGAAGCCCTACTGTTAGAGTACTTTCCTGGCATTGACAAAGCCCTTGGTTCAATCCCCAGTACTGCACACACCTGTAGTCCAGACACTTAGGAGACGGTGGCAAAAGGATTGGAAGTTTGAGGTTTGAAACATGCCTGGGCTAGCTGCATGAGACCTTGTTTTTAAAAATAAAAAACAAGAATAAGTGTATATGGGAAAAATTGGTAGCCCTGGACAGATTCAGTGAGAGTGGCAAGGGGGGCCATCAGGTCCACGGAATTGAAGGTTTTGTGTACTCTTCTGAGAGGCTGAGCACCAGGCACTGTGTCAGTTAGGGTTCCATTGCTGTGAACAGACACCATGACCACAGTAATTCTTATAAAGGACAACATTTAATTGGGGCTGCCTTGAAGTTTCAGGGGCTTAGTCCATTATCATCATGGTGGGAAGCATAGCAGTGAGCTGGCAGACGTGGTGCTGGAGAAGGAGAGAGTTCTACATCTTGATCTTCAGACAGCAGGAGTCTGGGTACCATACTGGGTGTAGCTTGAGCATATTTGAGACCTCAAAACCTGCCTACATAGTGATACACTTCCTCCAACAAGGCCACAACTCCTACTAGTGCCACTCCCTATGGGCCGCTCATTCAAACACATGAATCTATGGGAGCCAACCCTATTCAAACCACCACAGGCACCTTCTAGGCCTAAAGGACCTGTGGTGCAGAATGGAAAGAGGTGAGAATGAAATCAGAGCCCAGTGAAGAGATGATTCCTAATGTCCAGAATTTGAGCAATGGTAGCTAATGTTAAGATAGAATTTACTTACTAGTCTAAGACATGGCGTCAAATTCTCAAAGCAAACATTACCAGTCATTATTGAGGTCCTCACAGACAGGATTTCTCTGGCTATGGGCTTGTAGAGGTGACTGGGAATACCTAAAGGACTTTCTGGTATTCTCTTTAAACCACAGGGACAGTGGTTCCATCCAGGTATTTGGCATCTCAGAGGACTACCCAAGAAACAGAAGAAGTCAGGAGCTCTATAGCTCACTTGCTTCGGTTTATATTTGGGTAGCTCTGTTGAGTTAAGCAGCCATGTATCATCTGTGTAGAAATGGACCAAGAAGGAAGAGAAGCTGTTTGACAGGGATCCCCTGCTGTGGAAAGAAAGTTTTTCTGACACTTAGAGCATAAGCAGTTTTACCTAAGAAATGAAGAACATATTCTTCTGAATGAGTAAAATATATCTGAGATTCATCTTAAATATAAAATTCAAAAACCAGAAATGTATCAGTCTTTCATAACTGCTAAGAACCGTAAGCCAGCAACTGAACCCTTTCTTAAAACAGACATGTTTGTTAAGAAGGATAACATAGGAGCTCAGCAAGGCAGGCACAGATGTCTTGCTTAGTTACCATCCTTAAGGAACATATGAAAATGTCATTTACAGCCAGTGTTGTTGGTCAGTAACTTGAGCTCCACAGTGCCACAGTTTGCTGATCTTTTATCGAATCCACATGTGAAAGTTGCTAATGGGTGGTTCTTTCTGCTGCAGATCTTTGGCATGATTTTCAGCATGGTGCTTTGCTGTGCAATACGAAACTCACGCGATGTGATTTGAAGATACTTCATCATGAAAATTGCAGTCTACAATTTTCATGCTAATTATCACAAGAGCTCTCTTGGCTCGTTTTTAATATTCAGGATATTAGAAGCTAAAATAATTTTCTGTCAACTGTATATTTGCACATGTATGTTTGTCTGACTCATTACTGATTTGCCCCTTGAGTGAATGTCTGTGTGTTTCTGGTATATGCATTGCACATACTGATATCTGTTTCCTGGGAAACCTTAGTTCTTGTATGCAAGAATAAGCTATTTAAGAATAGAAAAAAAGCAGTGAAAGATGTCTAAAAGTCAGCTATTCAGGAAATGTAATAATGGGTCCATTTCTCAGATTTTAGCCATGAAAATTAGATACATAAAGAGAATGCAGGATTTCTAGTTAATGGAAGCAATAAGCATAAGAATTGAAGGGCCATGGATTGACTGTGTCTGAGTTGAGTGTGAATGTTTCTTGGGAAATATATATATATATACACACACACACACACACACACACACATATACTCTCCCAGAATACACAGAATAAACCACAGTTTCAGAACTAAACACATCTGTAAAAGTAAATATAGCATGGGAAATCTGATTCGAAAAAGTTATGCTCTCTTAGCACTGAAGAACAGAAAACTCTCTCTCTGAAGAGAAGTCACACAGACGAGCACGTGCCCCATTAAAGTGAGTGCTTTTAGGACTAAAAATAACAACTTTTAAGGGGAAACGTTGCTTTACAATGACATGAAAATGTTGCTTTATCCCTCTTGCCCCCTGACTCTGCTTTGGACTGCTGGAAGCCTCACCTTCCCACAAGGGCTTTTCCCTCACACTCCTTACTGCTTCTTCAGATGTGGTAACAGAGGAAAGCAGGAACCGTGCAGCTTGACATGACAGTGGGGACCCTCGCGGGCACTGTACCTCTGGAATACCTCATGACTTGAGTTTACTTTCCTCATTTTTTCCATTATTCTTATTTATCTGTGCAGAGAATTCTTCACAGACTAAGAATACAGTTTTACCCTTTAAAATAAATAAATCCCGCATAACTCAGATATTATGCTATGCGTACCCTGGCTAAACCAAGATAAGCACCTTCTTCAACATGTATACACACAATAAAGGCAAGTTAATGAATCAAAAATTCTTTCATGCACACAGCTGCAGCACGACTACATTCGTTCTCAGCAAATCCTTGTGGAAATAAATGCTCAGGTTCTTTGGAAGCCTGGGTGGTTGATTTTAAGTGGGAAAGCCCAGCCACTACTCAGGCTTTTGGCTGCAAGTGGGAAAACCCACAGCAGGGTCTCAACTGACATATTTGTCATAATGGAATAGCTTGTTAAAGGGTATAAATGTGGACTCTTAGGATTGTATTGGACCACACAAAAGTGAAGGTGTGAGGGATTCTGGAAACTGGCAGGGTAGCCTCTGTGCCCGCTAACAACATAAGAGTTTGGTATGTGCTGGAACAAAGTGCCATGCTTCAGGGAACTTTTACAAAGTGTTTTGCTGAGGACACACGACTGCGGGAATGTGTCGCCCACAGAGCGCCACTTCTCTCTTTTCAGATATTCTTGCTACTGCTACTAACTTTGGAGAAAAAAACTGAGGGAGTTAAAAGTGTAACTGTGTATGACTACTTTACCTACGTACGCAAAAGAGTTTTTTAAAAAAAATCACTTCGTGATGTTTATACCCCAGTGGTTGACAGATGCCAGCTTTTAAAGCAAACAAAGAGTGATCAGTCTTTCCTATAGCTTTAGTTCCTCTGTCTTCCTGAAGACAGAATGGGCTCAAGTGTGTACTCAGGTTCCTCCAGCTCACAGTTGTTTCCCACTCCTCAGAAGTGAGTTTCGTTCCTTAGATGAGTGAATACGTTTAAAGAAAACCACAGTAACTATAGACAGAAGAATAAAATAATTTTTTAACGCAGAGGATTAAGTCTAGAAATCTGTGTCATGTGTGATTAGTGTACCTCTTTGAGGTTAAGCTTTCCAAAGAATGTGCTGGGTAAAATTAGAGAATTCTATCTCTGAGTAAAGATGGATATATATCTTTATGTGAATGGATAAAGCTATATCTATAGAGATATATAACCCCTATGTCCTGAACCTACGCATATCTTAAATACATATCTCTTAAGGATATATACATATGTAATTTAATACATGTGTACCTGTTTGAAACTATGGAGATAAATGTTTGTATTCATACACGTGTACATGTATATACATTTACAGTTATTTCTGTTTACCTGAACTAATTTGAGATCAGACCCAAACATTTTAAGTTATTTTAAATTAAATTTTCTATGTACTTACACTGCTTGAGTTATCTTAAAATCCTAGTGTACCTTCTTAACATGTTCACATGACTTATTTAAATGTGTTACCTACCAATTTCCCCAAACAATATAGTAAAAACAGACTGGTAATCTTCCGTGCTATTATTGTGCGGTGGGTTCAACAGCAACATATTAACTATATGTAATTAGGATCCTAATTACATATAGTTGGGTTTCAGCTTACACCAATTCACCCAAATTGTTCCTCCTTCCTCCAGAAAAACTTGGTTGTCTGTGGCTTAGCCTGTCGAATTAATCCTGGGTCCGATGTGGTCCTCCTGTACCAGCAGCCATCCTTTCCCTCTGAGGAATCTAATCGATGTAGTTGGGTGGGAATGAGACCCGGAGAGAGATGATAATAATCTCAATAGTAATCAGTAAAGAAGTTTTCTGAAATAAGTTTGCCAAATATTCAAAGGGTATTGACTCTCTTGTCATTGGTAAAGGTGGTTTTTGTGGCACAGAGGCCGGCCACTAGCACTTCCTACAGCACAGCTTTCAAGGGCCCATTGGCATGCTCTTGAATACCGAGTCTGTTTCCCCATAGCCAGAAAAGAGCAATTTATGTCTCTTGAAGGAGAACCAGCTTAAGCTTACCTGAATCAATTTGGGTTTTGTGTGTATTCTGAAAATTTTCTATTTTCTTTAAACATCATCCATTTTTCTTTTACTATAAAAAGTATTCTGTATATAGATGTCTTTTAAAAATGAAAGTACTACAGCAATACGAAATGTTATTGTTTGGTGTCCTTCTAACAACCAAGGGATTCACAGTTCAGATGCTGCCCCTGGAAACAGGGAAAACACAGCAAATACAAGTGACACGTCCTGTGCTTCCCAAAGCTTGGCTTCAGAAAGTGTTGAGTTAATGTGACAGAATCCTTTTTTGTGCTTTGTGGTGTTTTTCCTGTATATTTTATGATTTCTTTTACTTCTATTAAACAGCAAAAAATTTAGTTAAAGAAATCTAAATTGCATGTTAATTATTAAATATGTCAATAACTAATATATAAATTCTTACAATACCTAGGAATTACTAAATATTAGTTGTTACAATTATGTTGATACTCTGAAACAGAAGTCTCTGTGATAAATCATTTTCTAAGAATCATGGAAAACTAAAGATAGTTCCACATGATCCCAATTAGCTATAGAAACATCTGTTGAACTCGTTAATAACCTCCAGTACATTCCCCAGTTCTGTTTTATTCCAAAGCTATATAGTACTCACACCTGGCATCAGTATATTTTTCTCTGTGCCTGCTCTTCATAATATTCATCCTACATGATATAAGAGATGTTTTTTGTTTGTTTGTTTGTTTGTTTTTACTGTTTGAGGCTACTGTCTTACTTATTTGATGATCCCTTAGGATAATATTGACCTGACAAGCAGAGCTTGGAAAAGCAGACCTATATTGCTATAAACACAATGATAATCATTAATCAAGAGTGGGCTGGCTCAAACTTGGAAAGAGGGGTCAGGAGAGAAAGTTCCTTGATGTTGGTGATCCTGACCTGAACCCTGAACCCTTGGCACTGGCCAAGGTAGAGAGAGAAGAAAAAGTGTAGTTTTGTTTTCTAAGAAAAACACAAGAAGATTCTGAAATAGCACATGAAAACATTTTAGGATGGACTGTCCCAAACTAACAAAATTAATAAGAGCCCTGGTAATTGGTAATCTGTATTTTATACAAATCTTATTTTTGTCCTAAAGTAATGAAGAAAAATTTAAACAGTGAATTATTAAATAAAACCCTTAACAAACTAAATTTTCAAGTATTAAGACTTTTAAAGATAACTATGATGAAGAATGAGATTAAATGACTAAGACCGACAAAGAACAGTCATAAAGATTTTTCACTGCTACCTTAGACTCACACCCGAACGATGTCTCAACAGAGACTGGAAGTGAGGCATGAGAGAGGGGGAACCTGGGCTAACACCCAGGCTTCTGACTTGGCGGCCTGAAGAGATATACACAGAAGAAGCAAGAAGCAGATGGTAGCAATCAAGAGAAAATGAGAGAGAGAGAGAGAGAGAGAGAGAGAGAGAGAGAGAGAGAGAGAGATCTTTTTTTAAAGTCTTCAATGAGAAAGCTAATTTAAGAGAAAAGAGCACTTGCTGCTCCTACAGAGGACCTGGATTTGGTTTCCAGTACGTATGTGGTAGTTCACAACCATCACAACCAGGAGATCCAAGGCCTTCCTCTGACCTGTGGATACTAGGCATATACATGCTGCACATACATACACAAAGGCACAATATTTATTCACATAAAATAAATAAATCTACTTTTTAAATTAGAGATCTAGTAAGTTAGAATCCTGCAAGAGTTATTTAACTGCCCACATATTTCTTAACCTCAGACTTGTAAATTCTCTCTGGGCTGCCTGTGTTCCTTCAGTAGCTGACAATTGACGTTTACCCTCACCTCTAGCTGGGCAGAAAAGAGAAGCTACAGTTTCCTTAAGGGAGACGCCAGTTTTAGATAACTGAAATGGATACATCCTTTAGTCATCGAAGGACCAATTAATACAAAGTTAAGCTTTTACTTATGCATTTTTTAAAAAATGGGTTAGGTTTCGTGGTGCACACCTGTAATCTCAGTACTTGGGACGACCACAAGCTTGAAGCCAGCTGGGCTACATAGCAAGTTCAAGGCCAGCCTAGATTGAGATTTCATCTCAAAGAAAAATAAGAAAAAGTTGGTTTCATCCTCATCATGTGTAATTACAAATGTTGTAGCTCTGTAGAACCTGCGGAAGCACAGAGGTCAAGACCTGTGTGTTGGATCACTACCTAGCTACCGGCACCCTAGCTGAAACAGCTTCAGAGGAGAATAGGAGCAGAAACCAAGTTGTGGTTGGACTGAGAGGAGAAAGAGAAGTAAAAGAGTTCGTGGCTACTATGGCGGACCTAAAAAACCTCAAGTTGTGTGGTTGTGACTTTTTATGTGTGTATGCAGGGGGTGTGAGGGAGAGTGCAGATGCTTCCCACTAAGAAGGATCAAGGAAGAGGAGAGAAAACATGAGAAACAGCAAGAAAAGATCCCCACCTTAGGGACGGTACTGGGACCATCAGTAACTAGAGCTGCTATGCCAGCCCAAGCTTTTCAAGTTCAAGTGTCTAAAGAGGATACTAGGGCTTCTTTAAAGGTGACATCGGCTTCAGATTAAACTCGGGTGTAATCAGGAGGTCTGTTTCTCCTCCGTGAGCTTTCTATTCCCCTCTGGCCTGGCTTTTTTGTCTCATGCTGTCTGTTTCTAAGAGATGCCAAAGATGGCCGCCAGTAGCTTCAAGCTCCCAGTCTACCAACCCCCAAAAGCGATCTTTTTTCAACTGGTGAAATCAAGGTCTGGGAATGACTCCTACTGGGAGGGATTGTAGTCAACTATGTAGCCAGCTCAAAATCTGAATACAACGCCCACCTCCATCAGCCCCACTCAGACCACTTGCCTGAGTGAGCACTGAGACCAGGAGAGAATCAGCATTCAGCTACCAGAAGAAGGGACAGGTTTACTAAGCAGACATGATAGTGGATAAAAGAGAGCTGAAGAAAATGACACCAGATTGTCTTAAAAGACAGAAAAGGTGACATTAACTACAGCAGACAAGAAAGAAACAGCATTGAAAAATAGGCTAGAGAGGAAGTTACCTCAATTTTTGTGTTTAGCTCAGACTCGCTAGTCTTACATTTTAAAGACACTTTTATTATATTAAAAAAGACTTTCTATTATTAGAATTTCCTATTATTACCAGGAAGTAGCATGCTATGCTGTTAACCTGCAATACACCCATTCTGGTACATTCCACTTGTTCTCAATGAATTTGACCATTAGACTGCTGCAGCTGTGACCCCAAATCCTTGAGTTATGAAAGAGCTCTTCATATTTCAAGTGAGAAAGTTTTTTTTTTTTTCTTGGAGCACTGAGTTTCAAACTTCCTCTGTTGAGAACTGACTCCTTAAACTTTACAGGGGATTTAATGATCACACCTAAGGATGTTCCAGTGTTTACCTTTCTCCCACATTGCAAGCAATGAATCTTCATCTTCTCACTTTGGAGCCTTTCTATGCATTCGCCTTGTGTTAACCCAAACGGACACAGCGTCCCTCAAAACAGAGCTCCCATATCACTGAGCACATGGTTGCAGCTAAGGCGAGTTGTTGCACACCTCGACCCCTGAGCTCCGGCCTAATGGTTTTTGAGTTTTGGACCACACTTTCACGTGTGCATCTTCCAAATAGACTTCCTTCACTGCGTTCTCTCATGCAGCCTCTCTAGGCCCTTATGCTGGTGACAGTGCAGGCTATACCACCTTCTGAACTGGCCCCCATCCCTTCAGAGTCAGGAAATTTATTAAAGTAATTCAAAAAAATAAAATAAAATCTGCCACAGCTGGGCTATCTATAAGCAGCTCCATTGTTCTAAAGTCCACATCTTTTGACAAAATCGCCTTCAGCATGCTTGAAAATCATTTGAGGCTAACACCAGGTAGGTTTGAGCTTTACAAATTTTACACACCTATCAAAGACCTATATTTGATAAACAATCTTTAATAATTATGTGCTCGTTATTGGCTGGCATGAGGACCCTGATTCCTGGCCTAAGGTTTAGTGGTCATGCAGTGTCAACTAGACAGTAAGGTAAAAGTACTGTAGATTCCTGACTCCTGTATGGAAGTGCACAGTTATTCCCTAGTCCTTGGCAAAGCGTGGGTTTGGCTCTACTCTGTCTGCACCACCTCCCCCGTGGCTCTGTCAGCAGGCTGGCACTCAGGAGACTCCCAGCTAAGCTTGACCAATGGCTGTTCAGTACAGCCGCTCTAAATGGCTGGACCTATAAGTAGTTTTCAACTTTCAGGGTGATCATTCATGACTGAATAAAAGATCATCTTTCAAAGGTTAAGCCCACAGAACATCGCTCTTGAGAAGGAGCATCTAAGGATGGAAAAGAAAAATAGCCCACTACTAGGCTTATTCGCCCAAAGCAATGTCTCACTATGAATGAGGACAAAGGTTAAAACAACACAATCCACTCCATTGAATCTCTTAGCTCTCTCTCTCCCAGCCCAAGACCTGTGGTGATTGTAGTAGTGTTTCCTGATAGCCAAAGCCCCAAAGCTCAAGTTGCTTTCAGTATAAATGCTGGAAAGTATCTCTTATTACTTGAGGGACTACGAAGGATTTAGGCTTCCACGTGTAAAATGATCGTGGCCTCTTCTAGGCTTTGCAGGGTATATCTTTCACAGGTCAGTTGGCCCACCGGAGTAATTAAGTTAAAGTGAATGGTTCCATGCTCTCGGCTAAGTTTTGGTGGTTTTACGCAGAGCACTTGAGTGACGAGGACAAAGTTTTCTGTGCCAGATTTCATATGTCCCTGTCTCACCACTTGCATTCCAACCCTGATGCTAGCTTTTAAAGGGACAGTGTTTCTAGTACCCTGATGCCATGTGTTCCTCCAGCTTCTGGTGACAGTTCTTTCTCCCTGGAACTCTGCAGGAGTTTCACATTTGCTTTCTAGGTCAAGATAGACCCCCTGTTGTCTGTAAGGAAATCTCCTCAGGGTTGGCTTGCAGCAGCAGCTCATGTTTCTGCTTTCCATTTGACCTCTGCTCTGCTCTGTATGGAAACCATGACAGTCTCTTCCACACACCTCTGCTTCTAAGCTTTGTAAGCTCTCCGATGCCTGTGTGGGTGTGCCTATGGGTTAAATGGCAGGCAAGACGTATCAGTGGTATTTTATTCGTTCTATTCCAAGTAAACACATTTAAGCAGATTGCATTGCTATTAAAGTTAAACAGAAAACCCCCCCAGATAGAATGTCTGTGGCTCGGTGCAATAGTTGGTTTTGACAGCCTCGTGTATACAGTCACTGTAGTCCGTATTACACCTGCCACACTTACAGCTTATGGCTACAGGGTAGGAGAAGGAAGGAGCAACATGGTGTGGGCACCCTGGTATTTCCACCGTTCTGTAGATGAAGTCTCTGTATGTACAGACATCCTGAGAGAGTGCATATTTGGGAAGAAACAGTTTGCCATTGATATCCTGTGGAAAGAAAAAAGATCTTAACATGATCCACACAACTCAGATAACGCAATAGAAAGACCATAACTTCCGGATATCCCTTTGTTTCAGTGTTGATCTACAAAGGACTCCTGAGCTCTGTTACCCACACATCCACAGTTAACCCCTCAGAGACAAAAAAAAAAAAAAAAGATGCTTTGTTCTCATCTACCTTGGATCAGAACAAACTCTTTAGGGTAGACTGTTACAATTGTATCTGTACTTTCTTTTCTGAGTAGAATCATATATTTATAATTCTGAAAACAGTATGCTTGGCTTCCCAAAGAGGACACTATGATTTATCCCACTTCCTTTCTAAATATTAACAGACAACTCTAGGCCTATATGATTTACAGCTAAAAGAGATGCAGCGAACAACATACCCGTGTCATACAGTATCCGGCGCAGATGGTGGCATTGATGGTCAGGCAATAGGCACACTCTCTCTTATCCACGTACATCGTATACTGGGTGGGAATACAAAATGATGCTGCTTGCCCACAAGCAAGAGCGAAAAGCATGGAGAGGAGGATGACAGCACTCATGCTGAATCAGAGAGAAACGTCACAGAGCTCATTAGTGTCCTCTCCACGTTCAGAGGCAGTCCGCAGAAAGCTTGTGCATATATATAAACACACAGCCATTAATGAGAACAGCTAAAATAAACTGAATGGATACTTCTCTCTGGGCCCTACATAAGGTGCTTTTATATATCCAGTCCTCTCAAACCTTCTCACATACAATCAGATGCAGCTATGACACCCATAATACAGAAGTCTGCCTATATGTGCCACTGGGCTCCCCTGGGAAGTGACATGCAAGTCTGCAACATCACCCAGAAAACTGACAGCTTTCTGTTAACTAAGAGTGAAATAATTCATTCAACGGAGCTGTAATAAAAGACATGTCTTTATAAGAAGTAAATTAATAAATATTCTTTAGGAAGGACTTTCCCAGAAATAAAAGTTCCTAAAAACGTTGGTTCAGTCAGTAACTTAGGTTCATATAATTAAAGATGGAAAGAAACCAAGAAAAATCATAAGCAAACTTTGGTACCACCCAATGTATGTGTATGTAATCTTCTCTACAATTCTACCTGTTGCTAGTCAAGGAAGCTAAAGAAGGTCCTGAAAAATTAAGTTAAAATTATGACTGGTGTTAAGTAATAACACCAGTTAGATGGTCTCTTCTGAATCTTTAAGATATTCTTTTAGAGTTGAAAATTTTTTGTGTTGAAATAAAAGATCATTTTATACAGAAGTTGTGTGGGATTCATTATTTAAAAACATAGAGAGCTGGAAAAAACTAGTGTGACACATTTAGAGTAATCCAGCCAAGAATGCAGATCCATCATGGGTTGTCCAGATTCATTAGCAGTGGGCTGTATGGGAGACAGCAGAGGGGCCACTCAGCAGAACATGCAGCTCGTCGAGCCTGTCTGAATCAGAAGTTGTTCATTATCAGTTGAGCATTGTAACGATCTGGGGAATGTTATGACTTATACTTATTTTGGTTCTGCTACTGATAGAGGGTAATCAAATTTCAGACTTTTAGATGTCGGTTGATCACCTCTAAGATTAAGAAGACTTTTGATTCCCTTTTAGTAATATTGTTCAACTAGTTAGTTATGTTTGGATTTTTTCTTCTCAACTATCATTGTCAGTAAATATATAAATATATAAAATATATAAAAATACAAACACACACATATATATATATATATATATATATATATATATATATATATATAT
>JADRCH010000111.1:4807518-4907124 GCA_019843965.1 Rhynchomys soricoides
ATATATATATATATATATATATATATATATATATATATATATATTGCCACCACTGAGGCAATAGTGTTATTTAAAAGCACGTGGTTGTTTGTTTATTCTATTAAGTTATCACTATTCACTGGCTGGCAAGAAGGCTCGGAAGTAAAAGCACTTGTAGCTCTAGTGTGGTAACCTGAGTTCAAGTCCCGGAACGCATGTGAGGATGGACGGGGAGGACATACTCCTCCCTGGAAGTTGTCCTCTCACCTCTCCATGCTGTAGTGCTCCCCCAGCACAACCCCAAATAAATGTAAAACAAAAAATCATTTATTCAATTATCAAAGAAGTATCAAGGTTCTCTCAAATCTGTCGGTTGTGTCAGCAAAAGTTTTAAGCTGCGTGTTTTAAAATCTCTACTTACTGAGGCCTTGTGCAGTCAGTCTCAGGTAACCAGAATTGTGTTTCCAATAAATATATAAAACAAAAATTACTTATATAAGTTACTAAGGGTGAATCCTAAATGTCTACTTCTATAGCCATTTTAACCAATCTTGACGAAATTGGGTAACCATGTATGTACTGAGCCTCTGGAGTAAGAACTGGGAGTTGTATTGATACAGGCCCTACAGTTCAGGAGGAAGCAAGTATGAGCACAAATGTAAAAATGCAGGCTGTTCTATGTTCTCTGAAAGTCCAAGTCATGACTGATATCCCCCAGGTAGCAAAGATTTCCTTACATTTGCTACATTGTAGACAAAGAAGTGAAGTAACTGTTTAGGAAAACGTATTTGGTGGTAAACCCTGTAAACAAGGTATTACATAACTAAATCTGCGTTAGGAAGGAAAAGCATAAGAATTCCTGGCAATCTTGTCTTATGCACTCCCATGGGCTGGAACTGAAACTCACACATGGAGCCCCATATTCAGCTCTACAATCAGGACACAGTTTCCCTGCTGAAATTATAGGAATTCCCTTCTCAGGGAATCTGATTTTTGTCAAGTGTTTCATAAAATAAAAGCTCCCTCTATAGCATTCAGTTGGTTCTGTTATTTGTTTAGTGATGCAAATCTAGAGGATTCTCCAAAGAATCTTAAAAATAGCAACCAGGTAAGCACGATAGAACACTGGCCCTTGCTGTTCATATTCTCCCCTGTCAGCTTCACAGTTCTCCAGTGGATTTCACCCCAGAAACCAACTTCTAGATCCACAATTCTATGTGAAATAGCACATGTGGTAACCTATAATCAGAACATTGGCTCAGAACGTAAGGGACAGAAATCCCCCATGGGCTGTAGAAAACAGTTCAAAGTATGTGATCTGATTTACTCACCCGAACATACAAACAGATGAACGTATCTGACCCTTTGAAACCTCATAAGCCTGGGCTGCAAGGATGGCTCAGGGCCTAAGATCAAGTGCTGCTCTTGCAGAGGACATGAGTGCTGTTCCCAACACCCACATCAGGCGGCTCACCCTCCCTTGTGTCTCCAGTTCCAGGGGTAGATGCCTCTAGCCTACACAGGCACCCTCAGACACAACACGCACATGCACACCTACTTTTAAAATAATAAGATCTCCTTTAAAAATGTTTAAGATAAAAATTGCGTTATGCCTTCCCCCATTGTCCTAGTCAAGAGTGGCACTGTTTAAAGGCTCCCTTTTACAATTATAGAAGCTGAAGCTAACAAAAGCAAACCGTTAAAACCGACCGGCTCATTGGTGACAGTACTTCTGGAACGCTGTGAAGATAAAGACTATGAACGATTTCTTCTCTTCTACTTCATGATAAATAATAGAACTCTGCCCACCCATATAACCTTCCTACCTCTCAATTTCCTCATCTATAAAAGGAAAGTTTAACATCAAAATATCATCAAGAAAATTTTCACAGCACAAATAATATGTGTTCAATGATATCAGACCCTTGGCCTAAGAATTAGTAATCTACAACTCTGCTCTCAGATTTAATGGTGATTGTGTCTAATGGAGCAGTTCAACATCTTTGGGTCTTCAGTTTATGCATACTCTTTCCTAAAATCCTAAAAAGAGTAAAATAATTCATGTGAATCCTCCATAAGCAGACCCCTTGGCTGTATAGCAGTAGGTAAACCTGTGTTAATACGGTCGGCCTTTCCCACGGTTTCCTGTGTTCTTTCCTTTGACCCCCTCTCCATTGTTTCTTTCTGCTCTTACTATTTTCATTATTAAACACACTTCTCTCTGCTCTGCTGATATCTATTACCTCTCTTTTTCTACTTGAATTAATTACTATACAATGAAAAGAATCATTTTCTTCACTTCTGAACAACTCCAGCACTTCACTAAAGCAGAATATTTTCTAGAAAGAAAAAATGTATTATATTAATAAGTTGGAGGTATTGGATACTATTCAAGAGAGTTTCACTATTAAATAACTAAAAATATCCTGTAACGTGGAACGTCCCCGAAGGTACTTACAATGCTGGTTCCCTGCACGGACTCAAGACTGAACTCACTCTAAGACTCCCCTAAAAATACTTTCCACAGAGATGGCCATTAGTAGCAGCAAGGGTTAAGCACACAGGTTATTCAGGCGGCAGAACGTGTAAGTTGGAATGTAGGTAGGAGAAAGCCACGCAGCTGTTCATCCTTCATCAGGAAATGGACGGGCGGGCTGCTTCTATTCTTTAAGGCAATGAAATCTCACCTCATCCATGTGTACACAGCTCACTCTTCTCCACCCACTACTGCAGGATTTGGAGCGACAATTAAAAACTTTAGAGCCCATCAAAGAAAATTCTGTCCCCACATTTGCAATTTTTAAATGAATGCCACAGCTGTTCAAATACAATGACATGGTGACAGAGGCCCTTCATTTACGGCCCTGCTCAGCGTAGACACCTACCTTACCTTGCATTGGTGAGTTAATGCTGGGATGACCCAGACTCTGTCCATTTTATACCCTTCAGGATAATCCCTCTCTGATCTTCTTGGTTATATAATTGCATTCGAATCGCTGCTTTCTTATCTGAAAAGCATCTATTGAAAATTCATTCTGAACCCCAAATAAAACTTGTTTAGACAAGCGGGTTCACTCTATCCTCCCCCTGGAAACTCTGGCATTATTGTAGCACGCATCTTCCTCTCCTGTTTGAAATATACCCTTCACTAATATCTGTTAATGTTAATAACAGACATTAATATTTGCTTGTATTTATAAAGGATAGACCATAAAATTGGTAGAAATAGTGGGAAAAGTCCTGAGAAGGCAAATTTATTTGGGGCTTGAGGGTTCCAGACTCTGACTGTTCACATAGAGATACACACATATTCATCTATAAAGCAAAGGAAACTTCTTTCTGGAAATCTAGGCCAATTGAACCATGTATGACAATAAAAACATTTTAGTTCAAAATTTTTTATTGTTTTTCTTTCCTTGAATTTTAGAGTATGTTAACATAACTTAGTGTGACATGTTTCTTTGAGTGACATGGTTAAATATGTTAGGATGTCAAACTGACCTGAGATCAAATTCTGTCTTGGCCCTTCACTAGTAATGCTGTCAGCACTCGTGAGTTCTGCTCCTTTTAGCTCCTTTGCCTATCAAAAGGCTGGCGCGTGTTCTTATTCCTAGAACTCAGGAAGCAGAGGAATGGAGAGTTAGAGGCATGAATGGGCTACAGAGCAAGGCCCTTCCTCAGAGAAAATGAAGGTCACTGTTTACCTAGGGTACCTGTCCTGTAACAAGGATGCCATAAGAAATAGTTAACTGACAATGACACAAGAATAGTTGATAGATATCTAGCCAACATGCTCATTAAATGTGCAAATGCGTGAGGAAGTGTGTATAGTTTACTCAGTAGTTGGTACTAGTCTGCACTTTTCCTTAATCTTCATACTTGTGTGTTAGTTTTACTCATTGAACCTGCTTCTGCCACACTGTAACTAAACATGGCCAAAGTTTGCACTTCTAAATTGCCCTCAGGAAAAAAGAGTTGGTATCACTTTCAAAGGTCCTCATGGTGTATTCTGGCCCTCTGGCTTTATCCTTCCCAACCCCCACTCCTCCCTAGATCTCCAAGCCACTCACTTTGCCTGCTTCCTGTGGTTTTAGACAAACTGCACTGAGATTTTCAAGTTAGTCACACTTTTCCTTTTCCGTTTGGGAATATTCTGTTCCCTCTATTGGAACACCTGCCCAGGGATTCATCTCATGTCTCATCTCAGATTACTCCTGTTCATCTTTCATGGCTTATCTAAGAAAACAGCACTTTTGCAAAACCTTCTCTGATTATTCAAGGCTTTTCTAATGATTAGGAGTTTTAAGAGAATTAGATATATAGAACCCCTGGCATATGATAGATGTTGAGTAAAATCCTAGTTATGCTTAGGAGTTATTGAAAATCCCATTTGTCTTCACTTACTTTAACCTCTATTATTAATGTATGTTAGAGACAAAATATGATTTCTGGCATAGGTGAGTCTCCTGAAGGATGATGGCAAAGTTAAGGAAAAACTTTAGGGAAAACACAACTGAACAAAGAAAGATCCACAAATCAGATAGCCCTGTGGAAATAAAGCTAAAGAGAGCCCAGCAGCACCACAAGCCAGAGAATCTGTGGACAGAGAGCAGAGTGAGGCACAGAAACAGTCTGACCGGATGCTGGCCAGAGTGTGGCTTACATGAATGTGTTCTGATCAGTTGGCTGCTCGATTGATAAGGTCCGATTGCTATTTGACTAAGACATCTATTTGCCACAGTGTACTAAATTGGGTTTTCAGCTAGAGTGCATACTAAATCTGGTTGTGGTTCATTAAGGAGGGACTCAGTCTGGAGGTATTCACAAATGATATAGAGTTTAACAGCTATCAAACAAGAGTATCCAGAAACAAGAAAGTCCAGGGACTGTATATCTTAAAAAAACAAGCTACTACATATTAATCTCTATGTCTTGCCTTGTACTAGAAACATAGCTACTCCATGCTAGCAAATGCATTGTTACTGGAGAAGAATCCCTAACCTTTAAGTGACTAAGCCAGCATAGTCCCTAGCAACAGTCTACGCATTTATCCTTACACAAATATACAAGGATAAAGCAGACTTTGCCCTTCATCAAGGAAACTTCTCTTTGCAACAGATGGAAGCCACAACAGAGAACTACAAGTGATCAAACTGCAGAGTTGTGAAGCCCAGTCCAAATAAACACATCTACAAAACACTCTTAACCTAAGGCTCAGAGAACATTGAGGACAAGGGGGCAGAAAGATTGTAGGAACCGGAAGATCAGGCAGTTGGCCCTGAGATCGTGTTTCTGGGTAACGTCAGAAGCTATAGCCATAGTCCCAGCAACACGACTGCCCGAAGGTGAGTTGAACATGGACATGTGTGAGCTCATGGTGCATTGAGGATCACAAAGTAGATGAGGGAGAGTTCACAAAGCCTCAACTCCACACAGAGAATTACAGGCACCAGAGCAGGTAGTAGGAGAGGTGATCCTCCCCAGGGGAAAGCACACCAGTTAGTTCAGTGTCAAATGGCCAGCCCTAAACACACATACAAATAACGTTATGCAGACTGCACAGGTTATATTTAGGAACATACACGCATAGACATATATGCATGTAGTAACAATTAGCAAAAACAAAGAGGCTGTGAATTTGAAGAACAGGGAGAGGTATATGGCAGTGTTTGGAGGGAGAAATGTTATAATTTCTATCTCAAAAACTAAAAGAAAAGAAGAAACACAAGTTACTATGCAGGAACATAACTATGAAAGCAGGAAAAGTAGAAGTCGGATGCCAGAAATCTTGCTTGAGTGATTGCAGGTAATTCACTAATACAAAAGAATGGTAGCAAGGGGGGTATTGGGTGTTTCTTACGGGATTTGTGCCTCTGTTGCATAAAACATTAATTCAGGAACTTAGTTTCTAGTATATTTATGTGCATAGCTAACGAGAGAGAGAGAGAGAGAAAGAGAGAGAGAGAGAGAGAGAGAGAGAGAGAGAAATAGATGAACTTCATGGTTAATCTGAAAAACCACAACTTTTGAAAGGTTTTCCCTGATTTCTCAAGGCTTTCCTCATGGGTTAATAGTCTCTTTCTATCTCTCTGTCTGTCTCTGTCTCTGTCTCTGTGTGTGTGTGTGTGTGTGTGTGTGTGTGTGTGTGTGTGTCTATCTCTCTGAGACATGCACATGGGCGTGCACGCATGCACACACACACACACACACACACACACAGTGAATGCATATGAGTGAACCCATACATATTGAACTTGCAGCTCTGACACATTTGTTTTCCCACCTAAAATAACTGCAAAGTAGGACAAAATATGTGAAATCGCCATTCCACACACACTGGGCATTAGGGGAAAAAAAGACTGATGCCAAAGAGAAAAAAAGAGATCTACATTTTACTCCATGAAGACAGCGCCTTGGTCACGGTGGAGGAGAAGACAACAAGGCTGAGAGGAAAGTACTTCCCATTGATGTGGGAGGCCTGAGAGTCCATGGGACCCAGTGCACCGTGAGCTCACACAGAAGATGCTGGGAAGAACAGCGATGCACGCAGAGACCTCTGCAGAGTGAAGAGAATCTCTTTGTACTCAGACGAAAACTAGCTGAAAGGTAGGGCAGAATCCTGAGAAGATGAAAGAGAACTACCCAGACACACCCAGGATGAGACACAGCATCCTCAACACCTGCCACAGTGGCATCTCATAATTCACAGAGAATGCGCCCAACAAGGAACAAGCTATAATATGTGGCATCAATTTAAAAAGATAAACTCTAGGAATGCAAAGAAGCAGAAAAGTACAATTCATAACAAAGAGGAAGTAACTAATTGGAATCAAGCCAAAACTAGCATACATAAAAGAATTACCATATAACAAGAAGAAGAAGCTAGACATTACTTTATAACCAATTTCCATAAACTCAAGTAATCAGAAGAAAGACTAAGGAGAGGCATAAAGGACAAAACTTAACTTCTAAAGATAAAAGCAACAATGTTCACATAAAAACTATGCTGTAATAGATGGATTGCATGCAACAGATTAGAAACTGAAAAGCAAAGCTTGATAAAGCCAAGGATATTTAATATATGCAATTCTAAATGAGACACACAATGAAAACAATTTGAAAAGATAACTAAAGTTTGATGAATTCAGAAAAATGTCATGATTCTAAGAAATTAAATTAAATTCTATAAGAAATTGAAGTCCTCCAAAAGTCTTCAGTCATTGAAAATCGTCCTTCAAAAATGAAGAGAAGGGATGACAAGTAGGGATACGGTTATGCAAACTCTGAAGGAATTTACCACGGCAGGCCTGTACAGAAGGGAATTATACCAGACTGAAAATCAAGACCCACAGCGAGGACTGAACCGCACTGGGAAGGGTAACTATACACGGAAGTACAAGCAAGATATCCGCACTATTGTTCAAACACCTTTGAAAGATAATTTGGCTATTCAGGAAAGCAGGAGCCTCCTCCAAAGGGCCAGGTAGCCCTAGTGAAAGGTCAGGAGTACTGCTTCTAGGACAAGGCCATGGCCCTCCTGCTTCATCTCATCCACCCATTACCCGCTACTATGGAGTCCCAGAGCTGAAGCTCCGGTGCTTTTGGTTGCTATCCTCTATGCATCTCTCTAGCTGAGTGATTGATACCCAAAAAGAGTTTGCAAATACAGAGGCAGGTCCTCCCCTTGTACAGATCAGTGCTCTGACTGTTCCTCACGTTCTCCTTCCATTGGAAGCTAACTCCTCTTTCTTAAGGACAGTAGCCTTTCAGGGAGTGTATCTGTGGGGTTTCAGGAAGGGGGAGGGAACCTGCCCAGCCCTCAGACTGCAAAGCTAAGTATGGCCAGCAGAGGCCCCTTGTGGGCAAAAAGGAGAAGCTGCTAAAGTGAAGACAACTCTGGTAGAGGACAGGTTCAACGTCAAGGATAAGCAACAGCAAAGACAACCATCTACAGTCCGCTCACCCTCCCCGTGTCCACGCACATAACCAACAGTCTACAGTCCATGAAAATCCAGAAAGAAGCTGCCTCAGCCCTTTTTTCATTGTTTAGGTTCCTACACACACACACACACACACACACACACACACATCCTGCTTCCTTCCAACTGTACATTAATACATTTTATTCTTCTTACATTTGTCTAATTTCACTTACTTATTATCATCAGATAATCTTTGTTCTTTTCCTTTCATTTCTTTCTTCCATAGGAGCAGTCTGTGCTTGCCCCCCCCCCATGTTGCTAGTAGCACTTGTTATTATTGTTGTTGTTTAAAGGAATGTTATTTTATTCCCCTTTCTATGTTTATCTAGTTTTCATTTGAATTTTCTCACAATTGAGAACCACTTGTTTTTTCCCATCTTTTTCTAATCTCTTTTTATTTTATTGTCATAAGAATCTTCTCAAATCCTCTCTTTTCATTTAGTTAACCTTGATTCTTTTACATTTTCTCAGCCTCCTTCATATGTTATTCTTGCATCATATTTAACATGATAGCACATATACACATACAAAATAAGGCAGCCGTTCCACTACTAAGCATTTATCCAAGGGAAACATAACCATGTGTTTGTGCACATAGACTTGTACGCCAGCATTCACAAAGCCTTGTCTGTAAGGAACTAAAATTAGAAACAACCCAATAGGTTCCACAGTGACAAACCATGGCACTGTAACAGAATAGCTGTCAGTAATGACTGGGAATAAACCATTAACACAGCAATGATGTCAGTGCATTCCTAAACTAGTTATTGTATGTGAGAAAAGCCAGATCCAACAGACAAATACATGCTATCGGATTCTGGTAATAACAAATATAAACAAGAAGAAAATTAATGGCTGCGTCCGGTTGGAGAAAGGTGGCTAAGGGAAAGAGGCCATAGGAAGATAAACATGTTATCTTGATTTAAGATGACTCACAGGATGTATCCATTCCATCAAATTGTGCACTTTAAATATATGCAGTTTGGGGCTGCATATTCTAAATTTTAATATATCAGATCCAAATTCAGACTAAAACATATTGGAATAGAACAGCCCCTGTTGATTTGTTTGGGGGAAAGTTAGACACAGACATGAATGAGAGAATACCATGTGAAAATCAAAGTAAAAAGTCTACGAACTAAAGACGGCCAGAAGCAGAAGAGAGGAAACCAATACAGGAAGTTTACTGTTCAATAATACCCAACAAAGCTGTATTAAAGTCCAGAAGTACGCATGACCTACTTACTTCTCCGTTCCCCACACTGACTGCACACCTGAACATCCTGTTCAACACCATAGTCCACTGAGCATTTCAAATTTGTTCTTGCTTTCAGCTTCCTGTCTGTTTCCAACGAGGAGCCCTTTCATCAGATTTTAGAATGGCTTCCTCTTTATCGTCTCAACTTGATGAAAGTTTTCCCTAGCCACCACACTAGCCCGGCACACTTTCTGTCATTTTTATCTCCTCACTTCATATCATTTCCTGATAGTAATGTGTTTTCTAGTTACTAATTTGTGTTGTTTTTCTTCACCTGCAAAATTGAGTGTAAGCACCTGAAAGGCTAAGAGCGCTGTCTCATTCACCCACCATTGTATTCTCAGAATTCAAACCAATGAAAGGGCATTAGGTATTCAGAGCAGGTACTTGTGATTGTATAAGCAAATGAGAACACTAGAGAGCATACTTAAATGCACCCCCAGACTACTAAACACTCAGATATTCTACAGACAGCTGCAGGCAAAGCCAAGCTTAAAAACAAGCTTTTGACATCTGTTGAATTACATTAAAAGTTTAATTCGTTCTCAAAAAGAAAAAGGAAAAAACCCTACCCACCCATCCTAAGAAGCTCAAGAGAGGAGTATCATTATAACATGAAATAGGTTTGTTAACACCCTCCCTCCCCAGAGGCAGGTGCTCTTCTAGTTTCTAATATTCTCTCTTTCCATAAGATTCTAATTTGGGGGCAGCAGCTTTTCTTTCAAATCAGTAGTTACCTGTGAGAGTCACATTATAATGACCTGCCATTTAAAACAAAGCCGTTTGTTTACCTAACTTCTTGTAATGTTTGCTCCATAACTAATGCATATAACTCAGGTAGAGCTGGCTCTAATGTGATGATCGTTCTATCCTCTAAAGCTCCTGAGTGGATGACAAATTTGATTTAAATATGGAACAAGTCAATTTGCTTCTCTCTTTTGGTAACAGATGAAATCCCCTAATGCTCCAAATTTGCATGAATTTACACAAGCTCTCTAAAGGCTATTCAAAACCATTTTTAAAAATTAAAGTCATATATGAATGTTAATAAGAATTGCCGGCATCTCCTATAATAAAATTCATAGTGTTACAAAGTCAGATCAGCACCAGTGTTCCCTGTGTAGCGCACCAGTTCCCCCGTATAAGATTCTGCACGGCTACTTAAATTACTTTATATAACCTCTTCGTAATTAGATATTTCTCTGGATGAATAATATGAGCAGAATTAATTGTACTCATAATAACAGGTGTAACTACTTCTCAGCAGCTAACCAGCAATATGCTATCGATCTTACTAAAAAGAAAAATAACTTTTATCTTTCTTCTGCACACTTTTACTTTTAAAAGACATTAATAGCATTGTTATTTTCAAAAACCACTAAAAGATTCAGCTAGGAAATTTTGTAATAAGCAGTAACCAAGGAATAATCAACTCATAATGCAATCAACTTTCCGCACCATATATGTGTGAATAATCAAATTCAGGGCTGAAATCTACCAAACAGAAACAAAGAGGATACAAAGAATCAACAAAACCAAGAGCTGGTTCTTTGAGAAAATCAATAGGATAGATAAAGCCTTAGCCAAACTAACTAAAGGGCACAGTGATAGTATCCAAATTAACAAAATAACAAATGAAAATGGAGACATAAGAACAAAAGAAACTGAGGAAATATTTTTTCAAAAATCATCAAATCCCACTACAAATGCCTATACTCAACATAACTGGAAAATCTAGATGAAATGGATGATTTTCTAGACAGATACCACTTACCAAAGTTAAATCAATATCAGGAAAACTAAACAGTCCCACAACCCCTAAGGAAATAAAAGAAGTCATTAAAAACCTCCCAGCCAAAAGAAATACCAGGACCAGATGGCTTTAGTGCAGAATTCTACCAAACCTTCAAAGAAGAGCTAATACCAACACTCCTCAAATTATTCCATAAAATAGAAACAGAAGGAACACTACCTAACTCATTCTATGAAGCCACAATTACTCAGATACCTAAACTACACAAAGACCCAACAAAGAAAGAGAACGTTAGACCAATTTTGCTTATGAGTATTTATGCAAAAATACTCAATAAAATTCTTACAAACCGAATCCAAGAACACATCAAAAACGATCATCCACCATGATCAAGTAGGCTTCATCCCAGGAATGCAGGGATGGTTTAAAATACAGAAATCCATCAACTTAATTCACTATTTAAACCAACTCAAAAAAATCACGTGATCATCTCATTAGATGCTGAAAAGGCCTTTGACACAATATAACACCCATTCTTGTTAAACGTCTTGGAGAGATCAGGAATTCAAAGCCCATACCTGATCATAATGAAAGCAATATACAGAAAACCAACAGCTAACATCAAATTAAATGGAGAGAGTCTTGAAGCAATCCCACTAAAGTCAGGGACAAGACAAGGCTGCCCACTCTCCCCCTATCTATTCAATATAGTACTCAAAGCTCTAGCTAGAGCAATTAGACAACAAAAGGAAATCAGGGGATACAAATTGGCAAAGAAGAGGTCAAAGTACCACTATTTGTGGATGATATGATAGTCTATATGAGGGACCCCAAAAATTCTACCAAAGAACTCCTGCAGTTGATAAACAACTTTAGCAAAGTGGCTGGATAGAAAATTATTTCAAACAAATCAGTAGCTTTCCTTTATACAAATGATAAACAGGCTGAGAAAGAAATTAGGAAAACTCCAAGACAGCCAGGGCTACACAAAGAAATCCTATCTCGAAAAACCAAAAAAAAAAAAAAAGAAACAAAAAAAGAAAAGAAAAAAGAAATTAGGAAAACAACATCTTTCAGGATAGTCACAAATAATATAAAATATCTTGGACTAACTCTTACCAAACAAGTGAAAGATCTGTATGACAAGAACTTCAAGTCTCTCAAGAAAGAAAACAAAGAAGATCTCAGAAACTGGCGAGATCTCTCATGCTCAAGGACTGGTATGATTAACATAGTAAAAATAGCCATCCTACCAAAAGGAATCCCCATCAAAATTCCAACACAATTCTTCAAAGACATGGAAAGAGCAATTCTCAATTTCATATGGAAAAATATAAAACCCAGGATAACGAGAATAGTTCTTAACAATAAAAGAAATTCTGGGTGAATCACCATTCCTGACCTCAAGCTATACTACAGAGCAATAGTGATAAAAACTGCCTGGTATTTGTTACAGGAAATATTTTAAAAATGCCCGCACATTCCTGCTCTGGTGCTGGCACTGGCTCACTACGCCCTGGCGGGGTCCCGCCATCTCTGTCCCACATTCCAGTAACCAAATTGAGCCACCAACCTCATGGTTAGAGATCACAATACCCAGTAACCTAGTAGGATCAAGACTCTTAATACTTATAGTAAACCAATCAGATGTATATATCAATAAATTCTCAATACACAAGATGCCAATACAATAATTTCAGAACCAATTGATAATTATAAAAGCTGTCCACTTAGATCAGACAAATTATCCCAATATTCTAACCTTTATGATATCATAACTAACTACCTATGACTGGTTAAAGACATGCTGATTCATGTCTGCCTCCATCTTGACCTTTCTCCTTCTCAGTTCTGTCGCTCTCTGTCTCTGCAACTCTTAGCTCTGCCTCCCTTTTCCCTGTCCAATCACAGGCCTCCTGCTGCCCTAATGTAATTGGACAAGAAAATTCCTGTGACAAACCACCCTTTCTGTTTAATTAAATAAAAAAAAAAAAAAAAAAACTTTTTCTCGAAATACAAATTGAGCACAACTATTACCATTTTGTAATTTATAAAGTATAAGATAGACCTAACACCCAGTCCATCATCTTTGTCATTAAGATAGAACAGTGTCATCATCTGTCCTAGCTTAAAAGACTTATAATTTTACACCTGACTTATGTCCTGGCTTTAGATTGTATGCCATCTGAAAACTATCCTCTCAAATCTGTTCCCTCAAAGTAAATAGCCTGGGTTGGCTCTGAGACTGTAGTTTTTCAACCCCGTCAGAAATCCATCAGTTGTTCCACAACTTAGCCAAATTATAGAGACTGCTGATTACCTGGACAGCCCCTGTACTTCAAAATGTTGGATCATTGATCTTTGGATCTTCTGGCCCAGGATCATCTGACAGACCTTAGAGAAACAGGAAATTAAGGACTAGCCTATTCTGTTCCTGCAGAACTATGCTATCCTAACCTGTAAATTGTGTCCTTTTTCTGGACAGTATTATATCTGTACATGAAATGAGGCAATTCTTGCCTAGCCGCTGTCTCACCACAACTGGAGCAACTCCACAGATGTTCAATTTTTTCCTTGCGTCCAAGAAAGGGATGCTGTCAGGAGCAGACTTGTCTGAACAACTAATGAATAAATAACATTAAATGTCACATTCTGTGGATTTCTGACGTTTTTGAAAACCAACTATCTATATAAAGTAATCTGGACTGTTCTCTGTTAACTACTCTCAGCTATTTCTAATTAAAATATCTGAAAACACCCTAACAATAAATAGAGCCATGAATTTGCTATTTGACCCATAACTGACAGGTTTAATCATCAGTTTATTAAAACAGTTATAGAAGGACTGGGTCTAAACCCTGTACTTTTAAATTTTTAGTATCAATAGAAGAAATTTATACCAATGAAAACCTTGATTTTGCATCAAAAAAATCTGTATCAAAATAAGAAATTATGACTTCTGCCTAGTAACAATTAAAAAGATTTCTACCAAATGAGATTATGGCTATGTAATCAATTCTAGCTATTCCTTCCTGTTCTAATTATGGTCATTTCTACATTCCCTAGAAAGACAACCTATAATGACTCCCTCCAGCCCCAAAGCCCAGGGAACTGGGTTGATGACTCTTCATAACTTCTTCAAACTGAATATGAGCATTGAGATATTATGAAAGGGGGAGGGGAGGGAAAATAGAATTGATTAGTCTCTGATGTCTGTGTCTCAACTGGTTCTGGCTGAATGTCCAGGATATCAGGAGTTCAAGCAGGTCAGTTCAGCCACCAAGGCTGTATATTCTGTAATATACAAGTCTCAAAACAAAATTTTAGTATCATCAAGATATATTTTTGTTTGATTCTCTGGAATCTGGTTCTCTGGGGGTCCACCTCTATCAAATCTGATCCATATTACTCTGGAAGGTGTACAGACACTAAAACCCTTTTCTAAAAGTGCAAAGACAAAACCTTTCTCCCAAAATAGCATATCTTTGAGCCAGTAACCAGGAAAACCTTTTGACCTCTCTCCCAGAGGAATAATATAACCACAAAACTCAAAGTCATACCCATTTTGAGAATTAAAACAATCCAAAACAAATGAAGTAAACTAAAATACTCTGTGTGCCTATTCTTAGACTGTGTCTATTTTGCCCAGCAGGATAAAAAAACCCAAGATTCCTGTGGAGCCCACATTAGACAGATTATGAGTATCCTATGAGGCATGTAAAGCAATCTTATACCATCTTAATTTTTGGCTCTCTTCCTAGAGCAGCCATCTTGTTATACCATTTATCTGTTTGGCTCTCTGCCTGGAGCCATGAACATATTTTATTAATACCTGTATAGTGTCTATCTGTTGATCTCTCTACCTGGAGCCACAGACGATACTATTTATTTCCTGTACATAGCAGACGATAATATCACTGTCTTTCTACTCTGGAGTCAGTGACTAATTTTCCCTATCTTAGTTCCGAACTACAGGCAAAATTCTCTAAGTGATTCGGACAGAATCTGTATATAAATCTATCGTAAAGGCAAATAATCTCAATTTTAAATTCACAGTTCAATCCCACTGCCCTCAAAAGTAGATAACTTCATTCTTTTTCTCTCTCAGAGCAGCCTGTAATTACCCACAACAGGGGACCTCAGGACTGCTAGTAATTTCTTTGTTTCAAGGTTCTCGTACTTGAGTCCACATGGCTCATCAGCACTACCCAACTATTCTCTAAAAAAAAAAAAAAAAAAAAAAAAAAAAACTAAAATAAAACTCTAACTCTCAGGCTAATAAACTTAAATTTCTAGTGGATACTTGCCCAACACATTGGTTCGCCATCTATTGTGGGAAATATTAAATGGTGGTTCAATTTAGTTACTGGAATGTGGGACAGAGCTGGCAGGACCCCATCAGGGCATAGTGTTGTGGCCCACTGATGCCGCCAACACTAGAGCAGGAACGTGCTGTCACTCTTTTAATATTTCCTGCAACAGTATTGGTACAGAGACAGGTTGATCAATGGAATAGAATTGAAGACCCAGAAATAAAACCACACACTTAGGGACACTTGATCTTTGACAAAGAAGCCAAAAATATACAGTGGAAGAAAGAAAGCCTCTTTAATAAATGGTGGTAGTCTAACTGGCAGTCAGTAAATAGAAAATAGATCCATATTTGTCCCCTTGCACAAAGCTCAAATCCAGGGGAATCAAGGACTTCAACATAAAACCAGATACGCTGAATCTAATAGAAGATAAAGTAGGAAAGAGCCTCAGATTCATTGAGGGGGGGATTTCCTAAACAGAACTCTAATGGCTCAGGCTCTAAAATCAAAAAAATGATAAATGGGACCTTGTGAAACTGAAAAGCTTCTGTAAGGCAAAGGACATAGTCAATAGGACAAATCAGCAACCTACAGATTGGGGAAAAAAATCTTCATTAACACCACATCTGATAAAGGACTAGTATCCAAAATATATAAAGAATTCAAGAAGGTAACCTCCAAAAAACCAAGCAACCCAATCAAAAAAATGGGGTATAGAGCTAAACAGAATTGACAACAGAGAAATCTTGAATGGCCGAGAAGCACTTTAAAAATGTTCAAGTCCTTAGTCATCAGGAAAATGCAAATCAAAACAACCCTGAGATTACACCTTATACCAATCAGAATGGCTAAAATAAAGAAAATAAACTCAGAGGAGGGTCTTGTTAGCCATCAGGGGGAGCAGAGGCCCTTGGACCTGAGGATATTAGATCCCCCAGTATAGGAGAATGCCAAGGAAGGAAGACGAGAGTGGGTGGGTGGGTTGGTGGGGGAATACCACCATAGTGGCAGGAGGAGGGGGAGGGAATAGGAAGGTTCCAAAGGGGAGATGTGGAAAGGGGGAAACATGTTTCCAAAGGGGGAATGATGTTTGAAATGTAGATAAAGTATGAAAAAGAAAAAAGAAAATAAACTCAGGTAACAGCACTGTTGTGGAGGATGTGGAGAAAGAGGAACACTCCTCCATTGCTGGTGGGATTGCAAACTGGTATAACCACTCTGGAATTCAATCTGGTGGTTCTTTAGAAAATTGGAAATAGATCTACCTGAAGACCCATGTGGATTGCTTTGGGGGCTGCTTGACAGGAATCTGACATTTGGCCAAGGACAAGGAAATGGGCTTCAGGCAGGAATCTGACATTAGGTCAAGGGCAAGGAAGTAAGCTCAGGCAGGAATCTAATCTTAGGCTAGAACAGGGAAGTAAGTTCATGCAGGAATCTTAATTTTAGTGTAGAACAGAAGAAGTAGGCTTCAGGCAAGAATCTGATTTGGGGCTTGGACAAAGAAGTAGGTGCAGATATTTTGGTCATCTTGATAAGCCCTCAGAAACAATGATCACAGACTTTTATTTATTGCCTTGCTCATTCCTTGGCTATTTGTGTTTATTGTACTGTTTGCCCTTATTGCTTACATGTAATTAAAATGGTATAAAAGTAGATTGGGAAAAAATAAACCTGCCTTCAGTCTCAGAATTGACTGAGGCCATGCTGCAATGTTGTCTAATTGTCTCTTCCTCTTCAGTCCTCACTCTTGCACTGGAGAACCTGTTGACTGACTGAGCGGGCTTGGTCAGACCCAGCTATACTACTTTTGGGCATATACCCAAAAGATGTCCCACCATACCACAAGGATATGTGCTCCACTATGTTCATAGCAGCCTTATTTATAATAGCCAGAAGCTGGAAACAACCCAGATGTCCCACAACAGAAGAATGGATACAGAAAATGTGGTTCATTTACACAATGAAATACTATTCAGCTATTAAGAACAAGGACATCATGAGTTTTGCAGGCAAATAGATGGAACTAGAAAATATCATCCTGAGTGAGGTAACTCAGACCCAAAAGTATATGCATGGCATGTACTTACTAATAAATGGATATTAGCCAAAAAAGTATAGAATACCTACGATAAAATCCACAGAACTCAAGAAGGTTAACAAGCAAAAGGGCACAAGTGAGGATGCCATAATCCCACTTGGGAGGGAGGAGAAAACAATCGCAAGAGGCAGAGGGAGGGAAGGATCTGGGTGGGAGAGGGGAGAGGGGGGAAAGGAAACATGATCAGGTATTGGGGGGAAGGAGTGACACCCTGAGGGCCAGCAGAATGAATGGAAATATGCAACCTCAGAAGGAGAGAGGTAGAGGGACCCTCTAGAATCTACCAGAGACCTGGGAGGTGAGAGACTCTCAGGACTCAAAGGGAGAGAGGGATCTTAGATGAAATGCCCAACAGTGGGGAGAGGGAACTTGTAGAGTCCACCTCCGGTAGAAAGACAGGGCATCAAGTGGAGGGATAGGGCTGGGTCCCACAGTCAAAACCTCTGGCCTAGAATTGTTCCTGTCTAAATGAACTGCAGAGACAAAAATGGAGAAGAGACTAAGGGAAAGGCAGTCCAGTGACCAACCCAAGCAGAGATCCAGCTCAAGAGGAGGCTCCAAGACCTGGCACTATTACAGATGCTATGGTATGCTTACAGTCGTGAGCTTATCATGGTTGTCCTCTGAGAGGCCCAAGAAGCAACTGGCTGAGACAGAGGCAGATACTTACATCCAACCATTGGACAGAAGTCAGAGACCTCTGCGGTTGAATTAGTTAAAGGCAGGAAGAAGTTAAGGAGGAGGAGGGCAACCCCATAGGAAAACCAGCAATCTCAACTAACCTGGACCCTTGAAATCTCTCAGACACTGAGCCACCAACCAGACAGCATACACTAGCTGGTCTGAGGCCCTCAACACATATACAGCAGAGGACTACCTGGTCTGACCTCAGTGGGAGAAGGCATACCTAATCCTCAAGACACTTGAGACCCCAGCGAGTCAGGGGGCCTGGCGGGGTAAGGGGAGAGCATCCTCATGGAGACAGGGGGAGAAGGAGTGGGATAAGGAACTATGGGAGGAGGAACCAGGAGGGGGACAAGGACTGGACTGTAAAAAAATGAAAGTAATGAGAGGGGTGGAGGGAAAATACACATTTCACGTGTGTGGAGTCTAGGTTTAATGTATATTACATGAAAGCAGAAGAGACTACTTGGGAGAGAGGAGGTAACCAGCAGGAAGGATAAGGTAACAGGAAAGGCAGCAGGCAGAAGAATACTTAGCAAAGTACAATTGTATGCATATGTGAGAATGTTGCAATGAAACAGTATTTTGTATACTAACTAAAAATTAGTATATTTTAAAATTTAGATATAACTTTAGTTAACAGCTATTTTTAGCCAAAAATCCTTCAAAATGCATACTAAAATCCAGGTGTCAGGTTGAATGAGCATAACAACATCACTTAGAAAGCCAAGGACCAGGACCACTATAAATTTGAGGCCAACCTGGTTTACAAAGAAAGATCTTATAGCCCCCTCATTAAAATATAAAATGTTTAATCTCTTCTAGTTATCATATAATCACTCCAATAAATTTATTTGGAACTGAAAGGCAGAGTTAGGGGCAGCTAAACAAATCCCATACTATTAACACATTCATGTCACCTGTAGACTGAACTGAATAGTTCTTCTAACTTAGTACAATCCAACAAAGTGCATTGGTTTTTAGTGAGTAAATAATATAAAAGAATCTCAGTTACTATTACACGGACAGGGGACATTGTAATAAAATAGTTATTAATTTAACAAGCAGTAGGAGAAGTTAGCAATGTATGCAACATTTTTGGTGACAAGAAGCTCAACTTATTGAGACTGCGTATCATTTAAATATTCTTGACATTATGAATGTCATTGGGGGAAAGTGATCCACTTTCTTTTTCTAAGTCATAGCTGAAACAGAGGCTTCTTTGAACAATATAAAGATCTGTTGGAGCAAATAACATTTTAAAATTTAAAAATTGGAAATTGATAGGATAAGTGGCTTGCTCTATGGATTTTATTAATTCGTTCAAAGATTTATGAAACATGATGTTTATAAAACATATTTTACCAAAGAATATGTTTTCAGTGTCTTTTTATAGAATGATTATATGGTAATATTTCTATATTTATACAAGTTATGGATATGCCTGCATAAGTTAAAGGTAATGTTTTACAACTATTTCCTAACTTTAATTGCTTTTATAATACAGATCTATTGAAATTAAATGACCTGCTTTTGTTTCTTTCAAGAACTCTGAAGCTGAAATGCTGTTAAGCCTTACTGTTCTTCTTTGCCATTTTCTGTTTGTAATCCACAGCTGATCTCTCACTGATGTTCTTAATGTACTACTACAGTTTGAATTCAGGTTGCCTGAATTATGAATAATATATCTCTAACCTTTGTATCAACCAAAGCAATTTGCCTTTTGACATCATTAAATTATATTTATATGAAGTAGAAGACGTTTTATTACCGGCTGGAGTGATAAAGTTATGAATATTTGTCATAAGATAGGCATTAGGTCTAATCCAAAAGAATTTAAAATGTTTTCAACTTTATATCCTGCCTGTTATTCTTAGTGATCTTTCTAACACAAGTTTTTTACTCAGCTGAAAAGATGAATCAGGATTAGAAGCCCATATACTTCATAATCTTCAAAAATTTAAATTTCCTCCTTTCAACCTTGTAAACCCCCCCCCCCCCCCCCCCCCCCCCCCCACCCCCGGCTCGCCAGTGCTTCTTCCACGAATTTGAAAAATGTTGCCGGGCAGTGGGGGCGCACGCCTTTAATCCCAGCACTCGGGAGGCAGGCAGATTTCTGAGTTCGAGACCGGCCTGGTCTACAGAGTGAGTTCCAGGACAGCCAGGGTTACACAGAGAAACCCTGTCTTGAAAGAAAGAAAGAAAGAAAGAAAGAAAGAAAGAAAGAAAGAAAGAAAGAAAGAAAGGAAGGAAGGAAGGAAGGAAGGAAGGAAGGAAGGAAGGAAGGAAGGGAGAGAAAGAAAGAAAGATGTACTGAGCAATCTGATACCTAAGGAGCAGGCCAGAATTAAGACCTTCAGACAGCAACATGGGAAGACAGTGGTGGGCCAAATCACTGTGGACATGATGTACGGTGGCATGAGAGGCATGAAGGGATTTGTGTATGAGATATCACTTCTTGATCCTGATTAGGGCATCCGTTTCCGAGGCTATAGTATCCCTGAATGCCAGAAGCGGCTGCCTAAGGCTAAGGGAGGGAAACTCTGCCTGAGGGCTTGTTTTGACTGCTGGTAACTGGGCAGATGCTCACAGAGGAACAGGTATCTTGGCTCTCACAAGAATGGGCAAAAAGGGCAGCTCTGCCTTCTCATGTGGTCACCATGCTGGACAATTTCCCTACCAATCTGCACACCATGTCTCAGCTCAGTGCAGCCATCACAGCCCTCAACAGTGAAAGCAACTTTGCCCAGTCATTTGCAGAGGGCATGAACGGAGCTAAGTACTGGGAGCTCATCTATGAAGACTGCATGGACCTGATTGCCAAGCTGCCGTGTGTTGCAGCAAAGATCTACCGGAATCTGTACCGGGAGGGCAGCAGTATTGGGGCCATTGACTCTAAGCTGAACTGGTCCCACAATTTTACCAACATGCTAGGTTACACAGACCCTCAGTTCACCGAGCTTATGCGTTTGTATCTCATCATCCACAGTGACCATGAGGGTGGTAATGTAAGTGCCCACACAAGCCACTTGGTGGGCAGTGCCATTTCAGACCCTTACCTGTCCTTTGCAGCAGCCATGAATGGGCTGGCAGGGCCTCTCCACGGACTAGCAAATCAGGAGATGCTTGTCTGGCTGACACAGCTACAGAAGGAAGTTGGCAAAGACATGTCAGATGAAAAGTTACAAGACTACATCTGGAGCACACTCAACTCAGGACGGCTTGTCCCAGGATACGGTCATGCAGTACTAAGGAAGACTAATCCACGTTATTCCTGTCAGCGAGAGTTTGCTCTGAAGCATCTGCCTAAGGATCCCGTGTTTAAGCTGGTTGCTCAACTATACAAGATTGTGCCCAATATCCTCTAAGAGCAAGGGAAAGCTAAGAACCCTTGACCCAAGGTAGATGCTCACAGTGGGGTGCTGCTGCAGTACTATGGCATGACAGAGATGAATTACTAGACAGTTCTGTTCGGAGTGTCGAGGGTACTGGGTGTGCTGGCCCAGCTCATCTGGAGCAGAGCCCTAGGCTTCCCTCTAGAAAGGCCCAAGTCCATGAGCATGGATGGTCTGATGAAGTTTGTGGACTCTAAGACAGGGTAAAATGAGAGAGTTGGGGGAAACTGGCTATAAGAAAATGAGGAAGCTTAAAAATAAAGTATAATTTTGTTTTGTTTCAGGAGCCTTTAAGACTTAAGATTAAACTGTATCTGAGGCACTGAAAATACATGTGAAGTTAAAATATAAATTAAAACTTGAAAGACATAGTGACCCCTTCTCCCCTCACCAGCTCACCTCCCCCTCCTGGTATGAGTTGCCCACCAGCTGTAGGACAACCCGGACTGATGCATGTGGTCAGGGTTAGTTCTGGCTACCCACCATCTCTAGAGCAAGAGTCTGGCTCCTCTCTTCTTTAGGTCAAAGCAGGATACAGAAAAACTAGTCACTCAGTGAAACTTTTGTTTCTATTCTTCCAGCCCCTAAATCATTTAGGCCAGGGGCAGGTCCCCTTTATGTACATAGAAATCATGTTGGATGTCAGCTGTGTCAAATGCTAGGGCCTTTTCCCATGTACACAAGCACCTCCTACCTAGCAGTAAGATCTATTGGTTAGCTGGAGACGCTTTGGCAACTTTTTATTCTATCAGGTGACCATAAATGGCATGGTATTTATTGTGACAGGCTCTCAACATCTGAATTATTTCTCCTTTTAAATTATACCATTAAAGTTAAGGTCTAGGGGTGTTCTGTTTCCTTCCAGGCTTTCTATACCTGCTGTGCCTCCAGCTGAGGATGCTCTGGGCCTCCCTGGCCTGGCCTCTGCTAGGGTCCTCTCCTAGCAGGTCTATCCATTCGATCTGTGGACTTCCCGGTCATTTGGCTTTAGGTCTTTTACTTCCATGGCCACTTTTACTTTTAAGCCACTATCTTCTGACCTTGGTTTCTCCTGTTAATATGCTCTGGCACAGAACAAGAGCTCAGGAATGACCAGCCTCCTCAGGGTCTAGTCCCAGGGGTTCTTGCCTTTCTTTTTGAACAGCAGGTACATACAGTTCCCATTGAATATTAGATGGACCTAGGGCTGGGGGCACTCAAAACAGTAAGCCTTCTTCCCATCCTGGGCCGAGAAAATGGTCCTTTATCTATCAGTGTCTTTTGCTCTTCCCTAAAGTGAGAGCTCACAGCATGGCACTTATCTTAGCAGCCCCATTTCCACAGATTTTCAGTGACTCAGAATGCTCTACTGCCTTTTCTTTGAGAAAGGGTAGAGATACACTCCTGTTGTGCCCCTCCTTATCCCAAAGCTCCTGCCTGTGTTTGTACGGAACCCAACTCCTGCACCACACTGTTGAGATGGACACACTGTAAACCCCTGGGTAACTGTTAAAGTCCCAATGCAGACTTCAGGTTGTTCTGCATAAAATGAAAATAATAACTGTTTTTATTTAACAAAAAAACCCCAAACATTTAAGTTTCAAAAGATGGAATCTTAAACAATAAGGTCCATTTTCCTTGCTCAAACACTATTCCATTTTTCGAACCAAAACTCAAAACAGCAGCTGATACAGTCCTACACACATAAACGGAGATCGGTTCTCCTAACTGTTCTTCATCTCATTCTATTTTCTATATTGCTATCTCTTATATTTCCTTTCTTGGTCTTGTTCAACTCTAGTCCTCCTATTTATGTCCAAAAGTCAATCTCCTAAATGGCTTGAATGAATTATGTAAAATTATCATCCACCCTTCTATAGCCTGTAGACATGACTAGTGTCAAATCACTTAACTGTAAGTGATTGTTTGTTTTTATCTAAAATATTTCTACTTGGCTTTGTCCTTGAGATCAGAGATTATATTATTTCAGACAATTCTCAATCCAGTGATTTCTTTCTGTCTTTAGGTATGGCCACTCGGGAGGGTCTGATAAGAGGAAATACTCCCTTCTTGAACCACTTCGTTCCAAGGTTTCCATAACTTTCTATATTCCTTAGGCTTCCCCTCCTCTACTAGCCTCTCGTTTTTAGGCAACCCCCCATGTTTTTTCAGATATTCTTGCTTCAAGCTCCTGTATTAGCTCCTTTCTATTCTATAATTACATATGATTATCTAAAAAGTGTATGGACAGTCCAAGACTTGATTTTTAGGATTTTTGTTTTATTCTCTATCTCTGTCTCTGTTTCTCTGGGTGTGTCTCTCTGTGTCTGCCTCTTTCTGCTCCCCATGTATGTATGTGCGCATGTGTGCATGCGTACATGTGTGCTATATGTCATGTATACAAGAGCTCTCACAAACTAGAAAAGAACAGTAGAACCCTTCAAACTGGAGTTACAGGTAGTTGTAAGCCTCTGATGTTGATGCCAGGAACAAAACTGGGGTCTTCTGGAAGAGCATGAGACACTGATAACCTATGAGCCGTCTTGCAAGTCCTAGCCCAAGACTTTAAATGGCACTTATATGACAATAATTACTAAATACTGACCCTTCTGGAGTATCTAAGCTGTATTTGTCTCACATACCCACATGGATAGCTATGTGGATTCTAACATTATAATTCAAATGCATTTTGTTTGTTTTTTTCAGGCTAGATATGTAACTCAGTGGTAGCCTATCTGATTAACAAGTATGAAGTCCTACATTCTGTTCCTGTATTAGTTACTTTTCTATTAATGTAATAATATATCAAAACCAAGGCAACCTACCAAAGGAAAACTTTATTGAAGACTGCAGTTCAAGGGAGATAAGAATACAACATGGCGGGAAGTTCAAGGCATGATGGCTATGTAGCAACATGAGAACTTACATCTTGAAGCAGATTAAGTGAATTAGAAATGGTGCAAGTCTTAAACCCTTCAAGGCTTGTCTCCACAGACAACTTCTCCCCAAAGAGGCCACACCTTTTAAGCCTCCCCAAACAGTACCATCAACTGGGATCTAAGCATTCAAACATCCCAGAACATGGGAGATATTTCTCATTCAAACCACCATAATCTCCAAAATAAGGAAAGAAATCAAACCTTGCATTCTTACCTCCAGCAAGTCCTTTTCTGAAGTGTGTGACTCTCCTGAAGTTTGTGGCATAAAAGCAATATTAAGATACTCATTTTTGCTTCAAAGCTAATATAATATCCAGTAAAATCAGTATTCTAAAAAACAATAAATTCTAGGCCAGAAAGATGGCTCTGCAAGGAAAGGCACTTGCCATCAAATGGGAGGGAAACCAGCTTTCATACATGTGCAGTGGTACACACACACACACAATCAGTAGCTCTTGTAAATATAAGACTACTATGGGCTTCAATGATTCAACAAGGGAAAACTCAGAACTGCCACCAAAACCATATCAGGGGTTCAATATTAGTATCAGATTTAGTTCCATTAAAGGCTAATGTATTTTCTTCACAAAGTAGCCACTGTATTTATCAAAATACTTGGATTTTCTAACATCCTCTAAATTAAATGTACCCCTTCATAGCAGAGTCACTTTCCTAGCTGCCTTGTAAAAGTCATAGTATGGATCAGAGCACGAAGACACTGCAAGGATCTCTGTGCCCAAGAGAGACATAGAAGAACATGTACCCACTAAGCTCTATTCACTCTCTTAATCAAATAAGTCAATCCTTTTAAATGAGCTTAAGACAAAAGGAGTTTCCAACAAGCCAAAAATAGAAGCTCTTTCCTAAAATAATCTTTAATATGCTCTTAACTTCTAAAAGTCATTAATATTATAGTTCTTATAAAATTTTCAAAACTAAATAATCAAATTTAAGATGATACCTTTTGTTATATCCCCACCCATCCCTTCTTCCCTGCTGCAGATCTGCTCTGTGGTTCCATTATCTTGTACCTCCAGCCACCTCTCTTCCCTGCAGCTATTTCATTTTGACTACAGTTCATTCAGAAGGGCTTTGTAGCAAGCCAACACTGTCCCCTACTGTCCACACCTTTTGCTCTCTTTCCCTTGTTCTCTCTCCCTCTCTCTCTCTCTCTCTCTCTCTCTCTCTCTCCTTCCCTCCTTTCCCCTTCCCTCCTTTTTGTCGTTCTTTTCCTTCCTTTCTCTTTTTTGATACCCACCTCACCACTTTTCCAGTGTCCAGAAACCCAGAGGAAGACCTGGTTTATGATTTCTGTATTTCTTGTTGTTGTTTTGTTTGTTTGTTTGTTTTGCCTTCTTTTTATAGTCTACCATTAACCAAAATTCCCACATATCCACCTCACTTTTTCTTTACGTGAATTATTCCCACCCTTATGTATGTCCCTCTCCTCTACTTCACATTGGAATGAAAAGGGGAAAGGAATAAGAAAGGAAGAACATGACAACTTCTAGGTGGTGATGAAATTTCCAGGTTTATTCTGTAGAGAAAAAAAGGAGAGCAAAGCCAGAGATCAGTGGACATGACCCTGATCCTGGCCATGTGAGGAGAGGCGGTAAAGTAGAGGAGATCCAGGAGAGTAATAAAGTAGACAAAAAGGGGAAAGGCCCAAGTAATCAAACTGGCTGTATTATATAGAGAAGGGTAGCCTAGCCCCTGGGCTAGAATTTAAAGTAGGGAGTAGGGTATGCCAGCCAGAAGGAGCCTGTAACCTGTAGGGACTCAGGGATGCTGGGAGAACCTGGCCACCAGGTCCAATTTGATATGCTAAATAGGCACCTCAGTTAACCATCTGACTCAGGTTTGAGACCTAACAACATTTACCAATCTAATATTCATCACCAGTTTCACTTGATTGCTTATCTCTTCTTTTCCTTTGCATTCATCCTAAAGTATTAATATAAACTGTACCATCAGGGTCCCTTTATTCCCCAAACTAATTAATACTTAAGTGTCTCTTTTATAGCCACTTGCTATTCTATTATCAGGGTGAGTTAACTACTAGATAGCTGTTGCTGCAGAACTCACAGGGACAGAATGAAGATAGAACCTGGTGACAAGCTAACACACAAAAACATCACCAGGACTAGTCTGTCCTGAACACTGCAAACACATACACTGAAAGAAGAGAGCAACCTAAATTTCAAAACAAAAACAAATCTTAACCAATGATCTAACCCCAGAAAGGCAGGTAAGTGCAAAACCACAAGTTAAATGAAAAACCAAGACAATTTGTCTCCAAAAATACCAGTTTCACCCTAATGACCCCCAATCAAAATGGCTTCATGAAATACCAGGTGCATAGTTACTGTAGTTTTTTTTTTAAATGACTATAAATATAGCAACAACTCAAAGAGAACTTCAGTATTTTCTAAGCACGCACAAACATCTGAATAAGGGGATGAAGAGACGGTTCAGCAGTTAAGAGCACTGGCTGTTCCTTTAGAGGACCTGAGTCCAATTCCCAGACTCACATGGCAGCTCACCATTGTCCATAACTCCAGTTGCAGGGGATCCATGGCACCAGGAATACATGAGGTGCATATATGTGTACATTCATGCAAAATACTCATACATGTAAAATAAAACAAATACTTTGAAAAGGAAAGTAGCTGAATAAGAAGTCAATTCATAGCATAAAATATAGTTTAATAAAGAGAAATACTAATAAAAACCCAAACAAGACTGCTGGAGCTGATCTTGTACCACAGGACTCCATAGCCAAATAGCACTGGGAGAGAGCTGGTCTCCCAGGAGTGTGGACACACCTGAGAGAACAAGTAAGACCACCACTCTGTAAAAATTCCTGGCCCAAGATGGACCCACTCAGAGCCAACAGGACACAGAAACCAAGGAAGAGCTGGGGACAGGATCCTTCTGGTTTCTGTCTGCACCCCAGAGCTGACCCTGTACCACAGTTCTCCATATCCAAATTCCTCCCAGAGAGAGATGGTCTCCAAGGAGTACTGACACAGAGGTTGGCAGGAGGGACAAGCCACAGTCAGAGACAGCAAGAACAGCTAACACCAGAGGTACCAGATGGCAAAAGGCAAGGGCAAGAATATCAGCAACAGAAACCAAAGTTACTTGGCATCATCAGAACCCAGTTCTCCCACCACAGCGAGCCCTGGATACCCCAACACACCAGAAAAGCAAGACTCAGATTTAAAATCACATCTCATCATGATGATAGAGGACTTTAAGAAGGAAATAAATAACTCCCTTAAAGAAATACAAGAGAACACAGGTAAACAGGTAGAAGCCCTTAAAGAGGAAGCACAAAAATCCCTTAAATAACTACAGGAAAATACAACCAAACAGGTGAAGGAATTGAACAAAACCATCCAGGATCTAAAAATGGTAATAGAAACAATAAAGAAATCAGAAAGGGAGACAACCATGGAGTTAGAAAACCTAGGAAACAGATCAGGAGTCAAAGATGCAAGCATCACCAACAGAATACAAGAGATAGAAGAGAGAATTTCAGGTGCAAAAGATACCATAGAAAACATTGACACAACAGTCAAAGAGAATGCAAAAAGCATAAAGCTTCTAACCCAAAGCATCCAGGAAATCCAGGACACAATGAGAAGACCAAACCTAAGGATAATAGGTATAGAACAGAGCAAAGATTCCCAACTTAAAGGGCCAGCAAATATCTTCAACAAAATTATAGAAGAAAACTTCCCTAACCTAAAGAAAGAGATGCACATAAACATACAAGAAGCCTACAGAACTCTAAATAAAATGAACCAGAAAAGAAATTCCTCCTGTCACATAATAATCAAAACACCAAATGTACTAAACAAAGAAAGAATATTAAAAGCAGTAAGGGAAAAACGTTAAGTAACATATAAAGGCAGACCTATCAGAATTACACCAGACTTCTCACCAGAGACTATGAAAGCTAGAAGATCCTGGGCAGATGTCATACCCTAAGAGAACACAAATGCCATCCCAGGCTACCATACCCAGCAAAACTCTTGATAACCATAGATGGAGAAACCAAGATATTCCATGAGAAAACCAAATTTACACACTATCTTTCCACAAATCCAGCCCTACAAAGGATAATATATAGAAAATACCAATGCAAGGAGGGAAACTACAACATAGAAAAAGCAAGAGAGTAATCTTTCAACAAACCCAAAAGAAGATAGCCACACAAACATAATTCCACCTCAAACAACAAAACTTCAGGAAGTAACAATCACTTTTCCTCAATATCTCTTAACATCAATGGACTCAATTCTCCAATAAAAAGACATAGACTAACAAACTGGATACATAAACAGGACCCAGAATTTTCCTGCATACAGAAAACACACCTCCATGACAAAGACAGACACTACCTCAGAGTAAAAGGTTGGAAAACAATTATCCAAGCAAATGGTCCCAAGAAACAAGCTAGAGTAGCCATTCTAATATCGAATAAAATCAACTTTCCACAAAAAGTTATCAAAAAAGATGAGGAAGAACACATCATACTGGCCAAAAGAAAAATCTACCAAGATAAACTCTCAATTCTGAACATCTATGCTCCATACGAAAGGGCACCCACATTCATAAAAGAAACTTTACTAAAGCTCAAAGAACAAATCACACCCCACACAATAATAGTGAAAGACTTCAACATCCCACTCTCAGCAACAGATAGATCATGGAAACAGAGACTAAACAGAGACATAGTGAAACTAACAGAAGTTATGGACAAAATAAATCTACCAGATATTTATAGAAGATTTCATCCTAAATCAAAAGAATATACCTCTTTTTCAGCACCTCATAATACCTTCTCCAAAATTGACCATATAATTGGTCACAGAACAGGTCTCAACAGATACAAGAAGATTGAAATAATCCCATGCATCCTATCAGATCACCACAGACTAAGGCTGGTCTTCAATACCAACAAAACAATGGAAAGCCCATATACACCATGTACATATGGAAGCTGAACAACTCTCTACTCAAGGATAACTTGGTCAAGGAAGAAATACAGAAAGAAATTAAAGACTTCTGAGAAATTAATGAAAATAAAGACACATCATACCAAAACTTATGGGACACAATGAAAGCAATGTTAAGAGAAAAACTCATAGCTCTAAGTGCCTCCAAAAAGAAACTGGACAGAATATACACTATAAGCTTAACAGCACAACTGAAAGCTCTAGAACAAAAAGAAGCAAATACACCCAAGAGGAGTAGATGGCAGGAAATAATCAAACTCAGGACTGAAATTAACCAAATAGAAACCAAAATAACTATACAAGGAAACAACAAAACCACGAGTTGGTACTTTGAGAAAATCAACAAGATAGATAAACCCTTAGCCAAACTAACTAGGGCACAGAGACAGTATCAAAATTTATAAAATTAGAAATGAAAAGGGAGACATAAGAACGGAAAGCGTGGAAATTCAAAAAATCATCAAATCTTCCTACAAAAGCTTATAGTCAACAAAATTGGAAAGTCTGAATGAAATGGACAATTTTCTAGACAGATACCAGGTGCCAAAATTAAAACAGGAGCAGATAAACCATCTAAAGAGTCCTATAACCCCTAAAGAAATAGAAGCAATCATTAATAGTCTCCTGTGGGGCAGTGATCTGTGATAGGCAGTCTGGCACTCGGTTGAGCACAGGCAAAAACTCTGGGAGACCCAGTGGAATCCGCAAGGGACTGGAAACATTACGCCAACACTCCTGGGAGGCTTTTGGCTCCAGTCACAGTCATGTACCACCATGTCCCAGTAGAGGCGTGGCCACACAGCCCCAAGCCATCCCCATGTTAATGAGATACCTAGAGGCTTAGCCACATCCCTTCCCAGTTACTATATAGGCCTTTCCTCTCCCAGAGGGGCAGGAGTACAATTCCATCCACGCCACTCTCCACATGATGAAAACTAACGTCTTAGAATTATGGACTGTTTCTTCATCTGGACCTGCAGCGGGAAGTAAGGGATCAGGCCCTGGATTAAGGAGCCGCATCTAATCTCTCACCAAAGGCTTCCCAGCACTCCCAGATGGTACCCATTCACCCAGGCCTAGGCAGCTAGCCCGGCGCCCAAAGCCTCTGAGACCTGGCGGGAACCCCAGCTGCTCTCCTGCTAGCCCGTCTGTGGCACCCTGCGGTGACTGTGGTGCCCAGGCTAGAGAACCCACAGAGACGACTGCCATGCGTTCCCTGGAAATAGCCCACTTCCCAACCTACAAACAGGGCCTTCAAAGGCTTCCCACAGCCCACACGTGCCCATTAAACTGTGTGGGAAGATGCATGGTCACTTCCCATGTGTCCCCTGTCCCACCCAGAGCCACAGTGCCCTGGGACAGACACATGGGGCTTCATTCTACCATGCCAGGCTTTTTCCCACAGTCTCCTAACCAAAAAAAAAGCCTAGGTCCGGATGGTTTTAGTATAAAATTCCATTCCAGAAGACCTAACACCAATACTTCAAACTATTCCACAAAATAGAAACAGAAGGAACACTACCCAATTCATTCTATGAAGCCACAATTATGCTTATACCTAAACCAAACAAAGAGAACTTCAGACCAATTTCCCTTATGAATATTGATGCAAAAATACTCAATAAAATTCTTGCCAACTGAATCAAAGAACACATCAAAACAATCATTCACCACAATCAAGTAGGCTTCATCACATGGATGCAGGGAGGATACAACACATGGAAATCCAGCAACAAAATCCATGACATAAATAAACTCAAAGAAAAAAAAAACACATGATCATTTCATTAGATGCTGAAAAAGCATTTGACAAAATTCAGCATGCCTTCATGTTAAAAGTCTTAGAAAGATCAGGAATTCAAGGTCCATACCTAAACATAGTAAAAGCAATATACAGCAAACCTGTAACCAACATCAAATTAAATGAAGAGAAACTTGAAGTAATCCCACTAAAATCAGGGACTAGATAAGGCTGCCCACTCTTTCCCTATCTATTCAATATAGTACTTGAAGTTCTAGCTAGAGCAATTAGACAACAGAAAGAGGTCAAAGTGATACAAATTGGAAAGGAAGAAGTCAAAATATCACTTCATATCATTGCAGATGATATGATCATATACTTAAGTGACCCAAAAAATTTCACCAGAGAACTCCTAAAGCTGATAAACAACTTCAGCAAAGTGGCCAGATACAAAATTAACTCAAGCAAATCAGTAGCCTTCCTATACTCAAAGGATAAACAGGCTGAGAAAGAAATTAGGGAAATGACACCCTTCACAATAGTCACAAATAATATTACATACCTTGTGTGACTCTAACCAAGCAAGTGAAAGATCTGTGTGACAAGAACTTCAAGTCTCTGAAGAAAGAAATTGAAGAAGACTTCAGAAGATGGAAAGATCTCCCATGCTCATGGATTGTCAGGATTAATATAGCAAAAATGGCCATCCTGCCAAAAGCAATCTATAGGTACAATGCAGTCTCCATCAAAATTTTAAATTAATTCTTCATAGAGTTAGAAAGAGTAATTTATTTGTAGATATGATAGCATACATAAGCAACCCCAAATATTCTACCAGAGAACTCCTACAGCTGATAAAACCCAGGATATCAAAAACTATTCTCAACAATAAAAGAACTTCTGGGGGAATCACCACCCCTGACCTCAAACTATTCTACAGAGCAATAGTGATTAAAAACTGCATGGTATTTGTACATAAACATTGGTCAATGGAATTGAATCAAAACCCCGAAATAAACCCGCACACCTATGGACACTTGATTTTTTTGTAAAGAAGCCAAAACCATACAATGGAAAAATGAAAGCATCTTCAACAAATGGTGAAGAACTAACTGGATGTCTATATGAAGAAGAATTAAAATAGATCCATACTTATTACCCTGCACAAAACCAAAGTCCAAGTGTATCAAGGATCTTAACATAAAACCAGATACACTAAATCTCATAGAAGGGAAAGTGAGAAGTACCTTTCCTTGAACGCACTGGTACAGGAGACAAGTCCCTGAACAGAACACCAGTGGCTCAGGCTCTAAGATCAGCAATTGATAAATGGGACCTCATGAAACTTCAAAGCTTTAGTAAGGCAAAAGACACTGTCAATAGGACAAATCAGCAGCCCACAGATTGGGAAAGGCTCTTCACCAACCCTACATCTGACAGACTACAAAGAACTCAAGAAGTTAGACACCAACAACCCAAATAACCAAATTTAAAATGGGGTACAGAACTAAACAGAGAATTCTCAGCAGAAGAATATCAAATGGCCAAAAAGCACTTTTAAAACTGTTTGAAGTCCTTAGTCATCAGGGAAATCAAAACAACTGTGAGGTTCCATCTTACACCCATCAGAATGGCTAAGATCAAAACCACAAGAGATAACATATGTTGGCGAGGATGTGGAGCAGGGGGAATACTCCTCCATTGCTGGTGGGAGAGCAAACTTGTACTATTTTGGAAATCAAATTGCCACTTTCCCATAAAACTTGGAATAGTTCTACCTCAAGACCCAGCTATACCACTCCTGGGCATATACCCCCAAAATGCTCCAACATCTCACAAAGACATTTGCTTAACTATGTTCATAGCAGCTTTATTGGTAATAGCCAGAACCTGGAAACAACCTAGACATCCCTCAATGGAAGAATAGATAAAGAAAATGTGATACTTTGCCTTACAGAAGCTATTCAGTTTTATGAGGTTCATTAGTCAATTGTTGATCTTAGAGCATGAGCCATTGTTGTTCTTTCTGTTCAGGAAAATTTCCCCTGTGCCAATATTTTCAAGGTTTTTTTTCCCACTTTCTCTTCTATTAGATTCATCATATCTGGTTTTATGTGGAGGTCCTTGGTTCACTGGGACTTGAACTTTGTACAAAGAGGATCAATTTGCATCCTTCTACATGCCAACTGCCAGTTGAACCAGTACCATTTGTTGAAAATACACTCTTTTTTCCATTGGATGGTTTTGACTTCTTTGTCAAAGATCAAGTGACCATAGGTGTATGGGTTCATTTCTGGGCCTTCAGTTCCATTCCAGTGATCTCCTGCCTGCCTCTGTACCAAATACCATGTGGTTTTTATTGAGGTCAGGGATGGTGATTTCCCCCACTCAGGATATTTTCAAGTTCCATCCATTTGCCTTCGAATTTCATGAAGTCATTGTTTTTAATAGCTGAGTAGTATTCCATTGTGTAAATGTACCACATTTTCTGTATTCATTCCTCTGTTGAGGGACATCTGGGTTGTTTCCAGCTTCTGGCTATAAATATGGCTGCTATGAACATAGTAGAGCATATGTCCTTCTTACATGTTGGAGCATCTTCTGGGTATATGCCCAGGAGTGGTATAGCTGGGTCCTCAGGTAGTATTATGTCCAATTTTCTGAGGGTCCGCCAAACTGATTTCCAGAGTGGTTGTACCAGCTTGCAATCCTACCAGCAATAGAGGAGTGTTTCTCGTTTTCCACATCCTCGCCAGCATCTGCTGTCTCTTTTTGTGGATTTTTTTTTGGGGGGAGGGTCACTTATGTATACTATCATATTATCAGAAAATAGTGATATATTTAATTGCTCTTTTCCAATTTTATCCCTTTGATCTCCTTTTGTTGCCTAATTGCTCTGACTAGAACTTCGAGTTCTGTTTTGAGTAGACAGGGGGAGAGTGAGCAGCCTTGTCCCTGATTTTAGTGGGATTGCTTCAAGTTTCTCTCCATTTAGTTTGATGTTGGTTATTGGTTTGCTGTATACTGGTTTTATTATATTTAGGTATGGACCTTGAATTCCTGATCTCTCTGATACTTTTAACATGAGGGAGTGTGGACACTGTCAATAGAACAAAATGGCAACCAAAACACTGGGAAAAGATCTTTACCAACCCTACATCTGATAGAGGGCTAACATCCAAAATATACAAGGAACTCAATAAGTTAGACTCCAGAGAACCAAATAACCCTATTTAAAACGGGGTACAGAACTAAACAGAGAATTCTCAACTGAGGAATCTTGAATGGCTGAGAAGCACTTTAAAAAATGTTCAACATCCTTAGTCATCAGGAAAATGCAAATAACAGGACCCTGAGACTCTACCTCACTCCAGGCAGAATGGCTAAGATCAAAAACCCAGGTGACAGCAGATGCTGGCAAGGATGTGGAAAAAGAGGAGCACTCCTCCATTGGTCGTGGGATTGCAAGCTGATACAACCACTCTGAAAATCAGTTTGGTGGACCTTCAGAAAATTGGGAATAGTTATACCTGAGGACCCAGCTATACCACTCTTGGGCATATAACCAAAAGATGTTCCAACATATAACAAGGACACATGCTCCACTATATTCATAGCAGCCACATTTATAATAGCCAGAAGCTAGAAAGAACCCAGATGTCCCTCAATGGAGGAATCGATTCAGAAAATGCAATACATTTACAAAATGGAGTACTACTCAGCTATTCGCAGGCAAATGGATGGAACTTGAAAACATCCCGAATCACAAAAGAACCCAGTCACAAAAGAACCCAGTCACAAAAGAACACACATGGTATGTACTCACCTACAAGTGGGTATTAGGCAAAAAAAGCTCAGAATGCCCACAATACAACTCACAGACCATATGAAACCCAAGAAGGAAGACCACACCAAAGTGTGTATGTTACAGTACTACTCAAAAGGGGGAAGAAAATAATCTTGGGAAGTAGAGGGAATGAGGGATCTGGGAGGAAGAGGGGAAAGAGAGGGAAAAGAGGGACTGGTTCAGATATGGGAGATGGGGGTCAGGAATTTTAAAGGAGGTGTGCAGCAGTGGGGGAGGGGAACTGGGAGTAGCCACTAGAAAGTTCCAGGTGCTAGGGACCCAAGAGGTTCCCAGGACCCAAAAGAGAGGACATTAGCCAAAATACCCAACAGAGGGGAGATAGAACCTGTAGAGACCATATCCAGTGGATAGGCATGGCCCCTGGTTGAGGGATGGGGCTACCCACACACCTAAAAAATATTAATCCAGAATTCCTCCTGCCAAAAGGAACTGTGGGGACAGAGTGGGGCCGAGACTGAAGGAAAGGTCATCCAGAGACTGCCCCACCTAGGGATCCATCCCATCTGCAGACACCAAACCCAGACACTATTACTGATGCCAAGAAGTACTTCCTGACAGAAGCCTGGTATAGCTGTCTTAAAAGGCTCTGCCAGAGCCTGACCAATACAGATGTGGATGCAGGCAACCAACATCGGACTGAGCTCAGGGACCTCAATGGAGAAGTTAGGGCAAAGACTGAGGGAGCTGAAGGGGCTTACAACCCCATAGGAAAAACAACGATATCAACCAAGAAGACCCCCCAAAGCTCCCAGGGACTAAATCACCAACTAAAGATTACACGGGGGGAAGGGGGATGACCCATGGCTCCAGCTGGACATGTAGCAGAGGATGGCTTAATGTGGCATCAATGGGAGAGGAGCCCCTTGGCCCTGTGGAGGCTTGATGACCCAGCATAGGAGAATGCTAGGGCACTGAGGCAGGAGTGGGTGGGCAGGTGGAGGAGCACCCTCATAGAGGCAGGTGAAGAGGAAGGGGATGGGAGTTTCTAAAGGGGAAACTGGGGAGGGGATAACATTTGAAATGTAAATAAAATAACCAATAAAATTCAAAAAAAAGAAGAAAATGTGGTACATCTACACCATGGAATACTACTCAGCTATTAAAAACCAAGATATCACAAATTTTGCAGGCAAATGAATGGCTCTTGAGAATGTCATCCTGAGTGAGGTAACACCGTCTCAAAAGGACATGCATAGTGTGTACTCATGAGTAGATATTAGCCATAAAATACAGGTACTATGTTACACTCCACAGACCCAAAGAAGCTAAACAAGAAGGAAGGCCAAAGGGGGGAAGCTTGAATCTCACTTAGAAGAGGGAATAGTCATAAGAGGCAGATGGAATGAGGGAACTGGAAGGGAGGCAGAATGGGGAGGAGAATGAGGGATTCAGGATCAGGTGTGGGGAAGGACAGGTGAGATGGCCAAATGGCCATGAAAATCTGTGACGGGGTAAGGATGTCAGAGATATCTCCAGGACAAGATAGAGACCTGGGATAAGGCTCCCAACAATCAATGGGGGTGACCTTAGTTGTGACTCACTTCACTGGAGATATGGAACCTGAAGAAGCTACCTCCTGTAGCCAGGCAGGAACCCCAGTGGAGTGATAGAGACACCAACCTCTCCACAAAATTTTCAACCCAAAATTTATCCTGTCTATATAAGTAATGCAGGCATGAATGAAGGAGCAGAAACTGAGGGAATGGGCAACCAATAACAAGCCTAACTTGAGACCCATTCCATGGGTAAGCCCTAATCCCTAACACTATTAATGATACTCTGTTATGCTTGCAGACAGGAGCATGTTGTCCTCTGAGAGGCTCCACCACCACCACCACCCCAGTAGCTGACTCAGACAGATGCAGACACCCATAGCCAGACAATGGATGGAGCTTGGAGAGTCTTATGGAAGACTAAAAGGAAGAATTGTGGGGCCAGAAAGGGGATAGAAACTCCACATGAAGACCAACAGAGTCATCTAACCTGGATCCTTGGGGCTCTCAGAATCTGAACCACCAACCAAAGTACATATATGGGCTAGACTTAGCTGCCTGCACCCATATGTAGCAGATGTGCAGCTTGACCTTTATGTGGGTTCTGAACTGGAACAGGGGTTATCCCAAAAGCTGTTGCCTGTACATGGGATATGTTCTACTTACTAGACTGCTGTGTCTGGCCTCAGTGGGAAAGGAAGCGCCTAACCTCGAAGAGACTTGAAGTGCCAGGGGGATACTCAGGAGGGGCCCCACCTGCTCAGAGGATAAGGGGGGAGGGAGGGGTAAGAATTGTGGGAGGAGGTGACTGGGAGGGGGCAGTGAGTAAGATGTAAAGTGAATAAATTGAAAAAAAGTAAATTAACTTTTAAAAGGAGGGGTTAAGTCACATACAAGGGCAGACTGATAAGAATGACTGCTGACTTTTTTTTTTTTTTTAATCTAAAACATGAAAGCAAAAGGGGTATGGACTGATTTTGCAAATTCTGAATGACCACAACAGCCAACCCAGTGTCACAATTGCTGGTGAAATAAAAACTTTACAAGATAAAAGCAAGCTAAAGAAATTCATGATCAACAACTAGTCTCCAATAAAGATGCTAGAAGGAAGAAATACATCAGTCTAAAGACAGAGATAAACATACTCAAGGTTCTACAGGGGTGGGGGGGAATAACACTATGACACTAAGCAAAAGAAAACTAAGAAAGTCTCAAATACTACAAAACCAACAAAATGACAGGAAGCAATAATACCTTTCAATAATAACTGAGTACCAATGGTCTCAACTGACCCATCAAAAGACACAGAATAGCAGTTTAGATTAGAAAACAAAACTTCCTTTGCTGCCTCTAATAACCACAGCTTACTGCCAAAGATAAATAAGATCTAGGGTGAATGGATGGAAAAAGTATTCTAAACAAATGGAACCAGAAAACAAATAGGAGTTTCTATTCTAATATCTGACAAAATAGACTTCAAATCAGTTCTTGTCAGATTGTGCTTTAGAGTTATGAAGGATACAGTGTGATGGTTTGTATATGCTTGGTCCAGGGAGTGGCACTATTAGAAGGTGTGGCCTTGTTGGAGTGTGTCACTGTGGGTATAGGCTTTAAGGCCCTTGTCCTAGCTGCCTGGAACCCAGTATTCTGCTAGCAGCCTTCAGATAAAGAACTCTCAGCTCCTCTTGACCATGCCTGCCTAGATGCTGCCATGCTCCCACATTGATAATAATGGACTGAATCCTATAAGCCAGCCCCAATTAAATGTCCTTTATAAGATTTGCCTTGGCAGCAACAGTGGCAACTGGCCTGATCCCCCAATACTCCTGGAGACTGATCCACCAACCAAAGAATACACATGGAGGGACCCATGGTGCTGGCCACATTATGTGGCAGAGGAGGGTCTTGTTAGACATCAGGGGGAGGAGAGGCCCTTGGGCCTGAGGGTATTAGATCCCCCAGTATATGAAAATGCCAAGGAGAGAAGACAAGAGTGGGTGGGTGGGTGGGTGGGGGGAATACCCCCATAGAGGCAGGGGAGGGGGGAGGGAATAGGGAGGTTCCAAAGGGGACATCTGGAAAGGGGAAAACATTTGAAATGTAAATAAAAATAATAATAATAATAAAAGACTTGCCTTGGTCATGATGTCTGTTCATAGCAGTAAAACACGAAGACAAGAAGTTAAGAATTTGTGGAATATTCCTCTGTAATTAAGGAAAGCCATTAAGGCCAGGCATTCTGGCAGAAGAGTCCCTGCAATGGAGGCCCAAAGAGGCCATTACATGAAGCTGTAAAAATGAAGCCTAGATTGCATTAGATACCCCAGTGTTTTTGAGGTACCAAAGCCATGGGATATTTGTCAGTGTGAGTTACACATAGGAAATGGAACCATCCTTATTAGTTTTGTGTCAACTTGACACAAGCTAGTCATCAGAGAAGGAGCTGCATTTTGGAGAAATTGTAAAACAAGTCAGGGGAAGCAAGATAGTAAGCAGCACCTCTTCCTGGCTTCTGCCCTCAGGAACAGAACTGATAGAATGAATACACATTAAAATGAAATTTACTTGACTGCCTTATAAGATGTGGTCTGGTAGTCCAACAACAATGGAAATGCAGAGAATCTGGTACTTAATTCATGAGGATGATGTCTTCAGTCTGGTGATATACTGGAGAAATTGGCAGCAACAGAATAAATGAACTTTCCAATGAGGCAAAGTTTCCTTCTTCCATGTCTTTCCATGTCTACATCACAGGGTGTATCTCAGAGTTAGGATAGGTCTTCCTGTTTCAAGTAATCTGATTAAAAAGATCCCCTAACAGGAGTGCTCAGCATCTTGGGTCCCAGTTAAACACAGATGTAATCAAGATGACAACCAAGATTAAGCATCATAAACACGTAGGGATTAGGGAAAATGGTGGAAGAGAGGGCAGAAACACTGTAAGGGCCAGCAGAAACATTCTAAGAGTCAGAGAAATAGGATGCCTACTATAAAGTAACCTTCTAGACATGACAAGGAACCCACACCAATAGAATTTCAACAATACAGTTGCCTTAAAAAGATAAACATGACACCAGTTGACATTCCATAGGGTCCCACACTTAAATACAGAGCTATAGGCAATCAATGGCTGCTGAGAGGGGAAGAATGTCTTTTCCAGAAATATGCCAGTGACACATTATTCAATCCAAAGTGATTGGCTCTAAACACATGTATATATGAGCAACACTAATGAACTCAGGGTGTGTGTGTGTGTGTGTGTGTAACAGTAATAAAGCAGAGACCATGAATTTGAGAGGGAGGGAATATGGGATGAGTTGGAGGAGGAATAGAGTAGCAGCAATAAGTATAGTACTCATGTATGAAACTCTCAACACAATAAAAACTTTTAAAAATTTAAGTACATTTTAAAGGCGTAGCTAATCCTCAAAAAATGGTTGTTGTAGAGGACTAATGAAATTTTAATTAAAGAGGTCAGAAATCTTATCATAGCAAAATTATTCAGGTATATATAGTCACACAAATTGAAGAACAGTACTTCTGTAACATTCCAGAAATTCTTTTTTTTCTTTTCTAGCCTTATCAAAAAAAAAAAAAAAAAAAAAAAAGGCTTACAGAAGCTTTGCAACTGTGTAAGGTCCCATTTGTCAATTCTTGATCTTAGAGCACAAGCCATAGGTGTTCTGTTCAGAAAATTTTTCCCTGTGCCCATGTGTTCAAGGATCTTCCCTACTTTCTCTTCTATTAGTTTCAGTGTATCTGGCTTTAAGTGGAGGTCTTTGATCCACTGGACTTGAGCTTTGTACAAGGAGCTAAGAATGGGTCGATTTGCATTCTTCTACATGCAGACAGCCAGTTGAACCAGCACCATTTGTTTAAAATGCTGTCTCTTTTCCTCTGGATGGTGTTTGCTCCTTTGTCACATATCAAGTGACCATAGGTGTATGGGTTCATTTCTGGATCTTCAATTCTTCCATAGATCTTCCTGCCTGTCTCTGTACCAATACTATGCAGTTTTTATCACTATCATTCTGTAATACAGCTTGAGGTCAGGGATGGTGATTCCCCCAGAAGTTCTTTTATTGTTGAGAATAGTTTTTGCTATCTGGGGTTTTTTGTTATTCCAAATGAAGCTCAAGAAGATGGAAGACCAGTGTGGGTGCTTCGGTCCTTCTTAGAAAGGGGAACAAAATACTCATGGGAGCAAATATGGAGACAAGGTGTAGAGCAGAGTCTGAAGGAAAGGCCATCCAGAAACTGCCCCACTTGGAGATCCATTACATATACAGTCAACAAACCCAGACACTATTGTGAATGCCAAGAAGTACTTCCTGACAGGAGCCTGATACAGCTGTCTCCTGAGAGGCTCTGCCAGAGCCTTACAAATATAGAGGTGGATGCTTACAGGCAATCATTGGACTGAGCACAGGGTCCCCAATGGAGGAGTTACAGAAAAGACTGAAGGAGCTGAAGGGGTTTGCAACCCCATAGGAAGAACGATATCAACCAACCAGACCCCCCAGAGCTCCCAGGGACTAAGCCACCAACCAAGTAGTACACATGTAGGGTACCATGGCTCCAGCCACATATGTAACAGAGGATGGCCTTGTCAGACCTCAATGAAAGGAGAGGTCCTTGGTCCTATGAAGGCTTGATAGATGCCCCAGTGTAGGGGAATTCGAGGGCGGGGAGGCAGAAGTGGGTGGCTGGGTGGAGGAACACCCTTATAGAAGCAAGGGGAGGGGCGATGTGATAGGGGGTTTCTGAGAGGGGGAGAACCGGGAAAGGGGATAACATTTGAAATGTAAATAAAGAAAATATCCAATAAAAAACATTTAAAAAAAAAAAAAAAAGAGCAATTCTCAAATTCATTTGGAATAACAAAAAACCCAGGATAGTGAAAACTGTTCTCAACAATAAAAGAACATCTGGGGGAAATCACCATCCCTGACCTCAAGCTGTACTACAGAGCAGTAGTGATAAAAACTGCATGGTATTGGTACAGTGACAGGCAGGAAGATCAATAGAATGCAAATTGATCCATTCTTATTTTCCTGTACAAAGTTCAAGTCCAAGTGGATCAAGAACCTCCACATAAAACCTAGCACTTGGGAGGCAGAGGCAGGTGCATCTCTCGGAGTTTGAGGCTAGCCTGGTCTACCTAAGGAGTTCTAGGATAGCCAAGGCTACACAGAGAAATCCTGTATCAAAACAAAACAAAACAAAAACAAAGACACAAAAAAGAAAGACAACAGAGTTAACACTTTTATCCCTTTAATCCCAGCATGTGGCAAACAGACAGGTCTGTGCGTTCCAGGACAGCTATGTAGAGAGACCCTATCGCAAATGAATAAACAAACTATCAAAAAATGCATTTCTAATGGTCAAAAGTTCAAGTTAAAAACTTTGAACTTTAATATGCATTGCAAGTAAAAGCAACAAAATATAAGTATCTGAATACAATAACAAATTCAGATGAAATATAGTTATTTTTTATTTAGGCCACAAATATAACATAAAGACCTGTTATTTATGTAATTAATTTTAAAGTCTGAATTTCTTGGTAATGTTTGGCTCTCTGGGAAATAATAAAGTTAACTATTTAATGTTATTAGTCTCTATAACCAACATTGATTTTCTGAAATTAAGTAAATAACTTTTCTGCTTCCTTCAGTCTTCTTTTCCTATCAATTTTAGCAATCGTTGCCCAACGGTCTTCTCTCATTTTTTTCAGACTTCCAAACTTCATAAAAGATGCAGGAGTTGACAGAGATAAAGGAGTCTAAATACAAAATAAAGTAAAACAATATCTTAATATATTTAGAAAATGACATCAGCTTTTAAATTTTGCTTTCTGAAATAAAATTTAACAGCTACCTGTTTGGGGGTTTTGACTAATAGATGAGAATCTGGTGGATTATTATTGTAAAGCCTGTTTGATATATCTTCCTCTGAAACCAAGCTCTTGAAGAAAAATACAAAAATACAATGTTATAGTTATTCAGTATTATGTTACTGAAATTTCGTCAACATATCACCTATGAGGAGAATTAGATGTAAATTAAGAAGAAAAGGGGTATAAAAACTTAAGGAAAATAGGACCTGTAACATTTGCACCCTGAGATTTGGAAGCAAAATACCTACTGTGCACACAAATCTAGAAAACTATACCAGAAACACAAATGTGGATACCTACCCCAGGCTGTAGGTTGATTGGTACTACCATTTAAGGCTGAATTTGGCCAAAAACCAACTGCCAACCAATATTTTCACTGGAAAATATAGGAACTGAAATTCCAGAGTTCCAAAACAGTTCATTCCATTTCTGCCAGCACAAGTGTTACCTATGCGAGAGATTCCTGGTATATCCCACTTTACTATGTTCCAGGGTCATGCACAATAATTTTGTTTTACTTTGCATATTTTTGCAGTACTGGGGATTAAAGCTCAGGCACCAAGATAAATACTACCACTGAGCTATAACCTCAACCCATATAACTCCCCTTTGAAAAAATGAAAATGAAATAATTTAAAGACATTTTGAATATCACAGTAGCTAAGAAATTGGTCTAGATTACTCTGCTAGAAATATAGCAGGATTATAACATTGGAATGTTTACCTCCAAAGTCCAGGCTAATTCTAGCTGTTCTTTAAAGTAAACATTCTTATAAAAATAGTAGCTTCCTTAAACATGCTATCCTTACTACATTACTCCTTAGGAGTAATACAATGTTACAGTTGTCAATTAATATTGTGACATAAATGCCAATCAGTAGTAGTGTAAAATAAAGCAACAAATATGCTAAAAGATGAGTCCCTTAATAACAGATTTGGCTGTGACAATATTAAAAATATTAGTCCCACTTTTGTTTTAAATGTAGTAAAAACCTCCTTCATAATATTGTTCTGGAAATCATGATGACAATTAGTCATCTCATATACCAAGTATATGAGATTATATGGTTTAAGTGACATGTTTTCTGAAATTTAGAATGAAATTGTTTGAACCTTAATTTCTGTCAAAAAATTTCTGGCATGAAAACACATAATTCTATGTTGTGACAGTTTTGTTGTATTTCATTATCACAATGGTAGATACTATGTACATATGTTACACATTTATATCAAGAAATAACACATATAAAGACATGAATAAGTAAAAAATGCTAGTTCTTCATAATATTTTTACCAGGAGATCAGTAGTTTCTGAACTATCTGAATTAACATCAAATTCAAAGACTGTTTTTCTCTTTTTATTACTTCCTCCAGTAGGTATATACTTGTGTTCTCTTTGATATATGCTCTTTTTAGTTGGTGTCTTCACTGTATATTCCTACGTAAAAAGAAAAATACATACATGAGTGCTTAATGTAGTAGAATACACCTATAATCCCTTAAGGGGGCTGAAGAAGCAGGATGATGAGTTTGAGGTCAACCTGAACAACACTGCCAGTTCTAGTTCATGCACTTCAAGGCAATTTCAAACTGACGACAAGCTTCCATTATTAGAAAACAAGCAGACATTTTGGATAGACATTTAATACAAATAATTTTGATATAATATTTTTCTTTCTTCAAAATGTTTAGAATATTGGATTTTAGTCTTTCCTTTGACAGATTACAAAAAAAAAAAAAAAAAAAAGGCAGAGAAAGGAGGACAAATTTCTATCCCAGCTTCAGCAATCAACACTCTTTTTTTTTTTGGTTTTTCGAGTCAGGGTTTCTCTGTATAGCCCTGGCTGTCCTGGAACTCACTCGTAGACCAGGCTGGCCTTGAACTCAGAAATCCGCCTGCCTCTGCCTCCCAAGTGCTGGGATTAAAGGCGCGTGCCACCACTGCCCCAAAATCAACACTCTTTACAAGAAGTTTAATTTTTCTAACCATATTTAAGAACCAAATATTTAATAAACCTTGTTTTTCCTGTAAAACTCACTTCTCCATGAGAAAATGTTTAATTTTAAAAGAATATAAGCAAAATTGCCACAGTCGAGAGCTCTAAGAGCTCACTCCTCTATAACAACATTAAACACACTGGTAAAAATGATCAGAATTAATCTCAGTGTTCTGGAAATTAATAAAAGTTTTACAGTCATCCAGGGAGCTTTGTGTTGTTTTAATTTACCCTTGTCCCCATCACTGCTGATCTCTAGCTAAAGGATTTTAAAAAGCATATGAATAAATAAATGTTAATAAGCAACTAGCCAGTCCTCAGAGTCCTAAAGAACAGGGGCTGACATTTTCAAAATGGTTAAAATAAGAACTGTCCATGTTCACCCAAAGTACTGAGGCAGACAAGCAAGCATAAGAGAGTTTTGCTGGAACTCTCATTTGGAGTTGTGTACTTGTCCCATCTTGTAGTAATGCACATGATAGCCTATAATGCACATGCAGCCTTTGCCTGCACATATGCATATGCATCCTTTCAAACAATGCGCTTAGCAACAACAGAATTCATAACCCCATCCCAACACTTACACCTCCTCTTATCTCTGAACAATAGTGTAAGTTTCCCTACTCCTAGCAACAATTAAATTTAGATTTCTATTCAGATAAATATTCCCAACATATCTGCTTAAGACGAATACAAAGACTGATCTGATCCTGGTCTTGGTGCATGTAAAGTCAGACAAAACTCTGTCATCTATTAACTTTTAAGTGAGAATCTCCTAGTTACCACCTTATGCCTATATATAATTGGGTGTGATTAAGCTTAAAATTAGAAGCATTAAAGGAAAGGAAATAATAGGAAAAATGGATATATGACCAAATCTATCAATGAAATAGAAAATCACCTAAACTTAGTAACCAACTACTTCTCTGAACCCCAGGACTCTGAACCCCTGAACCCAGAACTTCCCCAGGAAAGGAAGCTGATCAACTCCCAGTACCCACATGGCAATTCATAACCATTTTTTATACAAATTTTAGGGAAGCCAATGCTCTCTTCTGGCCTTCATACACACTGAACCCAAGTAATGCACAGACATGCATGGAGGCTAAACAGCCATACATATTACATTTTTAAAAATTAAACTAAATAATGACAATAATTTAAAAACATTAAATAGATTTAATGAGAACGTTGGCATTGCATTTCTTTTTTCCAAAATAAAATTAATGTCTGACTTAATGTAGATAGATTCTTACTTCCTTCTATATTCACTATATTGCAGTATCACCTATTTTATAGCCTCTGGAAGATTGCACTTTTCATTTGTGAGAGGAGAAGCATGTTAACACCACATAACTAAGAAAGACATTTTGAAAAATAATCTTTTGGGAATCCTTTCCAAGAGGCCAATACCTGACCAAGCATGGTAACTCATATCTGTGATCACAGCACTTGGGAGGCTAAGGCAGGAGAGTCTCCATAAGGTCACCCTGAGCTTAATAAAACTCTGTATTAAAATAACAAAGTCTATTCCTGCCACAGACCACAAATATTATGGCTCACTTTATCTGAAAATGAACCAGCTCCATTTGGAATCCTGAGTGATTCCAAATTCATAGAGATATGGTGTAGCTATCACTCTACAGAATTCTACACTAGGTCTCTCCTCTGAAATTACATCCTATGTGCTTAACCATGGACAGTGGAGAACTCAACAAAAATGCAGCTTCTGAACCTTAGCTTCATCCAGACTGTCCCCCTTTGATCCAAACTATTCATGACAATTTGTGCCTTGCCTCCCATCACATAAATAAAACACAGCTGGAAAGTTTGAATGAGGTTTTCAAGAAGGCTCAGAAATAACAAAAGGGAACCTACATACATAACTAAATGTTCTAGCTTATCTCTTTCTTTTGAAGTCTATTTTAAAGATGCTTTCCTTCGTAGACTTTGAAGGCCAGACTTCTGACTTTGGGCCATCTGGGCATGGGTAATAATGGAAAAAAGAAAAGTGTTTTCATTCTGTTCTTACCTGGGAAACCAGTAGGTATATAATAGAAATTTAAATATTTGTTGTCATAATGTTTATACAGCAGTATCAAAAGCCTCTTTAACAGGACATAGATGATTGTTTTCTTTAAAAAATAAGAGGATAGTAAAAATCAATGAATTGATCTTTCAGATATAAAAAAAACTTCTGATTGTTAGTATGTTCAAGAATCTCTAAGAAAATGTTCTACATAGGCCTGTCATGACAACTTTTTCTTTCATGAAAAAAGGTTATGGTTGGTTTTCTGTATGTTTTGATGAGGGGGTCTTCTCATAAGAATGTTTCTTCTGTATTTTCAAAACGCTTCCTTTGTAGATTTGCCGGTTTCTAAATTAACCATAACTAAAGTGGAGGTGATCCTTAAAAGTGTCCATGTATAATATATGCCAGAGAGAGTTCCAGTAGAGGAAGAGTAGTCATCAGCAATATCCATTTGTATTTTTTTCAAACTTAAAAATATTCATTGGTGTAAATAATCTTAAAGGTTTTTCTAAAAGTTAATCTAATAGTGTTTTACCTGAATATTCAAAAGTTGTAAAGTTGCTAGTCTATGGACTCTATACTACTGGTTGACTCTGAAAGAATTGCCAGAGGAAGGAAAACTTGAAATAAGCAAACGTCTTAGGAGTGGGATGCAATTCGACCCAAGTCATTGCTCCAAACTCTCAGCCAACTTTTTGCAGAAAAGATGAACATAATGACATACATATCTGATAGTATACATCCTAATTTGCCGGATAAATCACTATGCAGTATCAAAGCTAAAATAATTTTAGTTTATCATGACTCATTCAGTATATTTCATAATGTTCCTATACATAGACAGGGTGATATGTATGTATTTTACGGCCTTACAGGGTTTTTTTATTGGACATGTTCTTTATTTGCATATCAAATGTTTTCCCCTTTCCAGGTCTCCCCTTTGGAAACTCTCTATCCCATCCCCTCCCCCTGCCTCTATGAGGGTGCTCTCCCATCCACCCACCTACTCCTGTCTTCCTGCCCTGAAATTCCCCTACACTGGAGGATCAAACACCTTCAAGCCCAAAGGCCTCTCCTCCCACTGATGTCCACGGAGGGCAAGGCCCTCCTCTGCCACATATGTGGCCAGAGCCATGGGTCCCTCTATGTGTACTCTTTGGTTGGTGGTCCAGTCCCCAGGTCAGTTGACACTGTTGCTCCCTCCATTGGGCTGCAAACCCTCAGCTCCTTCAGTCCCTTCTCTGATTCCTCCATCAGAGACCCCATGCTCAGTCCAATGGTTGGCTGCGAGCTTCCGCCTCTGTATTTTGTAAGGCTCTGGCAGAGCCTCTCAAGAGAAAGCTACATCAGGTTCCTTTCAGCAAGCACTTCTAGGCATCCACAATAGTGTCTGGATTTGGTGACTCTAAATGGGATGGATCTCCAGGTGAGGCAGTCTCTGGATGGCCTTTCTTTCAGTCTCTATGAGTTGTTGTTGGCTATTATAAATATGGCTGCTATATTTATAATAGCCAGAAGTTGGAAACAACCCAGATGTCCCTCAACAGAGGAATGGATAAAGAAAATGTGGTACATTTACACAATGGAATACTACTCAGCTATTAAAAACAATGACTTCATGAAATACACAGGCAAATGGATGGAACTTGAAAATATCATCCTGAGCGAGGTAACTCAGTCACAAAAGAATGAACACGGTATGTACTCACTGATAAGTGGTTATTAGCCCAAAAGTTCGGAATACCCAAGATTCACTTCACAGCAACCATTGGGCTGAGCATGAGGTCCCAGATGGAGGAGTTGGAGAAGGGACTGAAGGAGCTGAGGGAGTTTGCAGTCCCATGGAGGGAGCAACAAGTGCCAACTGGCCTGACCTCCTGATGCTCCTGGAGACTGGATCACCAACCAAAGAATACACATGGAGGGACCCATGGTGCTGGCCACATATGTGGCAGAGAAGGGTCTTGTTAGCCTAGCCATCAGGGGGAGGAGAGGCCCCTGGGCCTGAGGGTGTTAGATGCCCCAGTATAGGGGAATGCCAAGGAGGAAAGACTCGAGTGGGTGGGGGAATATCCCCACAGAGGCAGGGGGAGGGGGAAGGGGATGGGGATTCCAAAGGGGAGATCTAGAAAGGGGGAAACATTTGAAATGTAAATAAAGTATCAAAAAATAAAAAAGATAAATGAATATGGCTGCTATGAACATAGTGGAGCATGTGTCCTTATTACATGTATATGCTCAGGAGTGGTATAGCTGCATCCTCAGGCAGTACTATAGTAAAATTGGCCATCTTGCTGAAAGCAATCTACAAGTTCAATGCAATCCTCATCAAAATTCCAACTCAATTATTCACAGACTTAGAAAGAGCAATTCTCAAATTCATTTGGAATAACAAAAAACCCAGGATAGCAAAAACCATTCTCAACAATAAAAGAACTTCTGGGGGAATCACCATCCCTAACCTCAAGCTGTACTACAGAGCAGTAGTGATAAAAACTGCATGGTATTGGTAGTGACAGGAAGATCAATAGAATAGAATTAAAGACCGAGAAATGAACCCACACATCTATGGTCACTTGATATTTGACAAAGGAGCTAAAACCATCCAGTGGAAAAATTATAGCATTTTCAACAAATGGTGCTGGTTCAACTGGAGATCAACATGTAGAATGCAAATCAACCCATTCTTAGCTCCTTGTACGAAGCTCAAGTCCAAGTGGATCAAGGACCTCCACATAAAACCAGATACACTGAATCTAACAGAAGAGAAAGTGAGGAAAAGCCTCAAACACATGGGCACAGGGGAAAATTTCCTGAACAGAACATCAATGAATGGCTTATGCTCTAAGATCAACAATCGACAAATGGGACCTCAAAATTGCAAAGCTTCTGTAAGACAAAGGACACAGTCAATAGGATAAAACGGCAACCAATAGATTGGAAAAAGATCTTTACCAATTCCACGTCCGATAGAAGACTAATATCCAAATATATACAAAAAACTCAAGAAGTTAGACTGCAGAGAACCAAATAACCCTATCAAAAAATGGGAAGAGAGCTAAACAGAGAATTTTCAACTGAGGAATATTGAATGGCTTAGAAGCACCTAAAGAATGTTCAACAACCTTAGTCATCAGGGAACTAGAAATCAAAGCCACCCTGAGATTCCACCTCACACCAGTCAGAATGGCTAAAATCAAAAACTCAAGTGACAGAAGATGCTGATGAGGATGTGGAGAAAGAGGAACATTCCTCCATTGCTGGTATTGCAAGCTGATACAACCACTCTGGAAATCAGTCTGGTGGTTCCTCAGAAAATTGGACATAGTACTTTTTTTTTTAAACACTGTACTTTGCTAATGGTTAAATGAACTATTCCCTTTCAGGATGAAATGATCTTTAATTAAAGGACCTATAAAATAATTTACACTTATTGTAAAATAGTCACATGAGGGAGGTAGCCTGAAAAATAATCTGATTCTCGAGTACTTTCATTCAACTGTCAGTCTTGATCATGAATTCCTCTAAAACTTGCAAATCACTTTGCTTCAAATAAGATTACTTTGCCTGTTTGGAGATGTATATGAGGTCTTATTTTAAATTCTTTAGATAAGAGGCCAAGAAACTGGAAACACCTAGCCCAGACCCCAACCACCAGTAACAGTATCCTTCATAAAAGAGAACTTAATATGTAATTATTAATGTAATATATTAATAGGTAATATATAATACAGTATGATAAATATATAATTTCTAGATAAAAAACTTATCACTCACAAAGTGAGACCATTCAGTCTAAAATAAAATAAAAGTATACTGACACAAATGTTTTAATACTGTTGAAATCACTAATTCGAATTAAATCACTTTAAAGTGTTCTAATTGTCAAAGCACTACCAAGCAATGACTTTTAAAACAGTAAAAACCCAAAATTAAGACTTCACTTTAAAAAGAATCTACTTAACCTAAAAGGAAAGAGAAATATAAGGAAAAAAATAGATGTAAGACTTAGCATAAGCAACAAAATGATGGAAGTACATTCTACCATCTCAGTAATTAATTCCATGTCAATAATCACTCTAAAAGACGAAGGGTAATGGAATAAATTATGTGGAAAAGATGTAGATTATTATTCACAAAAGACCAACTTTAGGTCTAATGGCAGAGATTAACAATAACAAGTAGAAAACTATGTTTTGCACTAAAGAAAAAAAGTTTGAAGTAGCTACATTCTTATTCAGCAAAACTTGAGAGAAACAGTGATACTTTTAAGAGTTTAATCTATCAAAATATGTTATAAGCAGACCTCCAAAACACATGAGCCCATAACCAGAAAAAAGATAGTGATTTCAAAACCTCACTTTTACTAATTAGTACAACAACTAAACAGAAGCTAAGGAAACACAAGGTTTAAAAGATTCTATAATGCAATCAAATGGGTATTAGGGAAATTCATAAATATGTGAATACAGCACATTCATAAATATCTTATAACACAAATATCTTAACTCATTAGTTAAGAAGAGTTATAACAGCCAGGTGTGGTGTCACACACCTTCAACACCAGCACACAGGAAGCAGAGGCAGGCAAATCTGAATTTGGGGCTCACTTCATCTAGAGAGTGTCCAAAGACAGCCAGTACTACACAGAGAAACTTTGTCTTAAAATAAAACAAAAATTTAAGAACAGTTATAAGGAAGCTAGAAAACACTTTGAGATGTATAAAATTGAAACAATAGTTATGAAAATCCACGGGATATAGTAAAATCAATTCTTGGAGGAAAAATTATAGCTACAAATGCCTTCATTAAAAATTAAAATCAAGAATCCTGGCACGATTGATGGCTCACACTTATAATCCTAGCATTCAGGAATTTAAGCAGAGCACAGGTGACATATCAAGTGTCAGACTAGTCTTGGCTACAGTATAAAATAGTTTCAAAATTTAAAAAAAAATGACAAAGAGTAGAGATAAGACAATTTAATGAAATTGATATATTAATTTTATCTTTAAATAAAAAAGAAAAACTATAAAATTCAAGTAAAAGCTCAAGTTTAGTTAGTAAGTAATATACTAATGTAAGCTTTTTGGTTTTAACAAATGTGTTATGTTGTAGAAAAGCCTAGATAAAAGAGACACACAACTTCTATGTATTACCTTATAGCAAGTTTCTGAAAATACACAATTGCAATTAGTTTATTTAAAAAAAAAAATCAAAAAGATAACCATGCCCACCAGATTGACTAAAATAAAAAGCTAAGAATATAGAGACATTAGAACATTCATTGACTCTAGGTATAATTGGTAGAGTGTGGAGATTTTAGTATATACTGCCACTCATAATTTAATAATTTTTTTAGTAAATTAATTTACTGATTAAATGTATGTAAATTCTTTAAGTCAATCACTAAAAAATGAGTGGCAGTATATACTAAAATAAATATTTTCACAATCTAGTGATTTCATTCCTTTGTATATATATAACTAAAATGTATATGTCAAATACTAGAATTTTTCTAACAATACTTTTCATAAAAGACTAACCTGACAACCACCCAAGTATCCATTAGAACAACTGATCAAAAAAACTGTAACACAATCACACAGCAGAATGTTATATACTAGTAAAAATGGTATATAACTTTTAAGCTACAACATGGATGAAGTCATAAACATAACATTCAATAAAGGAAATACAGCTAAAAAGAGTATTGCTACATGAGGAATAGAGATCAATTACTGATCTTAGAAGAAGGACTCATGATTGGAGTTTTTCTGAAAAAACAGTAAAGCTCTATTTAAATCTAAGTTATGTTTGGTTTAATTTAAGGCGAATAATTAAGATCTCTAATTTTTCTTAAAAATATTTCAACTAAGTTTTTAAAGTGAATTTACTCTTTAATATTGTTTTTATTTTAAGCAAGCAGGTTATGAATAATTTAAATATTTATTTATTTTATCCATATGAGTACACTGTAGCTGTCTTCAGACACACCAGAAGAGAGGATTGGGTCCCATGATTGTGAGCCACCATGTGGTTGCTGGGAACTGAACTCAGGACCTCCAGAAGAGCAGTCAGGGCTCTTAACCACTGAGCCATCTCTCCAGCCCATGAATAATTTAATATAAAGGCTTTTCTAAGCTATATAATCATGTTGGCTGGTTAATTGTCAACTTGACACAAGCTTGAATCATCTAGAAAGAGGGATCCTCAATTGAGAAAATGCCTCCATAAGACTAGGCTGTAGGCAACTCTGTGCAGCAATTTCTTGATTAATGATTGATGAGAGAGGGCTCAGTCCACTGGACATGGTGCCACCCTAGGCAGGTGGTCCTGGGTTTATAGCAAAGTAGGATGAGCAAGCAATGAGAATGAGCACTTCTCCATAGCTTCTGCTTTAGTTCCTGCCGTGAGTTCCTGCCCTGATTTTCCTTCAAGATGGACTGCTTCACAACAATAGAAAGAAAGTTAGAATTAAAGTTGACTAATTTTCACAAGTTGAATAATATTTGTATTAATTTATTATAAAAGGATTGAAAACTTTTTCTTTCATGCTGGAATGGTCAATCAGAACTCAAAGCTCGGGTAAGTGCTAGTAGCCCACATCATGAAGAACATGAGGGGCTGGAGAGATGGCTCAGCGGTTAAGAGCACTGATTGTTCTTTCAGAAGTCCTGAGTTCAATTCCCAGCAACCACATGGTGGCTCACAACCATCTGTAATGGGATCTGATGCCCTCCTCTGGTGTGTCTGAAGAAAGCGACAGTGTATTCATATACATGAAAGAAAGAAAGAAAGAAAGAAAGAAAGAAAGAAAGAAAGAAAGAAAGAAAGAAAGAAAGAAAGAAAATGAAATATACTTCAGGCCAAATTCATCTCTGAATCTTATTTAAAAGTGAAAGAATTGACCCTTCTTCCCATTTATTTCAAGGAAATAAGAAAACATGGGCCTGGCAGTGGTGGCGCACGCCTTTAATCCCAGCACTTGGGAAGCAGAGGCAGACGGATTTCTGAGTTTGAGGCCAGCCTGGTCTACAGAGTGAGTTCCAGGACATCCAGGGCTACACAGAGAAACCCTATCTCAAAAAACCGAAAAAAGAAAAGAAAAAGATAAAAAGAAAAGAAGATACAAAATTTCAACTTAAAAAGAGTACAAACAAGTTCAGATACTTTTTACTTCAACTTGCAAAATAAGTGTCCTTGTAAAGACTGGTTTCAAACAGTGGGAGAGGGTTATTTCATTCTCTAATAAATTACAAACCTGGGTAACAAATCTATTTAGCTATCCTTGTGTCTGAGTTAGGAAAGGAAACTTAAGAGTAGAATGGCGTATAAAAGAGAGGTTGTCAGAATAAAATTCTATACTTGTTTTCTACATGTTAAATAAATATGTGAGCTGTACATGGTGGCACATGCTTTTAATCCCAGCACTTCAGAGGCAAAGGCAGGGGGAATCTCAGTAAGTTCAAGGCTAGCCTAGTCTACATAGCAAGCTCTAGGATAGCCAAGGCTACATAGAAAGGCCCTATCTCAAAATAAAATCAAAACAACAACAACAAAAAAAAAAACATGTGGAAGACAAGTAAAATTGAATTATCTTGCTAATGGCAATTACTGCAAGATGACAACTAAATAAAAGGCACAAAAAAATGATGTACAACAAATAGCAATGTGGTGGTAACTATAGCAATGCTATAAAGCTTCAAATCAGAACTAGACATCCCATATTTAACATTATGCATTGGTAAATGACCATCAAGTTATGGAATCTGCCCAAGATGCCATTAAGTTTAGACATAATGAAGGAAAAATGATTTTAAAAACAAAACCATTTCATGCTGATGCCACAAAAAAGTCTTTGCAAAAAAAATTAGTTTTATATGTATATGAATCTACTGTATGTAATACCAAAACTTTTTTATTAAAAACTTACTATCATCTTAGAAATTTATCAACAAACCTTTGTAACTGTTGTAGATAAAATGCTTTTGGAAGATGCCTGAAGCTTATCTCTGTTATCTTTGGATTTGCCACTATCCATTGATGAGGAAAGCCGAGATACATTTTGTGAAGGAGTAGTTTTAGAGTCAAATTTCCAACTAATGGCTTCAGGTGATTCCAGTAAAGTTGCCTGTATTTTCTACATTGGACAAAAATGAATAAAATCATGTTAATATTTATTGTTTTTTTTAATAATTATGAAGCCCATGTTGACTTCAAACTCCACAATGCTTTAGCTTTGCAGTCTAATTTATCTTTTAAAGAAAGGGGAAGACAGAATAGAGAAATTTTCTGAGAAAGAAAAACTGAAATAATGGGCATTTGCTCCAATTGTGAGAAAATGTTATAAATTTACTCTAAATACTTTGCCTTTACTTCAACCCAATATTTTTTCTCATTTATATCTTTGTATGCAGCTTCTTTAGCAATTCATGTGTAAATTGCTAGCAATTTCTTTCCATTTACATTATATATAACCTAGTAAGATAAAAGTTTTCCTACTGAAACACACACACACAAATAGAGAGACAGGGGGAGGGAGAACTGAATACTGGGATCAAACCTAGAGCCTATACATGCTAGAAAGTCCTCTATGACTGAGTTCCATCCTAAGCTCTTAAAAAGTAGTAATAATTGCTTTAGTGGAATATTACATGAATTCCAAATACATCATGTTCTAGTCTACCTTGTTCTTTGGTCACCATCATCTCCACAAAATCAATTGTGGGAAACATTCAATTGAATACATACAGATACACATATGTGTGTACAACATACACACACACACACACACACACACACACACACATACACACACATACACAGGGAGCAGGGGACTTTCAAAAGTTTGCTATTTTAACTTGGAGAGTGAGTTTAAAGTAGGGGATATAAGTTCACAACTAAAAAAACTGATTACTTTGCTCACAATTGAAACCACTGGATGTTTTGAGTACCCCAATTCCATTCCCAGCACCCACATGGTAGCTCAAAAACAATTGTAACTCCAGTTGCAGGGAAGCTGATGAATTCTTCTGGCCTTCTCAGGCACTCACTGCCAGCACATAGTGCAAAGACATGAATGCAAACAGAACAGCCAAACACATAAAAAATAAAGGTTTTAAAAAAAAAAAAAGAGTTGAAGGCAAACCAAAAAAAAAAGTTTAAGTGACTTCAGGTAGTATTAAAGGTTACTAAAGTAGGGGCATACAGTATTCTCTTCTCTGGGTATATTACTGTCTTTCTTGGTGATTATAAGTACATCTCCAGATTTAAATTTGCCTATTTAGAAAATCAAGCAACTAAATGAAAATGATGCAGTTTTTGCCTTGCTCTAATGAGCTATTATTATAACCATTTTTCCAGCACACAGGAATTTTTCATTTTTCTGAACTTTGTTTTGAGAACTGATCTGAGACTCCATATAAAAATCAAGTTGTCTTTGAACTTGCAGCAATCTTCACTTCCTAAATGCAGAAGTAAAAGACTGGCACTTTTTTTTAAACTGTATTTCTGTATCCTTTTTGTACATATTTTATACTATAACTGAATATATAATTTCGATGACAGTTTATGTTTTTCCTGCTTTCTGGATTCTTCAGAGGACATATTTGGAACCTCCAACTGTAGCTTTTCCAGGACAAATTTTCCCCAATAGATCTGAGGGGAAATATAAAGTCACTGTTCCACCACCTTGTGGCCATGTCAGGGAACTGCCATTTATTTGGTAGCCTAAAAACAAGCCTGACTTTCACACACATATCCCTTGGAAAATACATATTTCTTCATAATAATGGAAATAATCATAGAAACGTATATTTCTGTAAACACAATTTGTCATAATTTATTTCAAATGATACAGAACATACATTGGCTAAGATCGAAAACTCAGGTGACAGCAGATGTTGGTGAGGATGTGGAGAAAGAGGAACACTCCTCCACTGCTGGTGGGAATGCAAGCTGGTACAACCTCTCTGGAAATCAGTTTGGCGGACCCTCAGAAAAATGAACATAATACTACCTGAGGACCCAGCTATTCCACTCCTGGGCATACACCCAGAAGATGCTCCAACATGTAATAAAGACACATGCTCCACTATGTTCATGGCAGCCATATTTATAATAGCCAGAAGCTGGAAACAACCCAGATGTCCCTCCACAGAGGAATGGATACAGAAAATGTGGTACATTTACACAATGGAATACTACTCAGCTATTAAAAACAATGACTTCATGAAATTCACAGGCAAATGGATGGAACTTGAAAATACCATCCTGAGCGAGGTAATGCAGTCACAAAAGAATGAACATGGTATGTACTCACTGATAAGTGGTTATTAGCCCAAAAGTTCGAAATACCCAAGAGTCACATCACAGCAACTATAGGGCTGAGTGTGAGGTCCCAGATGGAGGAATTGGAGAAGGGACTGAAGGAGCTGAGGGAGTTTGCAGTCCCATGGAGGGAGCAACAGTGTCAACTGGCCTGACCTCCTGATGCTCCTGGAGACTGGATCACCAACCAAAGAATACACATGGAGGGACCCATGGCTGGCCACATATGCAGCAGAGGAGGGTCTTGTTAGCCATCAGAAGGAGCAGAGGCCCTTAGGCCTGAGGGTGTTAGATCCCCCAATACAGGAGAATGCCAAGGAGGGATGAGGAGAGTGGGTAGGTGGGTAGGTGGGGGAATACCCCCATAGTGGCAGGAGAGGGGGGAGGGAATGGGGAGGTTCCAAAGGGGAGATCTGGAAAGGGGGAAACATTTGAAATGTAAAGAAATGTAAAATTTGAAATGTAAAGAAAAAATGAAAAAAAAATAAAAAAATAAAACTTAAAAAATTTAAAAATTAAAAAAAAAAGAATGAAAATGGGAAAACTCTGTGTTTATATGTATCTTTTAAAGGGTATTTAGATTATCAGAACACTTCAGGTTCTACTTTAATATATATTTCAGAATATTTCTGCAAAAGTAGGAATGCAATTTCTACTTTTCCCTGTGATTTGTGTACAAACCACACAGAAATCCACTTTATTTTGTGTTGAAATAATAAGTGATTTATTCTCTCAAGCATACAGTTTTATCTCTTGTAAAATCAATTAGAGCATAATAGATGAAGTTTCAAATTATTATGAATTTCTGAAATAAATTTTTACTAGTTTCTATCCTTCAAACCTAAAGAAGCTTTGAATGTTTTATTTTGTAATTTTTATAGAGTGTGTGTAATATATTTTTGTGATGTTTGATATTTCGCTTTTACTGAGACTTTTCCTGTGACTTTTTCTTAATCTTAATTTATATTTATAAACTCGAATTATCTACTTCTAAGTAAATTAAACATCCCTTTATAATCCAATCAATAGATTATCCATAATTTTATCACCTTTTTGTAAACCTATCTGTTTTTCATAATGGAAATGTTAAATAAAATTCATGTGAAATTTTCTATCACAAAAAAAAAGAAAATCCTTTTAGAGAAAATTAAGGCATGAAGAATTTAAATAACTTACACAAAATCAGAAACATCTGATCAATTTAATGTTTACATTAGTCTGTGAAATTCCAGTATGATTAGAAACGTATAATTCCCAAAGGCCTACTTTAATTTCTTCAGTTCTTAAATAATTTTGTTCATTTTTACAGAATATATAACATGTAGACTCTTCAGATAAAAATATATCACTAATCTGAAAACAGATATAATTAAGTATATATTATAGAATTAAACATGAGTCAGCCTATCTCTAGGAAAACATAATATATAATTTAATTATATGAATGTTCTAAATCTATAAAAGATTATTAGTAACTATTTTTTCATCTTATCAGCTATTGCACTGACTAATATAATCTTGCTGGTTAATTTTATCTTCAATGATAATCTTTTCAATGTCTAGTGCAGTCTATGGGAAAATAAAGCACTAAGTACTCACAAACAGGTTCAATACTTCCTTCTCTTTTTTTAAGCTGTGGTATTATCTATGCCTAACAACCAAGTTATTTCCAGACTACTCTGTTTCTGACTTCAATGTAATTATAATCATAGCAATGTCCACTAAAAGGCTGTATCATTATAAAGAAAAATATCAATTTAACCTAAAATTTCTAAGTCAGAGGCTCTGGATTAACTCTTTATCCCCACAATGAAACTTCCTTACACTGGGGAGCTCTACCAATACATTTTATTATTTTTTACTATTGTTTTATTATTTTTCTGTATATGGTGAGAGGTCTCAACAAATAACCTGCTGACCTTTATCCAATCCCCAGGACTCACATGATGGAAGGAAAGCCAGCTTCCACAAATTGTCCTCTGCTTCTACACAGAAACTTTTGCATGTACACAAACACACACACACGTACACACACGTGCATGTGCTCACACACATGTACACACAGAATACATTTTTAAAGAATTAAATTGAAGCAATCTTTAAATCTCAAAAGCAAAACAAAATGAAAATGTATAAAAATTTTAGCTAATGCCTTTAAATTAATATAGCAAGAAATAATTTTGGGCCTGGCAGTGGTGGCGCACGCCTTTTATCCTAGCACTTGGGAGGCAGAGACAGGTGGATTTCTGAGTTCGAGGCCAGCCTGTTCTACAGAGTGAGTTCCAGGATAGCCAGGGCTACACAGAGAAACCCTGTCTCGAAAAAAAAAAAGAAAAGAAAAGAAAAGAAATAATTTTGGGAACAAAATTATGATATATTTTTAAAGTTATTTTTCTACTTATGAGCAACAAGAACTATTTCTAATTATTGTTTGAAAAATGAGATATATCCCAGTGGCAGAACATTTGCCTGACACACCTAAGGGCCTAGGGCCAACATCCTGAACTGAAAATAGATTGGTTATAAAAAAAATAGAATGGCATAAAACTCTTACCTTGTCTTTTTTATCTTTGAGAATAGTTGTGTTTTCTTTTGCCATTTTTAGTTTCTCCTATTAAAAATAAACAGCAAATTATATAACAAATATTACTACTAGCACAAATTAAAACAAACTGTTTAAACAATCATTTCTACAGTTTTTATTTGGCTTTATCAAAGGTGTGAACTAGCTCATATACAAACATATGTCTCTGGTAGTAGCTAACAGATCCTGGGTCCTTAATACCAAATATCTAATAAGGTTAGCATTAGTAAGTAAAATATTCCTAAAATAAGTCTTGGTAAATAAGACTAACTTGAGATACTAAAGTAAAAAGAACAATCTAGTGTACAAATTTTTAAAATAATTTACAAACAAGGGTAAGTCTTATGGAAGCATTCTGCAATATCTGTAATAACAGCACAAATAAATATTGTTATCTATTCTACTATTTGTGTACAGAGACTAAAACTTTCAGACTCATGGGTAATCAAATACTCTTAGTTAAAACTAAATCTTAGAGCATATATTGTTGAAACTTTACCAGTAAATAGTGAAAGTTCAACTAACCTCCACCTTCCTGCACATAGCTGCAGCCTCCAATTTTCAATAACCAACAAGGAAGCTACTCTAAAACTGCTTCCTTTTCTGTCCCTGAGTCACTCTCCCTTCTTTTTTTAAAACAAAACAAAACTGCCTATTTAGTGTGATTTTTCTTACTTTATTGTATTTCAAATTTTACTTTATATATTTTCTTTTCTTTTATTGGATATTTATTTACATTTCAAATGTTAACCCCCTCCCAGTTTCCCCTCTGGAAGCCCCCATTCCATCCCCCTCCCCCTGCCTCTATGAGGGTGCTCCCCTAGCCACCCACCCACCCATCCACCGTCTTGTCTCCCTGGCATTCCCCTACACTGGGGCATCAAGCCTTCACAGGACCAAGGGCCACTCCTCCCACTGATGCTTTAGGAGGCCATCCTCTGCTATTTACTCCCCACATTTATTAAGTTTTATTTATGTACTTTAGCCATTTGAAACAATGTTTTAATTCTTTTCCTTAGTTTTGGTTTTCTTTTTTTTCCTGCCTCTATTTCCTTACCTGCCATGTCTATTTTAAGTAATATTTTTACTTTCCTATTTTTAAACCTTTATATATTTATTTTAATCTAATTTCACCTTTCAACTTTCTTTTTTTATTTATTTTTTTCCTACTTTATTTACATTTCAAATGTTTCCCCTTTTCCAGATCTCCCCTTTGGAACCTCCCCATTCCCTCCCCCCTCCCCGCCACTATGGGGATATTGCCCCACCCACCCACCAACCCACTCTCGTCAACTTTCTTATAGTAATGATATCTTTCTGTTTTATCTCTATTCTTTTTTCTATTCTCTTAGCAAAATGCCTAAGAAAACCAACTATATGGATGGAAAAATTAGAACTATGAAAGAAAAATCAGCAAGGAAATTCATATAAAAAAAGTATTAGAAATTTAAAATTCAATGAATAATATTTTAAAATGCAATGGAAAGAGTCAAGTAGAAGAAAGAATATTGGGGATAGAGAACGAGGTTGATGAAATACATTCAGACATCAATAAGAAAAATAAGCATAAGCACAATGTCTAAGAACTTAGGGATATGATACAAACAAGGCACAAAACCTAAGAATTCATGGCATAGTAGAACCTGAAACAAACACTAATAAAATTATAACTTCTCAAGTCTAGAGAAGACATTCTTCTCTTGTTCAAAGACAAGAGACACTTAGAACCCCAAATAAAGAACAACAAACAAGAACCTCTCCATAGCATTATACTCAAGATGTCAAAAACAGAAAGAAATAAATATATTAAAAAGCTGTAAAGGAAAATGCCAACTCATATACAAAGATGGAAACATCAGAAAACATCAAGTGTCTGCCTCTCAGCAACCCTAACAGCCAAGAAACCTGAAAAAGATTCAAGCAACAAATGTGTTAACCAAGATCACTACACCCAGCAAAACTTACATTTTAAAAGTGATATATATAGTACATGGCAAGACAAACACAAACTAACGCAGTCCATGAATACCAAGCCAACACTATATTAGATAAAGGAATACTATTCACATGGGAAAAAGAAAAATTGTCTTCAATCAAGAAAGTACAGGAAAGAATAAATTTCGAGAAAAAAGATCAGCAAAGGGGAGCTAAGAAGGACTCCATTATGCCCATCAGAATAAACCAACAAGCACTAATACTAATTTTAATATTAATAGAAGAAAAAAGAAAAAAAACCAAAAATCCAAACACCAGAAAAACAGCAAGTAAATCACTGAAAATAAAAGCCTCAATATTTATTTTAATATAAATGGGCTCAATATACCAATAAGTACAGATTGCTAACTAGATCTAAAACTAGATACAAAGTATATATTGTTTCCAAGACACACATACAATAAAGACACCTTCTGAGAGTCAAATAAACAGAATCCAGGAACTAACTGGTATAGCTATTTTAATACCTGGTAAAATAGACATTAAACAAAAATTAGTCAAAAAATATAAAGGCCCCTATATATTAATTAAGGGACCATAACATTAAAACTATGTAGCACTAATTATATGTGCACCAAACATTGGGATATCCAATTTCAAAAGACAAATGAACAAAACAAGGTCAACAGTCCTTGACATAGCGAGAGTGATTTCAATAACCAACTTTCTCCACTACTATCCAAAGCAGAAATCAAAAAATTTTTAGAGTTAAACTACAAATAGACTTAGTTGATACAAAATATTTCAGCCAACATATACAGAACTCATGCATTCTTCTGGAGTCTACTGAATCTTCTTAAAGTGGACCACAATCTAGTCCATACATCAACTCTTTCCAAACAACAACAACGAGAAAAAACAGTAACTACTGAAATGCCTTTTTTATATCCCATCATATAAAATACACTAAAACCAGAATTTTTACTAGCAAGAAAAACTAAATAAATATGAAGACTTATCTCTTTCTTTTGAAGAAACAGTGGGATACCAAAGAAATTAAACAATTAGGCCAAATATACAAATCTAATAGTAATTTTGGAGATAGTAAATAGTATTATGTGCTATTCCTAAACACTTGCTTCTAAGGATTAAAAAAAAGATCTTAAGACTTTTCAACATGGTGAAAGTTTTATTTGTGTTTATTAAAGAGTAAAAACTGATTCAAACCCCCAAAACAAAATAAAATTTTAAGAAAGCTCAGGGTGGGCTGGTGAAATGGCTCAGCAGTTAAGAGCACTGACTGCTCTTCCAGAGGTCCCCAGTTTAATTCCCAGCAACCACTTGGTGGCTCACAACCATCTGTAATGGGATCTGATGCCCTCTTCTGGTGTCTGAGGGCAGTGATGGTATACTCACATACATATTCTTTTAAAAAAATGCTATCAATGGATGTTTTATTTCTCAATAATGATACTCCACAGATTACACTTGTTCCTTTTGGTTTCTACACATTTCCTAATTTACAATAACTGTAGAAGCACTATAATCTTTGCAGAAGGTATTTACTACACCCCCCCCCCTTTTTTTCTTTTCTATTTTTTTCTTTTTCTTTACATTCCAGATTTTAATCCTCTCCTGGTCCATAGCCAACCTCAGGAGGTAGAAGGTTGGGGGTATCCTCCAGAATGTACCAGAGACCTGGGAGGTGAGAGACTCTCAGGACTCAAAGGGAGGGACCTTAGATGAAATGCCCTACCGTGGGCAGAGGGAACTTGTAGAGCCCACCTCCAGCAGCAAGACAGGGGATCAAGTGAGGGATGGGGTTGCCATCCCACAGTCAAAACTCAGACACATAATTGTTCCTGTCTGGAAGAACTGCAGGAATAGAAATAGAGAGGAGCTTGAGGAAAAGAAGGTCCAGCGACAGGCCCAAAATGGGTTCCAGCTCAAGGGGATGCTCCAAGACCTGACACTATTACTAAGGCTATGGAGCACTCACATAAAGGGACCTATTGTGACTGCCTCTGAAAGACCCAACAAGCAGCTGAAAGAGTCAGATGCAAATATTTGCACCCAACCAATGGACAGAAGCTGCTGACCCCTGTGGTTGAATTAGGGAAAAGCTGGAAGAAGCTGAGGAGGAGGGCAACCCTGTAAGAGGACCAGCAGTCCCAATTAACCTGGACCCCCGAGATCTCTCAGACACTGGATCACCAACCAGGCAACATACACCAGCTGGTATGAGGCTCCCAACACATATACAGCAGAGGACTGCCAGGTCTGGGTTCAGTCAGAGAAGATGAACCTAACCCTCAAGAGACTGGAGGCCCCAGGGAGTTTAAAGGTCTGGTGGGTGTAGGGTTGGGGTGGGGTGGGGACATCCTCGTGGGGACAAGGGGTGGGGAGGAGGTGGAACATACATAAAATTTTAAAAATTAAAAAAATAAAATTTTAAAAATCTTTTAAAAAAAGAAAGCTTGGTTTAATCAAGATCACAAAAATACAAAAGGATTTTTCTATTGAAACTATAGGATAAAGATAAGTATTAATGTTATTACAGGTGAAATGAAAACTAGTATACTCATTTAACTGATATTTATTAAAAATATACAAATTATAAAAAAATCAGAGATAAGACATAATCCTAGTTTAAAAGCTTATAATAGAAAGTAAATTTGTTTGTGTGTGTGTGTGTGTGTACATATATATATATATGAATGAGAGAGAATACTTTAAAACTGACATTTTAACACATAAGTTGTTGATTTCTCCCCATAAAGAAAAAGATAAAGAACTTAAGTACAGAACAAAGTTACTGAGGCTTCAAGTTAAAACAATACTTTACCAGACTGTTGCATAGGTAATAGAACAGGTTTTGAAATTATGCAAAATATAACTAATTCTAATCTAGTTTCTTATGTAACCTTGAATATATAACCTAACCATTACAAAAAAAGAAGAGAGTAAATATTGCGTATGATGTCTAATAATTATTAAGCTAGGTATAAATACTCAGCAGAAAATATGCCATTCAAAAAATTTAAAGGAGATTTGGTATTTTAAGTGTGAGTCATAGCACCTTGTAAAAACTACAAAATACCATAAGGATGTAAGAATTTTTTCTATAGCTATGAATAGCTTTTTGAAAACTCACATTAAATATACAAGCATTTACTATGAAACAGTATTTCCTTTTTTTAAGACTTTATTTTTAATTATGTGTGCCTATCTGAATTGGGCATGTGCATTTGAGTGCAGGTGCTCACAAGATGATAGAGGTATCTGATTTCCCCCTGGAGCTGAAATTATAAGCAGCTGTGAACTACCTGGAGCGGGAGCTGGGAACTGAACTTGGTCCTCTGCAAGAGAGTGCATGTTCTTGAGAGTCATCTTTCCAACTCTTGAGATATTTCTCAAACAAATACTGCATATTTGAAAGCATTTCTAGTCTTGAAATATAGTTTTTAATGAGATATGTAAAATATTTGTAGGGAAAGATAGAGAAAAGCTGTATTTTCTTACTACTAATTACCAAAATTTGTCAAAATGTTTCCTAGTATTTATAAAACATAAAGTTGAACCATACCAAAATCCTACAGTTATATGTAATCCCACAAAACCTACTTTTTCCTCTTTTTCTACTTCAAGCTGTTTCTGAAGGGATACAAGTTCGTTTCTGATATTAGACAGTTCAGTCTCCTAAAGAAAAATAAAGATGGAATAAGTGCTTCTACATTTTCTCAAATCAATGAAACTGTAATCCAGTGCTCCAAATAAACTCAGCTCTAGAAAGAATTAACTAAGAAAATCTGACCACTGATAATAGAACATCACCTAACTTCATGTAGTAAGTTTCAAGTTTTTCACAGTTTTCTCCAAGGACTAAAAGGGTGTGTGTACACACACAAACACACACACACTCATATTCTCTGGTTCTACCCCCACTCTCCTTTCCTAAACACCAAGGCTTTAAATTCAGTTTAACTGACTTTTTAAACACCTCTGTTGAAAAGACACTTTAGGCTACTATGTGAAATAAACCGGAAAAGCATTCAACTAAAAATAGGTAAAATCCTTTCAGATTCTACAGATCAAATATCACGGCTCTACTTAATGTTATTATTTTTCCTCAATCCTGGTATTTTAAGAGTTGGCCTTTACTGATATTTGTTCTGCATCTTACCAAAGCAACCTTCACTGATGACTGTTCTTGTTCTCTGTTCTTATAAAGTCCTAATTCTGAGTCTCTTTCTTCAACAATCTTATCATATTGGTGCTGTATTAAACAAAAAAAGGCATTTCAGGCATATTAAAATGGAATAGATTGTGTTTTATAAGACTGGCATGCTACAACAGAAGAAAATTGTCACTATAAATTTAGGTGACCATGTACCTTCATATATATTCTAACAACCTAAACAGTGGAACATAAACAAGTTTAGGATATAGTCTAGCACAACAAGAAATAGTTATTTTAATTGGAAACACTAAATTTCACCCTTTAAGAAGTATAGCTAAGTTGGATAAGTTCACCATGTCCACAAACCTACCACTGGGGAGGGTGGGACTTGATTATCATAAGGTTAATGCCAACCTGGGCTACAAAGTTAAGTCCTGTTCGATATGAATATAACACCAAGATGTCTCAGAAAAGTTACTGACTCCAAATCTAAGACCAGAAACACAATACAAGCCTTAAAAATTTTTTTTGTCATGACAAAAAAAAAAAATCAAAGACTATTCAAATCAGGTCAAAAGGACTTGCTTATCAGTTTGAAGAGGCTCTTCTGGGACAAAGGCAAAATAACTTTTCATTATGGACTATAAACTGCATTAGACTGAGACATTCCAAATTTGAATCTATAAGCTTACAATATTACTTAAAGTCAGCATTCAAATTCCTATTGATACATTACCTCAAAATAATGTTAGATTCTAGTACCAATTTTTAAAAATTAATAGGTGAGGGTACCCTGCTTTCTTTCCAAATTTGAAGGAAAATGAATCTTTCCTAAAAGAAGAATTACCCAAATAATACACAAATAAAATGTACTCACAACAAATATTAAGTCTTTCCCAGGATGGAGAGATAGGTCAGCCATTAAAGGCTAGGCTCACAATCATAAGTTATTAATTTATTTATTCCTTTGATAAAATTTGTTCAGCTTGTAAATGTTAGATAAATTTAGCAAATAGAAATATTAAAGATAAATATCCTCGGTATGTATAGTTAATAAAAGATGGCAATGCTATGAGACTGCTAGAAGAATTCAGAAAACATGACTACTTCTCTTTACTATAAATGATGACAAGATATTTGCTAGAGAAAGAAGCACCTCAGCACAACTTTGAATGGTTAAGATCTGAACTTAGAGAAACATGGGATCAATAATATTCAAGCTATAATTAATTACTGCTGTATAGAAAATACTTCTTCGATAAATTAGAAGACTGCCTTAAGTTCATTTTAATAGAAATGTGCTCTAAGCACTAATCTTATCATATTCTTACCTTATGTTTTTCCATAAGTGCTACCATTTCAGCTATTTTATGTTGGCATCGTAAATCAATTTCTTTCTGTAACTTTACCGCTTCCTCAACTGTTGCTTTGGCTTTCTTAACCTATCAAATTTTTTTAAAAATATTTCTTTTTATTTATTGGTGCTGAACCTTATGCCACATTTTAAAAATTCAACTTTTCCATTTAAGAATCATATATTCTACTTTATAAAATATAAAACTAAAACAGTAGAGAAGTGGAAATGAAACAAACAAAAAAGGAACCACTTGTGTGATTTATTTTAGGATGTTTCAAAAAGTAGAATGTATTATAAATACTTTCATAAAGTATTTTTAAAAATGTTTTAAATTACATGTTACTCAATATTTAAATATTTAGAATAACTTTCTATATCTGATAATTTTCCTTATTATAAGTCTATCAAAACTTGTTAAATAACAAATTAAAAGTTAACAGTATTTTTTTATTATTATTTTTGGAGACACAGGGTTTTTCTGTGTAGCCCTGGCTGTCCTGTAACTCACTCTGTATGTAACCAGGCTGGCTTCAAACTCACAGAGATCCACCTGCCTCTGTCTTCTCAGTGCTGGGGTTAAAGGAATACACCACCACCACCCCCAACAAAAGTACTAATTTTTAAAGCTAATCAGCAAACATTTTTAGCACAATAAGTTCTCAGCGTATTTAGCCTTTTCTACCTCTCCCAAAAGCTTTTCTTCTGATATCTTTTTGTTCTCAATTTCTTTCTGGTAGTTGTTAGTCATTTCTTCACATTTTTGCTTGGTACTTTCTAATTCCAACTCTAATTTATTGACCTATAAGTAAAGAAAGTAACATTAATTTTAGTAAATTCCATATACTACTTGAAAATAGCCCGTATTCACCTGTAGTTTTGTAAACACTAAGATTCTTGAAAATTGTGAATGAATCATTTTCTTACATTTTTCATATACAGAGATGTGTTTCAATTTTCAAAGTCTAATGACTCTTAAAATATGGATTTAATCTTGCCAGGCAATAAGATATAAACAACCACTTTTTAATTTCAAAACATTTTACTTAAAAATTATAAGTAATGCTACAGAAAAATATGTACAAGCTTCCACTGATATGCCCTAGCAAGTTCTATCAGATTGAATTAAACTTTAAAATCCAACTTTAAGTAGCTTTCAGCTTTTAACGTACTATATACGTGAACTTACAAATACCAAGGCACATGAAAACAAAATGGTCCACCATGTCCCTTGTGGTGATAAGGACAACAGCAGCAACAGCAGCTGCAGGAAGCAAGGCTAGTAGAAGAAAATTCATTGTGGCTAACCCACCCAGAAAGGAGCTCATAACCAAAAACGCATTCCTTTGAAAGAGTCTTAGAGTTTGCAGAATAAACCTGGCATGTATACTGGTATCTTATACATGGATCTCAATCAATACATTCCATCTGGTTAATATCAGCTAAGTTACAACTTCTTCATGAAATCAAAGCAGAAAACCACCCAGAAAAATCAGAAGATCTTTCACCAGTGGCAGAACTCAGGTATCTTACGAGCTCTTTGGCATCTATTGTGAGTCTATACCCAATCAAAGACTCCTTCCCACCACCACCCACAAGCACATCTACAAGCACATGTGGTTTATCATAACCAAGGTAGGGGCCTTTCTCACAGGTATGGGTTCTTGCCCTGCTATCTTTGTTTCTGGGTTATTACCACATATTTATTTTTAATGAATTTCTTTTTCATTTTCTTTTTTTCTTCTTTTTTCCTCTTTAGACAAGGTCTCTCTATGTAGTTCTGGCTGTCCTGGAAACTCACTATACACATCAGACTGGCCTTGAATTTACAGAAATATGCTTGTCTGCCTCTGCCTCCTGAGTATTGGGAATAAAAGCATGTGCCACCATGCCTAGCCCTTAATAAATTTCTTAATAATATTTATGTTGGTAAGTTTTAATTAATTTTTAATTAACTCTTCTAACTGAAACCCCATGCATTAAAACAAAAATATATTGTATGCTTTCTGTAAAGAACGCTTTTAAATTTTTTGCTTTCTCATATTTTATATATTATATAAAATGCCTCAAATATAGTAATTATCAAGAGATACAAAGAACCCTGAATTAGCACCTACTGCCCAGATTCACTTTACCTAAGACACGAATTCTAACTAAAGAAATGTGTCACAGCAGGTGACAAGAATACCATCAAGAAGACATAGTGTTAACAGTGAACCAGAAAGCATTCAGTATCCATAAATCAACTATTAACTCTAAAGTACAGATATTACCAGTATCAATAATGGCTTTGCTCATCTTCTTTGGTTTTACCTACAGCCTCCTCAAAGTATCTACAAGTATTCTTACTATTTATAAGGACTGTTTTAGTATTTTAAAACTTTTTATTATATTTATCTATTTATATAAAGAGGGTCAGAAGAGTGATACCACATGCATGTGGAGGTCAGAGGACAACATGCAGAGGTCACTTTTCTCTTTGTACCATGTGGACCCAAGAATCTAACTCTGGTTCTCAGGTTTAGTGGCAGCTGCCTTTAGCTACTGAGCTGTCTGTCAACCCAGTAAGTATTTAATACCTTTTCTGTTTTACATGTTTCCTCAAATAACTATTTGTTTTTGAAATTTATCTAGTACTTTCATGGTGTGTGTGTGTGTGTGTATGTGTATGTGTGTGTGTGTGTGTATATATATATTCTTTCTTTTGCTTTTTTGATGCTAAGCTTGTACCAAATAGTTATATGTATAATATAGTTTGTTCATTTTCTCTGATTAGTATTCCATTACATGAATATATCACAGATTGTTTATGTATTCAATTACTCTTAGATCCATAATTAATTCTATATTCTTAATATCTATGGTACAAATGTATAGTAATTTTCTATGATAAGTATCCAAAATTGGAATGTCTAAATCATGGGCATGTTCAACCTTACTATAAGATATTCTCATCATCTCTCTAAGTATTTTACAATTTAAATTACCAACAGCAAAGCCAGAGAAATAGCTAGGTAGGTAACGGCACTTACTGTGCATGCATAGTAACTTGAATTTAATTCCCAGAGCCCATATAAAGGTGAAAGGAGAGAATCAACTCCACAAAATTGTTCTCTGACCTTGACATGTGTGCTATGCCACACATGGATTTACTACACATACACACACACTCTCTATCTCTCTCTGTGTGTGTATGTGTGTGAGAGATAGATTTGAAAACTTTAAAAATAAATAAATCCCTAATAGCAGACTATAACTTCTGCCTGTTTCACATATTTATCAAGAGTTCACAGTATCAAACAATTGTATAGAAAAGGTCACTAAAAAATTGTGTTCTAAAGAAATGTGTTATTAGAGACAAAGAAGATAACCTTAAATAAATTTAGATCATATATAAGTATATATGATATATACCAAATATTCATAACAAGTTCCATCTTATATAATAAAAATCTTTATATTATTAATAACCACAAAAAGACAAAAAATAAAAAACATAATAACCACACAATAATGTGGCCTTACAATAAAGTTGAATTACCAAAAAGGAGAAATCCATAATCATGTGAAATATTTTTAACATACAGAATCAAAAGGATATATAAATTTAAAGACATAATTAACAATCTTGTTAATTAACTATTTCACATAACAAATGTAGAATATGCCTTATCTGAAGGTACGTAAGTAATGTTTATAAAGCCTCCATAAACACATACATCCATGCATATGCACACACATTCACACAGAAATTAATTATGCACTACTTCACATAAAATGAAGCAAAATAAGCCTATATAAGCAAAATATATTTTAAGCACAGACATAAGGATATTAGTTATATTTTCATCCCTATCCTTGGTGCTAGATAGACATTATAAACTTATAAACACCACAGTGCCCGATTCTTTAAATGTTTTGAGATTATAATCACAACATTCCTCCCTTCCCTTTCTTCCTTGCAAACCCCTCTCATATACATCTCCCTGCTCTCCTCAAATTCATGGTCTGTTTCTCTATTGTCACTGTATCCATACATATGTGTATCTGTATATGCATATATATTCCTAAATATAACCTGTTCGGTTCATATAATGTTCACTGTATGTATATTTTCAGGGCTGACCCCTTTTGGCACTGAACAACCAAGTGATGTATTCTTCTGTGGAGAAAACTATCTTTCACTCTCAGCTTTCCTTAGTTGCCTAGAATTCTTTGTATAGTGGGTTTTTCCCTATCCAATTTGTCACATCCATTGGTATCATCTTTGTTCAGCTCACATCTGGGTAATCATGTTAGTGAAACTTTATGGATGTAGCTTCTGATGGTACTAGAAGACGTAATCTCACAGCAAATTCCCTGATCCTCTAGTTCTTAGTCTTCCTGTCCCTTTTTCCACAATGTTCCCTGAGCCTTAGATACTATATGAACTTATGTAGCACTTATAAACTCCACAATGCCAAATTCTGAAAATTTTTAAGCAGCAATATGTATATCCCTTTAAAAATTAAGGGAGGGAGCTAAAATATAAACCTGTCATATTTTTGTATATTTAATATTTACCATTTCTGGTGCATTTCATTCTTCTTAGTAATCTAGATTTCAGTTTAATGTTATTTTTTTCAGCCTCAAGAGTTCTTTCAACACTTCTTGTAGCATAGATTTTAATGTTAATTTTTCTGTATTAAAAAAAGCCTGTAGTGACAGATTATTTCCTTCAGCATTTTATATATGCCATTCCTTTGTTGTGTCCATGGGTCTTACATAAGATCCGTTATCATCATTTGTATCACAGTTCTATAGTCTGACATTTTTCAGTGCGATTTTAAGTTCCTGTTTATCCTTAGTTTAGCACTTTGACTAATAAAACTTGATATAGTTTTCATTCTATTTACCTTGTTTGGAGCTTGCTGATATCCAAATTTATGTTTTTCATGTTTTTGTTTTAAATCAAAATCCAAAAACTTTGTAATATAGCCACTGGCAAGTTCTACTCATACATATACACCCTGGTTAAATACATTAGGTCACAAAACAAAAACAAAGCAACAATGAAAGGAGAAAGGTAGGAGGTGGAGGCAGGGCTAAATGGTAGAACGGGAGCAGCATAAGACAAGAAGGACGGAATGAATGCAACCAAAATGTATTATAAACATGCACAAAATTGTCAGAGTGTAAATTTATTTTAAAATAAAACAAGAAAAATTTAGTAAGTCCCCCACAGATAATTTCCTTCTGTCCTTTTTTCTTCTCTCTTCCTCAGAGATTCTATAACACATTTTAAAACACTTGGTGCTATTAACACCACAGCCTATGAGATACTATTCTCTTTTCAAAAATATTTTCTGTGATCCTTGCAATGTCTACCTATACAACTTTAATTTTACTAACACTTTATTCATTTTTAAAATATATGATCAAGACCATCCGAATTTTTGTTTCATAATATATTCCACTATTCAGTCCAACTTTTAGGTTATTTTAGGGTAATTTCTAAAACAAATTTCATACTACTAATCTATATAGTCTTCAATCTAGTGTTGTTATAAATAATACTGCTATGAATATTTTTGGTAATTTCTGTCTCTAGGAATTCAGGTACATAATTATAAAATGTATCTATTGACTATTTTTCTATATAATTTTCAGAAGTTTATTAATTCTTATTTGCCTTTTTATTACAACCTTTACATTTGTCTCAAGTACCACTTCATGATACTATAAAATATTTTATTTTCAACAAAGTATTCATTTTTAATATATTGACAACTACTGCTTCCCACTAAAGATTCAAAAATATTGAATATCACAAAGTATCAATCGTTGCCTAAAGAAAAAGTTTACAAAATTTAGCTCTTAACATCATAGACTGTAGGGATTTATTTTCTAAAAAGTTGATGAGTCTCTACCCTTTGTGCGGCAAGATAACCATATTTTATAGCAACCTGCCTGTAAGATACACTGGTGCCAGCAGTGGCACAAATGTTATGGAAGTAACCAACCAATTTCTGATTAGATTTAGGCCCACTCTGGGAGCTAAAATCCATACCTGACTCTGCTAAAATAGCCAAGAACCTGAAACCCAGGTCTAAGAGAAAAATCTACTACTACTATTCTGCTAAAGAAAAAAAAAGCAATAAATGAGTCCCAGTGGCATTCTGCTACAACCATAGATCAGTGCCTCACTCAGCCCTCATTAGAGAAAAAGCTGCTTCTGCTTCTCGCAAATCATGAGAACTAACATGGAGACCCACAACTGTGAATATGCAGAGTGAGAGACTTTGGAGCACTCGGTCTTAAATGAAATGTCTTCATCAAAGCCCTCCCCCACAAGGCTCAGGAATCTATGAGGAAAGTGAGGAAGAAAGATTGTAAAAGTCAGAAGTGATGGATGATTCTAAGGGAACAGTGTCTTCCAGTCACAATAGGAATGATGAAAATATGAACTCAGAGAGTGTGGAAGCACACACAAGGCCTACACAGGTTCAAGCCACACAGGGCTCCAGTTCTGAAGGGAAGAAGTAGACACAGGTTTCTATCCTCAACTAAGAAGTTATTTGCAACTGATACTCAGTGACAAAGGAAACATCAAAACTTTCTCCAAAGGAGTCTCACTTGGCATATTAACACACTCCAGAGCAAGCCCCATGCCAATGAGTAGCTGGCCAATACAAAACAAACCGAATAATATTTTTATAAGCCTTTTATCACATTTTGCTTTGGGAATTTTGCATCTTGTCTTTTGTTTATATATTTTGATTTCAGTGTTTGTAGGGATTGTATGTGCTTCTCTTCCCCCCCCCTTTTTTTAAGAGAAAAAAAAGAACAAATTTGGGTAAATAGGGAAGTGGGTAAGAGCTAGAAGAAATCAGGGGAGGAGATAAACATGATCAAAATATATTGTATGAAAAAAAAAGTTTTAAATAAAAAATTAACAGATTCCCTGCTTAATTACATTATAATATATGGGTTAAAAAATTAAAACACACATATATACATAGAGCATGCAAACATGTATTTTTAAGTTATCCACATGGTTCTGACCTAGCTAAATCAGAATAAACATTCTGCCACATCTATAAGAATTAATCTCTCCAATACAAAAATATAATAGTATTGAGAGGTAAATATTAGATTATAAATAAGTAGTATAGTATTTCTAAAGTCTCATGTATCTACTAGTATTTAAGAAAACAAAAATAAAAATGTCAAATACCTTTATCTCATATGCATTCAGTTGTTTGTTTTCTGCTGAACTCCTTTTTTTCAAGGTTTTATTCTATGGAAAGTTAATTATAGTTAATAATCACAAAGCTGATTAAGACTTACAATGCCAATGACTTACAATTAAATCACTACAAATAAATATGTTGCTCTCTAAAACTATAGTGAAAATATTGGGATGATTTTGAGAACATATTAAGTAAACCTACCTCCTGGTGAAGCTCTTCAATGTTCTTGCTTTTATTTTCAACTTGTTTCTTTAAATTATTACACTGTAAAATTATTTTAAAAATTATATAATTTTATTCAATATTCTAATCAAAACAAACAATCTGAAACTAATAAAATATTGTATAAAGTAACATAAGGCTCACTTGTGGTTTCAAGTCATTCTGTCGATGTAAAAATAAAGATTTTTATAAACATGAGTATATAATATAAACATGATATTTCTTAATCTATTTAATAAATATAAACTATTTTAAGTAAAATATGCCTCTTGGTCAAGCTTATACAGAAAGCTGGATCATATTACTAGAAGAACTGAGAAAAGCATCAGTAATGGTAAGAATAAAAATACTGTCTTCTTCATAACTCATTATTCTCCCATTCTCATTTTTTTAGATTCTAATGTTATTAAAGTTGGAAGAGAAGCATAATATGATACCCTACGTCTGCAGAATTCCAATTCCTCTTCCTGATATACTAACTAAGCCACTTTTTCACATGTTACTTGGTGGACTATTTCATTTGAGTACATACAAAACTGTATGAGTCCAGCTCCCTTGCTCTCTTCCCTCTCTGTCCCTTCTTTCCCCATTCCCTCCCCTCTGTTTCTCCACATGTTCATGGCTGGCCCCTCCCCCCCTGCCTTCTCTGTCTCTACTCCCTTCAACTTCCCCATATACTAAATAAACTCTTCCATATTTTTTTTAAAAAATGTATTAGTTCATGAAACATCTTAAGTACCATAAAAGCAGCACAAATTTCTAACAGGCTCTAAAATATCACATATACAAATTGTTCTAATACCCATTAGAGTAAAAGAACTCTCACACAAAAAAAAAAGCCTCCTTCATTAGCACTAAATATTGTTAAATATTTTTCTTATAATACATATGGCCACAGTCAGCTAATATTCTGAATATAAGTGGATTTTATATAGCATTGCTCTTTGTGTTTACAAATGATTACTTTTTTCTCACTGTGTACCCAAACTTACTCCAAACAATGGTCTTCCTATCCTAGCCCCCTATAAACTGGGATTACAGGAATGTACCACTGTTTCTGTCTACAAGTAGTTTATCTAACATTTTGCATGTCCAAAGCTGAAGACTGAGAATAATTTCAAAAGAAAATTAAGAAAAAAGAGCTTCATAAAAAATGGAAAGTGGGCTGGAGAGATGGCTCAGTGGTTAAGAATACTGACTGCTCTTCCGGAGGTCCTGAGTTCAATTCCCAGCAACCACATGGTGGCTCACAACCATCTGTAATGGGATCTGATGCCCTCTTCTGGTGTGTCTGAAGACAGCTACAGGGTACTCATATAAATAATAAATAAATAAATCTTAAATAAAAAAATGGAAAGCATTTCTCTGGTTTTTCACACTGATTTGACACATTGGTACCAGGCTTGGTAACGTAATTATTTTTAATACTAGCACTAAGGAAGCAGAGTTAAGCCCATCTCTGTAAGTCCAAGGCCAACCTGGTTCACAATTCCAGGACAGTCAAGGTTACATTGTAAGACTCTGTCTCAATAAATAAATGAAAATAAACAAAAACTACTGCAACAGGTAAAACTATCTTTACAAGAAATTTTTATTTAAAAAAATCAAACATTTTTATTTTGGCAGAGAGGCTACTTAGATCCTTATGATGACTTTCCTAATAAATCTACAACTATTTTATTTATAAGCTGAAGTGTTTTTTTTCTTCAGTTGAAAAACTGAATGAAGTGTATTATTCATTAGCTGTAAAGACTTCAGACAGTGAACTACATTTTCCAGAGGATTATTCACTGTATGGAAGATTAGGTACAGAACAAGGTATATAGTGAAATTAGAGAAAGGAAAACCCAGATAATTAAAAACCATTTCAAATAAACAGGGTAGGAATTTTTTTGCAGCTCAATTTTGGAAATGAGCAAAATAACTAAATGATTTCTAGAAGTATCTTGTTATTTTAAGACTATTCACAATGAATGTAGTTACTTATGAGTATACAATTTTAGAAAAGAAAAAGCTAAAATAGGGTTGAGTAAATTTTTCTCTTTAAAGGCCTATTCAAAATTGGTGAATCCAGAGTCTCTCCAAAGAAGTATCAATAAAAACACTGTATTGGGTCTGGAGATGGTTTGGCAGTTGAAAGCACTGGCTGCTCTTTCAGAGGACTTTGGTTCAATTCCCATCACCCACATAACAGCTCACAACTCTCTCAAATTCCAGTTCCTGAGGATCTGACACCCTCATACAAACAAAACACCAATGCACATAAAATAAAAAATAAATGATAAAAAATATTTTAAAAAGCAAAACATTTTATTATTCCTCAGAGCCTTCTAAAGGAGAATAACAGAAAGACTGGTCCTTAAAAGTCCTGTCATATAAAGAAGTTCATTGTATACTCAACAAAGCATTCCACTATGAGAATCTTATTCTAAACATATACATGCAGCAAATAGAGTCACACTGAATTTCATAAAACCAATACTACTAGATGTGACATTATACATTATTACCAGCACAATGATGGTGGATGAACTTCTTTGTACTGTCTAACAATTTTGTCTAAATGAAATATATTACTAAAGCTTGCTACATAGTTATATTTTATTGAAAAATATTCTGTGTTTTTTTAATCCTAAGGTTATTGTCTATCTTTGGTAGTAATGAGTTTCTTGGAGATAGCAAAAAAAAATCCTGTTTTCTAATGCCATCTGCTAGTCATCGATATTCAGACATCTTGTCGAAAGATGTTTTCTTGGACCTTTCTGGTTAACTGTTGTGATATTATGTATTCCTTTGGAATCTTGGGGTATTCATCCTTCTTTTCAGACTTTGTAGAGCTGCCTGTGGTCATGATTACTTTAGTGTATTTTATTTAGAAGTGATTTTATTTTTCTTCAATGTTAGTAGACATTCTGGTCCTGGCTAACAACTCTACCCTTTCCTTCTATCCTCTTTGATTCTGTTGACCCATAAACCTTTTCTACCTGGCACTCAACAACATCCCAACTAGGCTCTGACTCACATATTTTCCTTTTTCTCTTATCCTTTCTTATGTATTCTCCAGACTTACTAGGGCTTGTTTCAGCCTGAACATGGGATCCCACCCTTTCAGTCCATCTCCTAGGCACTTGCTCTCATGTTTCAGACCCAGAGTCCCCTTAGTTTTTCTTGACAGCCTCATTCAGCTGTTCCTTACAGCACACCCCCTACCAACCTGCTTAATAGCTCTCTATCAGGGACCTCAAAGGTAGCACATATGGCAAGGACCCAGAGTGGGCAGCAGGAACCAAAGAATGGACAACCCACACAACAATGGCAAGCCTATGAAATACTACAAATATTACAATGTCAAATGCCTGTATACTAGTGCAAAAATAAAAGCATGAATAGCCAAATCAAAAAAAAAATCTTGTCATATGTTTTCACAAAGTTCTTATTCCCAAAAAGTTTAAGTAATTTGATAATACCTTATTTTCTAATATCTTCATCTGCTTTTCTTTCCTTAAAACTTCACATTCAATGCTTCGAGCCTAAAAAATTATTTGAAATCATATTCAAAATACTAATTAGAATTACATTTTCTTATGTATTTAAGAATGAAATTATAGTTTTACATATTTACAAAAATATTTATCAGCTCGAGTTTCATTGTCCTTTTAAAAAAGAATATACTTTATGTGATGTGTTAACTACCTTAATATTTCACAGTATATATGCATAAACTATATATATATACATATTATATATATTGTTTTGTTTTGTTTTTTGAAACAGGGTTTCTCTGTGTATCTATGGCTTTTCTGGAACATATTCCATAGTCCAGGCTGGCCTCAAACTCATGGAGATCTTCCTGCTTCTGCCTCTTGAGTGCTAGGATTAAAGGCTTATGCCACCCAGCGTAAATTATATTATACATAAATCTTTGTGTTGTAAACATATAATAAAAGCATTTATATAAAACTTACAACTCAGTAAAATATAAAAGGTAGGTATTATTACTTTTATTTGAAGACATGAAAAAAGTAGAGCTTAGATAAGAGTGTGTGTAAAATAACCATCTAAACTAAGGTGGTGGCTTGGAAAAAAAGGAGTGTAAGTCAACTAATCACCAAGAAAACTATCTAAAAATATTTATAATTTCATCATTCATCTGGAAACTGTTTTAATTAATAAAGTGAAATCCAACTGCAGAAAACAGAAATAAGCTAATATACATCATATATTTAACTTCATGCCTAACTACCAATAATTTCTTTTTAAAAAGGTTTTGCTTATTACTTTGAATTATGTGTATGTGTGTATGTTTGTGTGAGCCTGTGCATATAAATGCAGGTACCCACTGAGTTCAGAGGAAGATGTCAGATCTCTGCAGCTAGAGTTATAGGCAGTTGTGAGTTTCTAAACAATCTAGGTGCTGTATAACTAAGGTATTCTATAAAGAACATTATTTGCTCTTAAATGCTTGAGCCATCTCTCCAGTCCCCTTATCACTAGTATTTTCTATACTAATAAAAGAGTTATTACAAATTATACTTTAAATTCTTTATGTTCCTCTCCTCACCCCCCTCTCATGTGTGTGTTAGATATACTTGTGTGCTATACATGTGAGATATGATCTCTTACTGAGCTTGAGGCTTATCAATTTGGTTAAGCTGGCTAACAAATGAACTTCAGAGATACACCTGTCTCTACCTTCCCAGAGCTAGGATTTCAGACTTTGTGCCCTTTTGCTCACCTTTTATGTGGGTGCTAGGAATCTGAAAGGAGGTCCGGTGACCAAAATATGACCCATCTCAAGAGAAGGCTCCAAGGCCTGGCACCATTATTGATGTTATGATGTACTTACAGACAGGAACCTAGCATGGCTGCCCTCCGAGAGGCCCAACTATCTGACTGAGACAAAAGTAGATACTTGCACCCAACTATTGGTCTGTAAGTCAGGGACCCCTGTGGTTGAATTAGAGAAAGGTTGGAAGAAGTTGAGGAAGAGGATGACCCCATAGGAAGACCAGCAGTCTCAACAAACTGGGCCCCCAAGATCTCTCAGACATGGCAGCCTATACTAGCTGGTCCAAGGTTCATGACACATATACAGCAGATGACTGCCTGGTCTGGCCTCAATGAGGGAAGACACACCTAACCCTTGAGAGATTTGAGGCCTCAGGGAGTAGGGAGGCCTGGAGGAGTATGGGGTGTGTGGGGGGACATTATCTTGAAGACGGGGGAGAAAGAATGGGATGAGGAACTGTCGAATGGCAGAACAGGGGGGGGAGATAATAGCTGGACTGTAAAAAAAGATTAAAGATAATAATTTTAAAAAAGAACTTCAAGTCTCTCAAAACAGAAATTGAAGAAGACCTCAGATAATGGATAGATCTTCCATGCTCATGGGTTGGTAGGATGAACATAACAATGGCCATCCTACCAAAAGCAACCTACAGATTCAACACAATCACCATTAAAATTCCAGTCATAATAAATTTTAATTGTTTAAATCTTCATAGATTTTCATACTTTCAGTGATTTCTCAAATAATTTATGGCTTTTTAAAATTTGGAATATTCTTCTACATGTTAAATTCTACCTTCTACTAATTTCTGTTAGCTTAAGTCAATTGATGTTCCTTCTTCTAAAAAGAATTCCCAAACTTACTAAGTTTTGAGCAATAAGATACTATACTGTATAATCATGTGACATACTTTATATTCTCATAATTTCATGATATTTTATCTCAACTTACTGAAACCATATTCAAGGCACAATATATACTTTTTAATATATTAAATATTATCACAGCATTGTAGTAGGTTGGCCTAATGCTGCTTGTATTCTAATGTTAATTTGGGTCTCACAAAACTGCCCCAAAGACAAGAGAGTCCTCACATAAGATACTGAGGGACCCAACCCCAATTAATTCTTCATTGGTAAATAAAGATGCCAGCAGTCAATAGCTGGAGAGGAGAGATATAGATAGGGTTTAGGTTTTCCTGTGCTTGAGACCAGGAGAAGGAGGAGGAGAGAAAGAGGAGAAAGGAGCTGCCATGGAAGAGGAATAACATGCATGAGGGAGAAGGAGAGCCACAATGTTTTATAGCTGAGCTATAAAAAACATGGCCATATGGGCTGGTCAATTGGGGTTAAGAACAGCCAATATGGAACACAGAAATTAATAAGAAGTGACTCGGAGTTATCATAGGGAAGTGGATTCTAACAGCAAGGAGGGTAGGCAGGCAGTTGCCCAGCTATTGTGCTGCCTAAGGCATATTTTAAAATATAAGGCTGTGTGTGTCTTTCATCTGGAACATAAATGATCAAAGGTGGGGAAAAAACCCACGCAAGGATTTTTAAAGTATTTTTACTACACAGCATGAACCTTTAATTTAGCCTAGGAATAAAAGTCAAAATTAAGTACTGGACATTTGAGGCTAGAGCTATGACTTAGTAGCTAAGTTCTAGCTACTCTTCCAGATAATCTGGGTTCATTTCCCAGCACCTACTGGTATCTCATAAACATCTGTAACTTGAGTTCCAGGGGAACTCTGGCCTCCAGGGGAACCAAGAATGCACAAGGTGCACAGACAATCACTCAGACAGAAAACCCATACACACACAATAATGGAAGAAAAACCTTAAATGAACATCTTTCAAATATCTTTACTTCCTAAATATATAATTATAAGCAAAACAATCCAACTTAGCCCCTATCATTTAAGGCTTTTAAGTGTCTTGCTTGTATGTATATGTACCACATGTGTTCAGTGTCTGCAGAATCCAGAAGATAGTATTATATCTCACAGAACTAGAGTTTCAGACAGTTATAAAGCATGTGGGTGCTGAGAACTGAACCTGAGGGGTCCTTGACAAGAATAGCAAGTGCTTTTAAAGGCTAAGTTATCTCTTTAGCCCTTTTAACCCATATTTTAAATGTTTATGGCTTAGTACCTAAATCACTAGTTATTTTTACAATAGTACATGTCATTTTATTGTCTGTATTGCTTTTATAATTTAATTTTCTAAATATAATTTATTGTTAAATATAACATACATTTTCTTCACTCTTATCCAATTTACATTTAACTTCATCTCCTTGCTGTATGAACTCTTTTCTTACTGATTCCAGTTCATCCCTAAAAGGAAATGCAAGAGAATAGCATCATAATCCAAACCATGTTTTCATTTTATCTCCTAAAACTTTTAATGATTATTTATAAATTTTTTAGGTTTGAGTTCTCATTTTGATTGGTAACTTTTTATGCATGGCTAGTAATAGGCACATTTCTACTCCCACATTTAAGTTACTATACACATTTATCTTTAAATTACATGCATCCTTGTCATCAGTTTCCTACTTTTAAAAACTAAAAAACTATTTCATTTTTCTTTTCTTAGTCATTCTAATGCATATATAAAATTTCACACAAATAAATTTAAAATGTAAATACAATTTATTTTAATAATATTTACATATACATATATCATTGTACATGTTCAGAAAATCTCCAGAAACATAAGACTAGTGATGCTCTGGGTAAGGGAAACTAGACAGCAAAAAGGCAAAAGGCAAATGAAAGATACTGTTCTTGATCCATGTGCTTTGTCCTTTGGAATTTTTTATTTTATTCATATATTTTTTAATATTTTCATTAATTATTGTATATTACATATGAAATTATTAGTGATTTTCTCAGTGGACAATTGAAGATATTTTTCAACTTGTTTTCCTTTGTATTATTATTATACTGGTAATCAGTGATTTGATCTTTCAAAAACTGAATCCAGGATATAATTTTTCTTAAAAATGTTCACATATATTTATTTGCTTATTTTTTTGAGACAGAGAAAGAAAATGTATACTTTCAATAGCACATGTATGGAGGTCAGAGGAAAACTTCTAAAGCTCAGCTTTTCCTTCCACCATGTGGACTCCAGGGATTGAACGCTTGGAAGTGAGCACCTTTACCACTGAGATATCATGCTAGCTTTATTCTTTGAATACAATTTTATAATCAGTATGTTCGCTGTGCAGAGATAATTCATATTTAAAGGTCCAAAAGTCCATACTAAATGTAGATATTCAGAATATATTACTCAGGAAATTTGAATACTGTCTTAAAAACAACTATCTTGAGCTAAAGAGACAGCTCAGTGGATAAGGTACTTCCACCGCAAGCATAAGGACCTGAGATTTTGATCTCAGGTCCTTAGCCATTTTGACTGGTGTGAGGTGGAATCTCAGGATGGTTTTCATTTCCAAATCCCTGATGACTAAGGATGTTACACATTTTGTTTAGGTGCTTCTCAGCCATTCAATATTCCTCAGATGGGAATTCTTTTTTTTAGTTCTGTACTTTTTTTTGTTGTTGTTGCGGTTTTTTTTTTTTTTTTTTTTTTGGTTTTTCAAGACAGGGTTTCTCTGTGTAGCCTTGGCTGTCCTGGAACTCACTCTGTAGACCAGGCTGGCCTCGAACTCAGAAATCCACCTGCCCCTGCCTCCCAAGTGCTGGGATTAAAGGCATGCGCCACCACTGCCCAGCTATCTGTATGCCATTTTTAATAGGGTTATTTGATTCTCTGGAGTCTAACTTCTTGAGTTCTTTGTATATATTGGATATTAGCCCTCTATCAAATGTAGGATTGATAAAGATCTTTTTCCAATCTGTTGGTTGCCATTTTGTACTATTGACAGTGTCCCTTGCCTTACAGAAGTTTTACAATTTTATGAGGTGCCACTTGTCAATTCTTGATCTCAGAGCATAAGCCATTCGTGTTCTGCCCATGTGTTCAAGACTTTTCCCTACTTTCTCTTCTATTAGATTCAGGTTTTATGTGGAGGTCCTTGATAAATTTAGACTTGAGCTTCGTACAAAGAGGTAAGAATGGATCAATTTGCATTCTTCCACATGCTGACTGCCAGTTGAACCAGCACCATTTGTTAAAAATGCTGTCTTTTTTCCACGGAATGGTTTCACCTTCTTTGTCAAATATCAAGTGACCATAGTTGTATGGGTTCATTACTGGCTGGGTCTTCAATTCTATTCCATTGATTTACTTGCCTGACTCTGTACCAATACCATGCAGTTTTTATCATGATCGTTCTGTAATACAGCTTCAGATAATGGATAGTGATTCCCCGAGAAGTTCTTTTATTGTTGAGAATAGTTTTCGCTATCCTGGGTTTTTGGTTATTCCAAATGAATCTGCAAACTGCTCTTCCTACCTCTATGAAGAACTGAGTTGGAATTTTGATGGGTATTGCATCAAATCTGTAGATTGCTTTTGGCAAGATGACCATTTTACTAAATTAATCATGCGAATCCATGAGCATGGGAGATCTTTCCATCTTCTGAGATCTTATTCGATTTCTTTCTTCAAAGACTTGCAGTTCTTGTCATACAGATCTATCACTTGCTTGGTTAGAGTCACACCAATATATTTTATTTGTGAATATTGTGAAGGGTGATGTTACCCTAATTTCTTTCTGAGTCTGTTTATCCTTTGAATAGAGGAAGGCTACTGATTTGTTTACGTGAATTTTCTATCCAGCCACTTTGCTGAAGTTGTTTATCAGGTGTAGAACTTCTCTGGTGGAATTTTTGGGGTAGTTAAGCATACTATCATATCATCTGCAAATAGTGATATTTTGACTTCTTCCTTTCCAATTTATATCCCTTTGACCTCCCTTCTGTTGTCTGATTGCTCGAGCTAGAACTTCAAGTACTATATTGAATGGATTGGGAGAGAGTAGGCAGCCCTGTCTACTCCTTGATTGTAGTGAGATTGCTTCAAGTTTCTATTTAGTTTGATGTTGGTTACTGGTTTGCTGTGTATTGCTTTTACTATGTTTAGGTATGGGCCTGATGTAAATTCCTGATCTTTCCAAGACTTTTACCATGAAAGGGTATTGAATTTTGTAAAATGCTTTCTCAGCATCTAGTAAGATGATCATGTGGGGTTTTTTTTCTTTGAGTTTGTTTATATAGTGGACTATGTTGAAGGACTTCCTTTTATTGAACCATCCCTGCATCCCTGGAATGAAGCCTACTTGACTGTGGTGAATGATCATTCTGATGTGTTCTTGGATTGGGTTTGCAAGAATTTTATTGAATATTTTTGCATCAATATTCATAATGGAAATTGGTCTGAAGTTCTCTTTCTTCATTGGGTCTTTGTGTGGTTTAAGTATAAGCATAATTGTGGCTTCAAAGAATGAATTGGGTAGTGTACCTTCAGCTTCTATTTTGTGGAATAATTTGAAGAGTATTGGTATTAGTTCTTCTTTGAAGGTCTGATAGAACTCTGCACTAAAACCAACTGGTCCTGGGAGACTTTTAATGACTGCTTCTATTTCTTTAGGGGTTATGGGACTGTTGTCCCATGTCAAGGTACCATGAGGTGCTGAGAAGAAGGTATATCCTTTTGTTTTAGGATGAAATGTTCTATAGATAATCTGTCAAATCCAATTGGTTCATTACTTCTGTTAAACTTTGTCTCTGTTTAGTTTCTGTTTCCATGATCTGTCCATTGATGAGAGCGGGGTGTTGAAGTCTCCCACTATTATTGTGTGAGGTGTAATGTGTGCTTTGAGTTTTAGGAAAGTTTCTTTTATGAATGTGGGTGCCCTTGCATTTGGAACATAGATGTTCAGAATTAAAAGGTCATCTTGGTAGATTTTTCCTTTGATGAATATGAAGTGTCCTTCCTTATCTTTTTTGATGACTTTTGGTTGAAAGTTGATTTTATTCAATATACAATGGCTACTCCAGCTTGTTTCTTGGGACCATTTGCTTGGAAAATTGTTTTCCAGCCTTTTACTCTGAGATAGTGTCTGTCTTTGTCACTGAATTGTGTTTCCTGTATATAGGAAAATGCTGGGTCCTGTTTATGTATTTATGTCTTTTTATTGGGGAATTGAGTCCATTGATGTTAAGAGACATTAAGAACCAGTGACTGTTGCTTCTAATTATTTTTGTTGTTAGAGGTGGAATTATGTTTGTGTGGCTATCTTCTTTTGGGTTTGTTGAAAGATTACTTTCTTGCTTTTTCTAGGGTGTAGTTTCCCTCCTTATGTTGGAGTTTTCCATCTATTATCCTTTGTAGGTCTGGATTTGTGGAAAGATAGTGTGTAAATTTGGTTTTTTCACGGAGTATCTTGGTTTCTCCATCTATGGTAATTGAGGGTTTTGCTGGGTACAGTAGCCTGGGCTGGCATTTGTGTTCTCCTAAAGAGTCTGTATGACATCTGCCTAGGATCTTCTGTCTTTCATAGTCTCTGGTGAGAAGTCTGGTGTAATTCTGATAAGTCGGCCTTTATATGTTACTTGACCTTTTTCCCTTACTGCTTTTAATATTCTTTCTTTGTTTAGTGCATTTGGTGTTTTGATTATTATGTGTCGAGAAGAATTTCTTTTCTAGTCCAAACTATTTGGGGTTCTGCAGGTGACAGCAGATTCTGGCCAGTATATGGAGAAAGAGGAACATCTCCCCCATTGTTGATGAGATTGCAAGCTGGCAAAACCACTCTGGAAATCAGTCTGGTGGTTCCTCAGAAATTTGGATATAGTATACCTGAGGACCCAGCTATACCACCCTGATCATATACCCAAAATATACCCCAAAATATAACAAAGACACATGTTCCACTATGTTTATAGCAGCCTTATTTATAGTAGCCAGAAGCTAGAAACAACCCAAATGCCCCTCAACAGAGGAATAGATACAGAAAATGTGGTCCATTTACACAATGGAGTACTACTCAGCTATTAAAAACAATGACTTCATGAAATTCGTAGGCAAATGGATGGAACTAGAAAATATCATCCTGAGTGATGTAACCCAATCATAAAGGAACACACATGGTATGCACTCACTGATAAGTGGATATTAGCTCAAAAGCTCACAATACCCAAGATACAATTCACAGACCATATGAAGCCTAAGAAAAAGGAAGACCAAAGTGTGGATACTTCAGTCCTTAGAAGGGGAAAAAATACTCACAAGAAGTAGAGGATGGAAGGGACTTGGGAGGAAGAAGAGGGAGAGGGGAAAAAAGCAGAGCAGGATCAGATATGGGAGGTGGGGATAATGTACAGGGGGTCAGAAAATTGAACAGAGGTGTGTAGCAATGGGGAATGGGGAACTGGAGGTAGCTACCAGAAAAGTCCCAGATGCCAGGAAAGTAAGAGGTTCCCAGGATCCAATGGGGATGAGATTAGCTGAAATGTCCAACAAAGGGAAGGAAGAACCAGTATAGACCATATCCAGAGGTTAGGTAAAGCCACCTGGTTGGGGCATGGGGCCACCCACTCATCTCCAAATTTTTAATCCAGAATGGCTCCTGTCTAAAGACTGATTAATGTGTGGAGAATAAGAGACTACAAAGTCCTCAGCCCTAAATGTAACATCTCTATCACACACCCTCTGCCCAGGTTCAACAATTATTGTGGAAAAAAGAGTAGAAAGACAGTAAAAGCCTGAAATGGTGGATGACAACAAGGAAACAGACATAGCAGGGCAGTTGCAAATATGAAGTCATAGTGATTATGATAGCATGCCTAAGACCTATGCAAGCTCAAGCCAGACAAAATCCCAGCATGAACAGGAGAGGTAGGCACAAAGTCCCATCCGTAGTTTAGGAGCTATTGGCAACTGATAGATGCTGTGAAAAGAACAGTAAATTTTCTTTTAGAGTGTCACATTCCAGGGGTTAGCCATACATGAATATCTGGGCATCACAAATTGGACTAGATAAGTTTAAAGGAAAACAAAAGATGACATGAATTTCAGTAGATAAGGAGATCTAGGAGGATCTAGTAGTAATTGAGGGAAGGGGATGAATATGATCAAAATATATAAAAATTTAAAAGAATTAATATTTTAAATGCCATATCAAAATAAAATAATAAAAATACCATGTTATAAATTCATAAATGTGGTTCCAAGTAACTGATGATTCAAATGTTTGTATAATTTTAAAGAAATGGAAAAGCTAAATATCAGTATACAAATTTTAAAAGAACAATAAAAAAAGAATAGGATGTGAATTCAGGGAGACAAAAATATTTAAGTATAAGAAAAATGGTATAAATTCACAAGAAGAAAAACAAATAGAAAAATTTAAAACTTCTATAAAAACACTGCCCAAAATTAAAATTTCTATAACAAGTTATAGAAATTCTATAAATAAAATAATAAAGAATTGCTATTTTAATGTTTAAGTAAACAGTAAATGATAAAGCCCTTGAAAGATTAAACAGTATAGATATTTGCAGATAATTTTACAAAGAAAAATTGTTAGAGGCAAATTTCAAAAATTCTTAAAGTTTATGTAAAACATAATGACTGCAAATCATAAAAACTGTTATTTATATTTTAAATTATTAATAAATTAGTGATGATACCAGATAACTATTGAAACATTTTGGAAACAGAGCTTTCACGTGATTTTGGCTGTATTTCACAATTTACAATTAATAAAAATTACTAGAAACCAGTTAATTGCCAAGTCACTGGAATCATTATTTCTATGATCTTATTCATAAATTCAAAAACATTATTCTCTCAAATTTAAAATAAAGTAAATACACATGTACCTTGTTTACTTCAGTATTGTAAATAATAGTAAAAAATGCAAACTAGTAAATATCCCAAATAAAGTTAGTATTATTATATATACAAATATATTATTAAAAAATCAAGAAACATAATGCTAAAAATACTAAATGAAAATATATGACTATGTTATAAATAAGAGTTAAATATATTTTTAAAACAGTAAAGATAAATATTCTAATATTATATACTAGTAATGATCTTAAAAGTAATTTTAAAATTTTTTATTCTAAATTTTCTAGATGTACTTAGTATAATTTTTTAACCTTTAAATAATTAGGTTTATAATGCTTTAAAATAATAAAATAATACTGTTTCAGTACTAAATATAAATAATTTTGTTTTTAATTATTGAATTATAAATTATAATTTTATGCAGGATTTAAAAACATTAACCTATACCTAATATTTTCACTTTATAAAATAGCCAACAACAAAAAAAAAATTCTAAAATTCTCTTTGAGACAAATTCATTACTCTTGCCTTAAATGCATTTCTTTTTCTTCCAAATTTTCTATTTGTTTCAACATCTTTTCTTCTTGCTTTTTGCAATTCTACGAAGATAATCAACAATGCTTATGTCAATAATTTTTCTTCAACAAAAATATAAGTGAAATTAATATTTAAAACCTTCATCTGTCAGCATAAATTTTATTTCATTATACAAAAAAGCAATAATTATGAGTGTGCTAATCATTTTTTGGTCAACTTAAGACAAGTTAGAGTCAAAAAACTGCCTCCATAAGATTGCCCTTTAAGCAAGTCTGTGAGATATTTTCTTCACTGATGATTAACGTGGGAGGGCTCAGCCCACTGACCCCAGTGCCACCCTTGGGCAGGTGTCCTAGAATCTATTTAAAAAGTTTGAAATGTAAATAAAGTAGAAAAAATAAAAGGAAAGAAAGAATTCTTAAGCCAGAAACTACATTCATGGATGAGTATCTGGGCATGACAGTGGAGTACTTAAACTTGTGCACTGCGGGTGTTTAAATGTACAGACTCATGATTTAAGAAAAATGGCTTACATATTTTAATAGAATTTACTTTCTTAATGGAAATAATTAGAAGTAATAAAGGTTAGAATACCCCCCCCCCAAAAAAGTGGGTTGTACATACCCCAAGAAGCAAGCTGGTAATGAGCACTTCTCCAGGGCCTCTGCTTTAGTTCCTACTTCAAGGTTAGTGCCTCGAGCTCCTGCCTTGACTTCCCTTCATAATGGACTATGCTTGAGATATGTAAGCCAAATAAACCTCTGTGGGCCTGGCTCTGTTTCTGCCCTCAGGGTATTCAGGAACCATTAGTTGTGAGCTCTTCTTATGGGGAGGGGCACATAAAACAGCTCTTTTACACGATATTCCATAAACAGCAGCTCTTTTTATTCTGAGGTAACAGGGCTATATAAACTTTGGGGAGTGGGCAGGGTTTTTCACGGAGAATGTACATTATGGGCTGGAGGTGAAGAGCTGGGAATTTTTTTTTTTTTCATGAAGAGGGATTTTGGGTGCTTAAACTTGTAATTTGGCTAAGAGGCTACTGTGGCTTCCCCAAGAAGGATGGAGGTAGGGGGCTGTGAGGTTATGTGGCCTGGGGCATGCAGGCTAAGAATAGGGAGGGAATCCATCCTTACTCCTGCTGATTTCAAGATGAGACTTTGGTCTCAAGATGAGATTTCCAGGGTTTTGTTATACTTCTTGACCTCGTTCTTGTTTTAGGCCCATTCTACCCAGTTGCACTTGCTCCACAACCTACTTCCCTTGACCCTAAGCTACTTTTTTCATAGTGTTTTATCACAAAAATAGAATGCAAACTAATACAGTGAGCTATTTAATTTGTATAATTCTGGTTTATAGACTTGTATTGATATCAATCCAAATAATATATAGCAGTTAATAATATGTTTGATTTCGAGTGGTACTTTGAGGCTTTTATACATTATTCATGTTTTATAAATCATTAACTACGAAATTCATAATTCATCTTTCCACGACCAAAATCAATGTTGTTCTCTGACAACTTCTCTTCCATAAAGGCAAAAGTGAACTGATGAACTCAAATAACACTTTATCACTTTATCAAAATATATGATATATTATTTTACTTAAAATATTGGAACACTATTTTTATATTAATTCATATGTTCTTAAAGAAAAATAACATTATTCATTATTATATTGTCCATAGAAATCTATGACTAAATAATGTTACTAAATACAACTATTAATGCTTAAAATTTTATTAACTTCATATATTGGTAGTCTCTAATTTTTGTTGTCCAATATCATCATATCACAGAATAGTATGCAGCTTTTCCTCAAAAAAATCAACTCAGAAATAATGAAACTTTTTAAGCTAAAAAGATACTCAGTGACCATATATTTTAAAGTCCCTCTAATTTTGAAGGTAAGAAAGCAAAGTCATTGATAATTCTGTCAACTCACAATGATATCTTCTTGATGTTTCTTGAGTTCTAGGGCCATATCACTTGCTTCTTGTACCAATTTTTTGTTCTCAAGCAAAAGCACGTCACAACTTGCAGTTAATTCAGTATTCTTAAGTCTATTTTAAAAAACATGTCATATGGAAAGAATTAAATATGAGATATATAAAACTTAATTCAAAATAATCTTAATGAAAGGAAAAGGCAGGATATAAGTAATATTGGCCATTAATTCATGAAGCAAAGTTATAGTTCATGTTGCTTCATTACCTTATTTGTTCAAATATATATAAATTATTTCCATATTAACATTTCCTGTCACACATTATATTTCTATGTATATTTCAATATTCTCATTTCTTCTTCTAAAAAATATGAATCAGACAGCTTTCACATAATTGTTTTATATCTAATATTCTATTTCAAACTTCTGAAACTTTAATTAGAATAGTCCTTGAAGCATGAACTAGTTGTAATTAAATGCAACCATTCTTACAAAGTCGCAAAGTTCCATAGTGAAAGAGAAGTTATTGTTGCTATTAGCTGAAGGTAGTATCTATTTGTAGAATGTGACACACCAATGATTTCAGAAGCATCTACTGCCTCCTCCTACTTAATAATATTGGAAACTCAGCAGAGAAAATAAAGGCTTTTTTTCCCCTAAGTAATGAGAGATTAAAGAGCAAATATAGCAAGAATGATTTAAGTTGGTACTAAAATATAAATAACCACTCCATTCTTAAGGGGATTTTTAATAAATGAATGTTACCTAGGTCTCCTGAAAAAAAAAAATGTTGAAAGAATATCAGAAGGAGGGAATGGAGCTACAAGAAAAGGGTGAGGCTTGGAACTCATGATGTAGACTAAGCTGTCCTCAAACTCACAGCAATTCTTCTTCCTCAGCCTCCCAAATGTTAGAATTCTGGCATGAGGCATCATACCTAATACTTTACTTGCCATTTTTATCTATTCCTTAGAAGCAATCAAAGGGAAAAATAATGTTTACCATCAACATGCATTTAAATTTACTCCTTTCCCCATGATAAATCATTATTACCAAACTAATCTTACTAAATAAGTGTAATCACTCCATTGAATATTTGGATATCCCTAGAAATAAATTTTTACATTGAAATTTTATCAACACATATATATTATCTTTATGGGAAACTAAATGCCTTCCCAAAATTAATGTTAGACCCTCTGTATGTTAAAATTCCACATTCATGGACTTATCCATCTAGAGATTGAAACTGCTCAGGAAAGTATGTCTGGACTGAGCATATAAACTTCTTGCCATTATTTCCTGAATACAGTAGAACAATCATTTACATAGAATTTATATATATTCAGTACTGTAAGTAGTTTAGAAATGAGCTAAAACTTACTTGAAAGAAGATATGTATAGTTTATATGCAAGTACTATGCTGTTTGTATATAGGACTTGAGTATCTACAGATCTGTGTATGTTCAGGGTTCTTGAACCAATGCTCATAAACACCAAGAGAAAACTATATGCTGATATGAAATTATTTAAATTTGTTATTTATTCTTTTACATAAATGATACAAACTTTCCTGACACAAAACTTTTCACTACAAAGCATAGTCCTTGAATTCATAATTCTCTTGCTCCAGCTTCCAGAATACTGAGATTACATTTCTGTACCACCATCCCTGGCTTCCATTTTGATCATTAAGTAGGAATAAAACTCAATTTCAAATCCATTGATATAAATAGTAAACACTACTTACTTTTACCATAAAGCTTAGTAATTAAACTGTAAAGTTAGGTGAAAAACATACTTCTCTTTTTCAAGCTCAGTTTTCATTTCTTCAACCTGTTTTAAATAATGCTGTTCACTTGTTTTAGTGACAGTTACTTGTGCTTCCAAATCGTGGACTTCTTTCTGTAAAATAAATGTATATATTCATGGTAGATGTTCTATCAGTTTTTTTCATATAAAATACATAGTGTTCTATTGGTTTTTTTTTTTTCATATAAAAGACAGGCTAGGCATGGTGGCACAATCCTGGAAAGTAGGGAGGCAGAGGCAGGTAGAGCTCCGTAAGTTCAAAGCTATCCTGGTCTACATAGTGAATTCTAGAAAAGCAGGAGCTCCATAGACAATCTCAAAAAAAGAGAAAAGGTAAAAAAAGATATGCTTGTTCTAAGTAATCAAGTAATACAGTAGAGAAAATTTGGCAAGGTATTAAAATAAATATTTTTAAGACAGGGTCTCATTCAGCCCAGGCTGGTCTTAAACTCACTAAGTAAAATGAGGTTGACTTTGAATTCTTAATTTTCCTGCCTTCCCCTAGGAAGCAGGATTATATGTAGATATAAATATCATGTCCAGCTAAATATTTTAAATTTAAGTATACAATGTAATAATAACTTTAATTTTTAAAATTAATGACAAATTCAATACAATTCTATTTTGACATCCTAAAGCTCAGACAAAAGTTTACATATAATTTTAACCATTTTATTCTACCAAGTAATTAATTCCAATTAAAATTTTATATTACTTTTGCTTATTGTTAATTGATTTTTGTTTGTTTTCCTGAGACAGACTCTAACTATTTAGCCTTGGCTAGCTGGAACTCTGTTCAGAACAGGATAGCCTTAAACTCACAGAGACCAACTGCCTCTGCCTATGGAATATTAGAATAAAAGAGTGTGCCACCACCACACTGGGTCTAAAATTTTATATCAGTAAGGGAAAGTATATTAGTGTGGTCAGAAAGTGTCTTAATAGACTAAGTGTTCTTACTATCATAAAAAAGCAGTTCCAATTCTTTTATAGGTCTACAAATATACTTTTAAATTAAAAGCTAAGTTTAAATATAAGCACTATGAAAAGTGTCATATGAATCCAGCTTAATAGAGCTAAAATTTAAATGTATCAAGAAGTACTAAAGACATCAAGAAACAGAATTATTATAAACTATAACATTATACATAAGCCAAGTTCTTTTTTTTTTTTTTACACTTAAAGCAGGAAGTTTTGTTTCTAATTTTTTATGGTAAATGGAATCTGGGAGCATACCATACTTGTTATATATTGTACCTCATTCATGGAAGAACTTAACTTTGAGATAAGATCTGTTGGCCTTTGCAGTGACCTATGCATGCAATGAAAAATTCTTTTTTTTTTTTTTTTAAGAAAAAAATACTTTATTTATTTCATGTGAGTACACTATCGCCGTCTTCAGACACACCAAAAAGAGGCATTGGATTCCATTACAGACGGTTGTGAGCCACCATGTGGTTACTGAAATTCATGTCCTCTGGAAGAGCAGTCAGCACTCTTAACCACTCAGCCATATCTCTAGCCCCTGTTAAGTTGGATTCTTAAATGTTGACCTTTCTCTCCCACATTACAATCTGAAGGTTCCCTCTGTATATTTTAAATCAGTCATTATCATATTAAATATAATAGAAACACATACTTCTAAAAGATTGTAAGGAAATCCTTCACAAAGCAAATAACTACACCATAATATATTTTATAAATCTATATTTTCCTAACAAAACATTGTAAACAAATATATCTTTAACAAACCTCTCTGGTTTGCAAAAGGAAAGTTAGTTCTTGTTCTTTTTCTTGTAATTCTTCAGCAAGCTTCTCAATTTGTTTCTTTTCATCTAAAAGTTTTTGGTCTTCTGCCTAAAAACAGTCGGAAAAAAAAGTATGACTGTCAAACTACATACATATTGAAAATAATTAAACTGCCCGAAGAATAAGATAAAGAACTGCAGTGTATTTTGTTGGCTAAATTGCTTCAATAGAGAAATACAGTTATTATTAAGTAAATTCCAAAAACAAAATTTGACAAAAAGAATAATGTACAGAGTTGTTTATTTTAAAAATGAGATTTCTGTGGTGAAACAGAAATCACCTTCACAGGACAGGGTAAATGAGAAAGGTCAGGCTAACAAAAGTCAGGCTCTATTCCAAGGAGGAAATAACTGCAAGAGCACTGAAAAATCACAAAGCATAGTTGAAAGACACAAGAAAACAGGCTAAGCAGCAGAAATTGACAATGCACTGCTCCAGTTGAGGCTCCAGCACTGAAAAAAGACAGAAGTTTCATCCAAAAGGTAATAAGCCAGATGGCCCTAGAGAAAAGAAACTGCCCGTCTTTCACACAGACCAAGTCCACAATGCTTGCTAAAACATGGATCCAATTTTAAATCTGATAAGACACTAGAAAGAGGCCCATCTTGTCATTCCTCTTGTCTCATATGGCTGTCCCTGTATATCATCTTGACAATTAGTCTATTGGTTGAGACCAAGCTTCTCTAGGGGTCTGAAATGAAGGCATAATCACAATTCAGAAAATCAGGCAATAGCCTTCCCACAGCCCTTAGGTGTGAGACAACAATTATGATGCAAAAAGGTATTTTAAGAAATTTGGGAGAGCTGGAGAATTAGGCAATGAAGAGTACAGTGGTTAGTAGCCACATATTCCACAATAAAAAAAAAAATACTACTTTAAGAAAAGTAATGGAGACTGATGGTCTGAGACTGAAGTTAGTGGATGCCTGAACTCCTGAGACTACCTATCTACTAAGTGGCTCACTATTGAGACTAAGAACTCTGAAGTTTGGTTGAGGTAATCTGGATGATGCTATTATTTTATCTAACCTTGCAATTTCCAGAGCTGCCTCCCTTCTATTATTTGACACTGTATGAGAAAGAAAGCACTGAGACTGAACCTACAATACAAATCTCTTATATATTTGGTTGTGAGCCTGTCTTTAATGGCTGAGCCATCTCTCCAGCCCAACATACAGATCTCAATGCTATGTTTACTTCCCATGCATTCACAAGATACCCCATTTATCAGACATTACTAACTGTACTGTGTTCAAGCTAAAGAGCCTCTAGAAAAGTTAGAAACCACCCTACCCACAGCTGCCATGTTAAGTCTGGCCAAGAGATTCTTGATATACAAAGAAGGAAAATTCCTAAAGTGAAGGCAACTCTATTGTAAATCAGACCCTAAAGCAAGTCCAGATTCAACACTAGCCTAAAATCAGAAAAGACAAATAACTTCAACATCAACTGATAAACTATTCTACCTAGAAGATTCCAGCATTAGGAGACCCAGAGTAAAGCCAATTTTTGTCTTAATTTTGTTTTAGATTTTATTTTATTTTTGAGTTGAAGATATTTGAAATTCATCTCTATTAGATAGACCTTAGGTAGTTTTTGGGGGGAAGGGTTGTGTGTATTTGTTGTTTTATCCACAATGCATCTCCTTTTTTCTTCTATTATACTGTAAGTACTTTAAAAGCATATGATTTTTTTGTTTTGTTTTGGTTTGGTTTGGTTTGGTTTTTTCGAGGCAAGGGTTCTCTGTGTAGCCCTGGCTGTCCTGGAACTCACTCTGTAGACAAGACTGGCCTCGAACTCAGAAATCCGCCTGCCTCTGCCTCCCGAGTGCTGGGATTAAAGGCGTGCGCCACCACTGCCAGGCCAGGCATATGATTTTAAAAGCATAAAAGCTTTTGTTTTTACTTTTTATTCCTCTTACATTTATCAATGTTTTCAACATTTTTTCCTTTTTGGGCAATTAGACTTTTAATACTTCTTTGCTCTTCAACTTCCTAACTACATATTTCTCATTTCTTTTTCCTGTTCTTTTATTTAATCTTGCTCTTTGTTCCCTGTATTTATTATTTTTACTGCTATCCTAGTTACTTCTAACTTTACAGCTAGTTCTATATTACTTTTGTTATGTTATATTCTATGCCCAGTAGTGGGTACTATTTTGGCTTTAATAAATTTTAAGTGTACTTGCTTGCTTATCTAGTTTGTTTGGTACCACAGCTGTTACAGAAGTTTGTTCTCTCCACCCTCCAAGCAGTACTGAGCCCTCAAAAGAAAATTGCTCACTCAGAAGATCCCCAAATAAACTCAGAATATCCCTGTGAAAAAATCAAGACAATATACCTATGAGAGATCATAACTTATCTATTACTAAATCCAAATACATGAAATTAAACTGGCTGATATGATGGTTCAGTGGGTAAAGGAATTTGCCACCAAACCTGATGACCTGAATTTGATCCCTGGAACCACATGGTTTTCTGTCCTCTAATTTCCACACATATGTTATCACACAGATACACACTATCAATCGATCAACCAATCAATCAATTTTAAGATGGTTAAAATGCCAGAAAAATAATTCAAACGTCTACTTGTAAAAGTAACCAAGGTCTTCAAAGAAGATACAAACAGCATAGAAATAGTAAAGCATAGTTTACAGCACCTACATGGAGGCTCACAATATCTGTAACTCTAGTTCCATGGGATCAGATGCCTTCTCCTAGCCTCTGCAGACACTAAGTATACATGTGGATTACATACATACATGTAAACATTCACACAAGAGACATAAAAATAAATATTATAAAAATTAAAGGTGAAATTTATCATTATAAAAACAATTTATTACTACTAAGCCATTTCTATAGAGGAAGGAGTATTTCAGACTAAAGAGAAGCGTAAACACATTCACTGAGGACAAATCAGTCGTGGATGGGTAGTGAGGATAGTGAAATGAGGAGGTGGCAGAAGGCTTATCCAAAATAAGTAGCACATGAAAAACTATGTGAAAGTCTACAATCTTCCAACCCAAGAAAACAATTTTAATTAGAAGGGATAGAAAAATATATGTTTCTGGGTAACAGACATCAATGGTCTCTCTCCCAGCACTGAACCCTGCACACTAAAATACTGACCTGCCTACCTATGTCTATAGGAACACAATGTGGATAACCACTGTTATAGAGATAACCAAGGGATTAGGTATGAGGCCTGGTCCAAGGATTGATTTCATGCCTAGTATGGAAAACCTAATGAAAAACCCATGACTAAACATATAATAGGCCCTAGTAAAGAACTTACTATTGTTTTGCTGAATTGTTCATGTTATCAAAATGCCTTCTACATATTTTTGCTTATACTCATTTTGTTGAAAAGACATGGGTTAAATAACTGGATTAAAAAACAAAACTTTTCTCTTCAAGAAGAACATGTAACTGGCAAAGAAGATTAATGTGAAAAAAACTTAAGATTTTTTAAGCAAGTTTTTAAGACATATTAAGCAAGTAGAAACTAAAAACAATCAGCGAAGCTATAGTAGTATCTGAAAAAGAAGACTTCAAACCAAAAACTAGATCACTATAAATTAATAAAGGTGATAATCTAACAAGAATACATAATGATTGGAAATAAATGTGCATTAAATATTAGTGCACTCAGTTTCATAAAACAAAATCTACTGAACACAAATGGATAGACAGACCAAGATATAGTAATAAGTGATTTCAATGCCCAATTTCATCAGTTGATATATCATCTAGACCAAAAAAGCATATAATAAACTGCATACATAATAAAACTGTATCAGAGATCAAATGTTAATACACATTTACAGAATATCCCATCTAATGGCTATTGAATATATATTCTTCACAGCAGTCCACAAAATTTTCTTTAATAATCTTATAAATAATTTTACAAATCCTATTTTACCTTTCTACCAAAACGTGATAAGAAGACAACAAAAAGGATACTACAGACCAAAGTACTTAACAAACATAATTCAAAGCTTCAATAAAATACTGGCAAATCAAAATCATATCACATTAAGAGTATGTGCCATGATCAAGATGGTTTCATTCCAGTAATGCAAGAATGGTTCAAAATATGCAAATCAATAATGTAGCACATAAAAAGAATCAAGGATATAAATCACATGATCATTTCAACAGGCACAGAAACAGCCTCTGAGAAAATTAAATATCTATTCATGATAACATCCTTGAATAAATTAGGTACAGAAGGATAATACCTCAGTGTAGCAAAATTGTATTTGACAAACCCATAACCAATATCATACTGAAAAAAAAAAAAAAACCTGAAAACAATTTCAGGAAGATGTAGGACAAGTGTGCCACTGAATTTTTGTGGTATAACATAATAATGCATACTTGCTCTGATTTTAAGTGTGCTATCAACATATTTAAATATTAAAAACATCTTGGCCAAGATAGTTAATAAAATCCTATAAAAATAGACATATACAAAACTTCATCTTTACTTAAAATTAAAAGCAAATGTAAAATTTCTATATTTATGAAAAAAATTAGAATGAAATATGTATAGTTTGAAAATATAGGCCAGTTATTTCAAAATTATTTTAAAAATAATTACAGGATATTTTTAAGAAAGAATATATACTTGAAGTTCTTATCATACAGATATTTTACTTGCTTGGTTAGAGTCACACCAAGGTATTTTATATTATTTATGACTGTTGTGAAGGGTGTCGTTTCCCTAATTTCTTTCTCAGCCTGTTTATCCTTTGAGTAGAGGAAGGCTACTGATTTGTTTGAGCTAATTTTCTATCTGGCCACTTTGCTGAAGTTGTTTATCAGCTTTAGGAGTTCTCTGGTGGAGTTTTTGGTGTCACTTAAGTATGCAATCATATCATCTGCAAATATTAATATTTTGACTTCTTCCTTTCCAATTTGTATCCCTTTGACCTCCTTTTGTTGTCTAATTGCTCTGGCTAGAAGAACTTCAAGTACTATATTGAATAGCTATAACACTCCTGGGCATATACCAAAAAGATGCTCCAACATATAACAAGGACACATGCTCCACTACGTTCACAGCAGCCTTATTTATAATAGCCAGAAGCTGGAAAGAACCCAGATGTCCGTCAACAGAGGAATGGATACAGAAAATGTGGTACATTTACACAATGGAATACTACTCAGCTATCAAAAACAATGACTTCATGAAATTCTTAGGCAAATGGATGGAACTTGAAAATATCATCCTGAGTGAGGTAACCCAATCATAAAAGAACACACAGGGTATGCATTCACTGATAAGTGAATATTAGCCCAAAAGCATAGAATACCCAAGATACAATTCACAGACCACATGAAGCTCAAGAAGAAGGAAGACCAAAGTGTGGTTGCTTCAGTCTTTCTTAGAAGGGGGAACAAAATACCCATAGGAGGAAATATGGAGACAAAGTGTGGAGCAGAGACTGAAGGAAAGGACATCCAGAGACTGCCCCACCTGGGGATCCACCCCATATACAGTCACCAAACCCAGACACTGTGTGGGTGCCAGGAAGTGCTTGCTGACAGGCGCCTGATACGGCTGTGTCCTGAGAGGCCCTGCCAGAGTCTGAAAGGACAGAGGCGGAAGCTCGCAGCCAACATTGGACTGAGCGTGGGGTCCCAAT